>CM053789.1:470536741-471136741 GCA_028749045.1 Cupressus sempervirens | reverse complement strand
ACTACTGGCCCCTTTTTTAACATAGTTACTAAGAGAAAGTACAAACCTAATGTGGAAGGTAAGAATTATTGTTTGGGTAGGAAGAATAATAAATAAATAAGAAAATTGGCAAGTAAAGTTGATATAGTAAATGGGAGACAACTCATCATCTAGGAGATTTGTAACAAAAGTTATAAAGGAATCCCATATCATAGAATATTAAAGGATTGAATGCTCCTCATAAGAAGGATATTTTGTGGAATGTGGTTTGGTAGTATAAATAGGATGTGATTTTAGTGCAAGAAACTAAGATGACTAGAGATAAAGGGGAAATGCTTTCTTTCTTCAAAATGGAAAGTGTAGGCTACCAAATTTTGATTTCAATACCACTCTTTGGGAAAAAATTTATGGATTTTGATCTCATAGTCAAATAAAATGTAGGCTAGATTCAATGAGGTCTATTGATTCCCAAGATTTGATGGATGTTGAGCTCCAAGGGTTGAAATATACTTGGTTGAATCATAGATCTAGTGACGATTTTCTTGAAAGATAGATGACTATGAGGTGACTATCATGAATTGAATGACATCTCTAGGAATTGATTGGAATCCAGTTCTATATGATTGTGCTCTACTTTAAACAAATGGAAGTTCTGAGCATTGTAAATCTGTTTCAAGTCATTAGAATGTGACTTCCTAGAAGTATGTACTTATAACTATTTTAAACTATGTCAAACTCTTCATGAAAGCTATGAACCAAATGCATCACCATTGTGTTGAATCTTCTAATATACATCTCCATTAAAATATGTTTGCTGGTGTAACCCTGTGAGGAATAGTTGGTCCCAGTTAAGTTGTGTATCAATATTAGGAATGTGACCAATTAATGCTACAAAGCTTAGTATTGACACAATTTAACCATATTGTGGGTTGAATTCAATTGGGTTTGAAAATAAGTTATTATTAACATGTGTATGAACTGCCAGAGCAATTCTAAATATAGTAGATAATAGCTTTCCATGTTTGATATTGAGAGATAATGTATGCACATGCTATAAGAAAACTAGAGGATCATATTATATGTAGATTGAAATTTCTATTTGTCATTCAAAGTATCATAAAAAATTTATTTTAGGAAGTCTATGCTAAAAACTATAGTGTACAAACAACCATTACTTCATAAATCACTTCAGCTCAATCATTACTTTGTGCAAACAACCTCATCATATGTCACTTGAACAAATTGATCATGTACAAAATGAGGAAAAAATTCACAAAATTAAATCTTAAAATGTTACAATAGTATTAACCTCATGGAACACACATGGGATGAATATACATAGTCAACTATTAACCCTTTCCAACATTCCAACTTTATGATAATAATGAGTCAAAGTTCAACAAATTGGAATCCTTAAAGAGAACTATATCTGTCACTGCCCCATTATCATCAGATCGAGACCTATTTTCCTTCTTACTTTTTGATGATTGTGATCCTCTACAATTCCAGGCATAAGATGATTAGCATACAATGGTACTTGAACAAAGAACACTAATAAATATTGAGGATGTGAATTGATAATACCATTTCGTATATGATTTTGACATCTCACCCTTTATCACTTGTGCTTCAACTTTATTAGCCCTCTTCTTTGGTGACCTGCAAATGAAGAATTAGCATAGTAAAAAAATCTAAGATAAGATTAAAAAAAAGGGTCCTATTAAAGAATCTAATATAAATTCAAATAATGTATCTAGATTCTAATCAAATCAAAACTAAATCTCATCACTTACACATCATAACAATACGGTCCACCTTAGTCATGTGGATAGTCTTGGGGAAGAGGTTGTAACATTGTATTTGGATCCAATTGATCACTCTTTCTCTCTCTCCCTCTCTCCCTATTCAATCTAATGAGCCAACTAGACCTGCTCGACATTTTAACAGTCTCAAGTATTGCCTCATGGTCTAACTCACGAACTTTCTAAAGAATCTTATTATGTGGTTTTCCACCATATTTTATCAAGTGGACATTTGATGCGACAACAAGGTTTGAATAATGAAGAATCTTCCTCTCTGTTTGCCAATCCTCAAATAACCACAAGTTAGGATTCTTCATAGGATATTGTCTAAGCCATGTGCCTATTACAACCACTACACCAACATGGTACTCTAAACCTTCACCATCTATAACTGAATGATCCAATTTTTGTTTGGCTTCAACACAAAAACACAAATAATAATCTATTCTTTCTTCATTGCCTTCAAGTGAAATAACAACAAAAACATGGCCTGTAGTGACAAATGTACAAAATGCATTCATTAATTCAAAAAATACTTGGGTAAAAGTTATAAAGTTAAATATTGAAATTACAAAGATATATATATATATATATATATATATATATATATATATATATATATTACTAGGTTGCACTAGATCTGACAAGCAGTCAAAGTCAATAGACAAATCCATCTCTACCATTTCTAGTGCTTATGGGGGACGATAGGTGTCAATTGGGTCCAAAACCTGTATATCTCATTTGTCCACCCATTCAATTGACTCACAATCATCCAAATTTTTTTCTGCACATGATGGACAATAGCATGCCATTTTTCATGTGTGGATACTCCATGAACCTGCATCAGAGCTTCTAAAAGAGTGCAACTCACTAGATCCTATTAGTGTGCAACAATCTTGATATGGTGCAATGTTAGTATTATCTATCAACCAAAAAATTTCAAACTGTAGACTCACCTTCCTTACCTGGACCCATACTTTACACCATTGGACGATGAATTTTGTATCTATCAATATTGCTCCATCTTTGTACTTTAGTTCTTCATGAGCCAAGGCTCTTTTAATGCATGTGCCTGCACCATCGTGCTCTCTCTTACCATGACCAGCCTCTGTGAAATTCCACATATATTGAATTCTACACAACCTGTGCATCCTAATCAACCAATAGAAGATCCATGCATTCTTGAATTGAGATGCACAATTATTTAACCAAATAATGTGTTGACGATATGATATGCCCTTGTTAGAAAAATCTCCATAAAATAGTTGAAAACAACCATGTATGAACTCTATAGAATGTGATCGATCATCACTAATGTAAAAATGGTACTCCCTCAAAATCTTCCTGTCATCCTTTGTACTTGTAGGTGAATGCATGAATGTTATGTGAATAAATATGGAAACCTATTGAGATGTATAATACTTTGCTTGCACCTCATTTTGTAGCTGTAGTGTATAGTTCTCTACAAAATCTACAACCAAAACAATGGTATCTAGTGGAAACATATCCTTGCACAACTTGAATTGAAAATCTAGCCGTTGAGCTCTATGGGTATGCCTTGCATACTTGTAAATAATCTTTTCACGAAAAATATTCATGAACTCATACACTGGAATTTTTTCAATGACTAAATCACATCTTTTAACATGTTTCCCATCTTTTAGAGCATATGTCACTGTCTTAAATTTTCCATAATCTACTATTTCATTTCCAATTGCATGTGTACTATCCATATGTTGACAAGTTGATAAAAGTTGCAAAGAATCACAAAATAGGCACGTACCATCCAAGCATGATGTCTTGTAAAATTGTTGGCTGTCCCCTATTTCACATAAAATGTTGGATATGAATTCCCTTGAAGATCTTGGTGGCTCTTTTATGTCACAATCCTGCAAAACAAATTGAGAATGCAAAACTACGCATATATATCTCAAAAAATCTTTGACTTATTTGAATTTGAGGATACATACCAACAAATTTTGCAAAAAATTGTGCTTTAGTTGAGTCCAAAAATTGTTTCACATGTGGCTCGCGATTTCGGCTACCAATCCTCCTTCTTACAACATATCTTTGATTAGGAGAAACACATGTATTGTTTTTTTCAAAAATCTTTGATCAATGATTTTAAGGCTTCACTAGTTTCTTTATCCTTTCGTGGAAGTCTACTGTTAAATGTTCATAACTCATTTTTTGTTGGATCTTCTAATCTCTCACGCCTTAGCATGGCTCTCCTTAGGGTACCTCTACCAATTTTTAATGTTTTTCTTGTCTTTCTCATGAGTTGAGCTTTCTTCATTTTGCTAATTACTATTGTTGCTGTGAGTACTCATCTTGTGATATTACTATCTTTGGTGGGGGATTTAGAACCCACTTTGTCATAAGCACTCATTAGATTCTTTACAATGTTTCTTTCATTTGAATTCTCCATCGTTAATAGCCCAAGAATTTTCATGATAGGCCTAAATTTCAAATTCCTCATCATTTCAACAAATAATTGGCATTGACCTATAATATTTAATTCTTCAAAAAATAATCTCCACATACGATTAACTTTTCTTTGACAAGTACGCTTGCTAAATTTTTCAAGCATTGATTTCAAAATGTTAGTATCAATATCAATCAAATATTTTGGTCTTCTAAAATGAATTCTAGAAGGTGTTCTAATCTCTTCAATTCTCTCAACATTTTGAACATCAATATAAGGTTGAGTATATTGCGTACCTTGAACTGAAGATGATGTGCCTTGGAAATAAGATGTAAAAGATGGAATATCACCTACTTAATGTGTTGATGTTGTTCTTTCAACATGACATGATGGAGTGTGTATATCATTGGATCTACAAATCAATGTCTCTTCAACATGAGAGGATGATATGACTTCAACATTAGAAGATGGTGTAGTGGATGATATGACTCCAACATTGGAAGATGGTGTAGTAGACGATATGACTCCAACATTTGAGGATGGTGTAGCTTCACAGTTCAATTGTCCTCTTGAGCATAACAATCTCATTAACTCTCTTTGTCTTTCTAATTCTTCCTCTTTATTTCTTTGTACCGATGGTTCTTGATCCTCTTCAAAATTCAATTCTTCATTATTGCTTTGCAATTTTCTTTGTTCACATAGTAATTTTATTTTATCTCTTTTAATTGCCAAATCTCTCTCCCTATCTTCATTTGTTTGAATCTTCAGTTTCTTCCTTGGCATGATGATAATTTCTACATGTCAAATTATTCAAACATCCAAATTACTTAAAATGTGTAAATTACAAATTATTCAATTACATATAAAAATTATAATTATTTAAATGAGTACACAATATATATCAAATGACTTGTCAAATTTCTAACCATTTTGAAATAACATTTTCATTCAAACATATAATTTTCAATGAATTCACTATATATTAAATAACATGTCAAATTATAATCAAATTTGTATCTATATATCGACAAACAATATTTAAAATGGATTGCACTAACCTTTTCTATACAAGGAATATTAAAAATGTCTTCAAATCACATATCCAATGATTGAATTTGGTGTTTGCTAGCTTCCAAAAGTGTTGAAATAGTGTTTGCTATGTTGAAACCCGTGATTTCTATCAGAGTAACAGAGTGCATAATAGATCAAAAGCAAAAAATTGATGAAATGGGCCCCAAGGTTGGGTTTTGACCATTTTTTGGTGATTTGAGATAGTGTGTATGCACTATAAAGAATGTGCACACTATAGTGCGTACGTATTATGTGAAAACACATCACTCCCCATCCTCCCAACTCTCTATCCTCCCTACTCTCTCTCCCATCCCCTCCCTCTCTCTCTTCCTACTCTCTCTCCCCTCTCCAATCCTTTACTCTCTCTCTCTCTCTCTCACTCTCCCTCTCCCACCACCTACTCTCTCTACCTCTCTCACCCTCTCTCCTCTCCCATCCCTGACTCTTTAGATCTCTCTCATGCACTCTTATCCCCCTATCTCTCTCCCTCTCCCTCTCCTACCGCCCACTTTCTGTCCCCCATCCCTTACTCTCTCTCTCCTCTCCCATCCCCTACTTTGTCTCTCTTACACACATTCCCATTCCCCCTCTTTCTCTCCCTCTCCCACTCCCTCTCCCACTGCCTACTTTCTCTCCCCCATCATCGTACTCTCTCTCTGCCACCCCCTACTCTCTCTCACACTCTCACACTTTCTCCCATCCCCTATTCTCTCTCTTTCATAGACACACACACTCTTATCCCCCCACTCGCTTCTCTCCCATCCCCTACTCTCTACATCTGTCACACATACTCCCATCCCCCCTTTCTCTCTCCCTCTCCGTCTCCCACTCCCTCTCCTACTGCCTACTATCTCTCTCTCTCTCTCTCTCTCTCAAGTTCTCTCTCTCCCTCTCTAATCTCTCTCTCTCAAGTTCTCTCTCTCCCTCTCTACTCTCTCTCTCTCGCATCCTATACAAGCTCTCTCTACCACCACCTACTCACTCTCTCTCCCATCCCCTACTCTCTCTCATGCTCTGCCATCCCATAATCTCACTCTCTCTCCCATCCTATATGAGCTCTCTCTGCTACCACCTACTCTCTCTCACACTCTCACACTCTCTCCCATCCCCTACTCTGTCTCTCTAACACACACACACACTCCCATTCCCCCTCTCTCTCGCCCTCTCCCACTCCCTCTGCCATTACCTACTTTCTCTTCCCCATCCCCTACTCTCTCACACTCTCACACTCTCTCCCATCCCCTATTTTTCCTCTCTTACACACACACACACTCCCATTCCCCCTCTCTCTTTCCCTCTCCCACCGCCTACTTTCTCTCCCCCATCATCGTACTCTCTCTCTGCCACCCCCTACTCTCACACTCTCACACTCTCTCCCATCCCCTACTCTCTCTCTTTCATAGATACACACACTCTCTCCCATCCCCTACTCTCTCTCTCTTTAATAGATACACACACTCTTATCCCCCCACTCTTATTCTCTCCCATCCCCTACTCCCTACATCTATCACACAAACTCCCATCCTCCCTATCTCTCTCCCTCTCCCTCTCCCACTCCCTCTCCTACCACCTACTATCTCTCTCTCTCTCAAGTTCTCTTTCTTCCTCTCTACTCTCTCTCTCCCATCCCTTACTCTCACTCTCTCTCCCATCCTGTACGAGCTCTCTTTGCCACCACCTACTCTCTCTCACACTCTCACACTCTCTCCCCTACTCTGTCTCTCTTACACAAACACACTCCAATTCCCCCTCTCTATCTCTCCCTCTCCCACTACCTACTTTCTCTCCTCCATTCCCTACTCTCTCTCTCCTCTCCCATCCCCTACTCTCTAGATTTGTCACACACCCCCATCCCCCCTCTCTCTCCCTCTCCCACTCCCTCTTGCACCACCTACTATCTCTCTCTCTCTCTCAAGTACTCTCTCTCCCTCTCTACTTTCTATCTCCCATCCCCTACTCTCACTCTCTCTTTTCCATCCCCTACTCTCTCTCTCTCTCTCTCTCTCTCTCTCTCTCTCTCTCTCTCTCTCTCTCTCTCTCTCGCCCCCATCCCCTACGAGCTCAATCTACAACCTCCTACTTTCTCTAAAACTCTCACACTCTCTCCCATCCCTTACTCTATCTCTCTTATAAATAAATACAAATTTCCATTCCCCCCCTCTCTCTCTCTCTCTCGCATTCCCTGTCCCACTACCTACTCTCTCCCATCCCCTACTCTATCTCTCTTATAAATAAATACACATTTCCATTCCCCCCCCTCTCTCTCTCTCGCATTCGCTGTCCCACTACCTACTCTCTCCCATCCCCTACTCTATCTCTCTTACATGCTTCCATTCCACCTCTCTCTCCCTCCCACTCCCTCTCCCACCATCTACTCTCTCTCTCTCTCTCTCTCACTCTCTCCCTCTCTCTCCCATCCCTCTGCCATTGCCTACTCTCTCTATCTCTCTCTCCCCTCTATCATTCCCTACTCTCTTTTTCACACACACACACACCCATTCTCCCTCTCTCCTCTTCCATCCCCTACTTTTTCTCTCACTCGCTCTCGCTGTCCCACTCCCTCTCCCACTACCTACTCTCTCTCTCTCTCTCTCTCTCTCTCTCTCTCCCTCCCTCCCTCCCTCCCTCCCTCCCTCCCTCTACTCTCTCTCTCTCTCTCCACTACCCTCTACTCTCTCTTACATTTTCACACTCTCTCCTATCCCCTAATCTCTCTCTCTCTCTCTCTCTCTCTCTCTTACACACATTTCTATCGCCCCTCTCTCTCCCTCTCCCACTCCCTTTCCCATCACCTAATCTCTCTTCCATACCCTACTCTCTCTTGAGCTACTTTGTCTCCCCCCTCTCTCATTCCATACTCTCTCTCTTTCACTCACATGCACTCCAATCCTCCTCTCTCTCACTCTTCCTCTCCCACTCTGTCTCCCACCACCTACTCTCTCTCTCCACCATCCCCTACTCTTAATCTCTCTCTCCCAACCTGTGCTCTCTCTCACACTTCCTCTCTCTCCCATCCCCTACTTTCAATCTCTTTCCCCCATCCTACACTCTCTCTTTTCCACCCCTACTCTCTCTCACACTTCCTCTATCTTGCATCCTATACTCTCTCTACCACCCCTACTCTCTCCCCCATCCTATACTCTCTTTGCCACCCCTACTCTTTCTCACTTTCTCTCTCCCATCCCCTACTTTCTCTTTATCTCTCTCTCACACACACATATCCATTCCCCCCATCCCCCTCCCTCACCTAGTTCTCTTTTGCAATTTAGGTCTTAATAGTGCGTGCACACTATAGCGCCCACGCGCTACTAAGAATTCATGTTTTAAATAGCGCGTGTATGCTATAGGGTGCATGCACTATTCAAAGCTTTATTAAACCCAAGCCTAAGGCTGGGTTTTGCCTTGGAGATCCAAACCAAAGGTTTCAAGTTTATGAATAGGTCTGAGACATGTTTTCCAACAAACATACCAAAAATGATTACTTTTTCCTATGTGCTCCCCTTCAAGATTCCTCATGGTTGGGTATCGATAAGATCAGGTTACATAGCATTATAGGTCTCCGTGTTAGCTATCTAACCATATAATTTATGTTTAATTTGAACTATTTCAAGCCTTTCATCTATAATTTCTTTTGAATGTATGTTCATTTTTTGTCAAAACCCACCATGTACTAATTGGGCTATAGATTTTAGCTTGTTCATCAAATTTTGCAACAACTTAGTTTTTTAGAAACTAGACTCCATTCTACACACTTTGAAAAAAAGTAGTTTTGATTTTAGATTAGTTTTCAATTATTTCTAGGGGGAGCACACAAATATTTCACATTTTTGGGATGTGCCTAGTTAAAAAATTCATTAAAAAAAATTACACATTATAAAATTACTCGAAAAATTTGGGATAAACTACATAGTGTTAAGTAACTTTTGACCAGAGTGATTAAAGAATTTCAAAAAAAAGTTAAAATTTTAGGGGGGCCACAATTTGTACTGTGTTATGTTTTTTTTGGAATAAATAGTACCACTTTTTGTGGCCCCCTTTTTTAAGGACCTAAAACTAAACCATTTTGGAAAAAAATAGTAGTTTAGAAACTAGATTCAAAGGACTACGACTTTTGTTTTTGTCATATCTTAAAATTTTGAGCGTAACTATCTTCAAATTCTTGTTGAAGTTCAAAATTTGTAGATTTCAGGAAAAAGGTGTCCACTTATACCCCCCTTTTGGCACCACAACTTGGTGCACTTACCCATGAAGCAAGAAACCCTAGCCATTTAGTTAGTTATTGATAAAAAGTACTTATGTCTTTCAAGGATGTAGTTACAAACTATGTTTTGTAGTATTAAATATGAATTTAGGCTACACAAGATTAGATTAGAAATTTCACTCACAAATATTTATAAAATACTATTTTTTTTTTTTTTTTTTTTTCAACTTTAAAGTTTTATGAATCCAAATCAAGATCTAGATTTTATATTTAGGACTATTGGTTTTAATTTTAAACTTTAGATTTAGGTTTCTATTTTAGCTTGAGAGTTTATATTTTTATATTTTATTTGTATTGATGGTTTTAAATTATAATTTTATTTGAATATTATGTATCTATATTACATTTATATAGTGAATTCTTATTTTAATATTTATATAGCTTTAATCAACGTATATTTTAAAAAAAGGTACATTTTTATTAAAGTTATAACTGATTAAATATATTTGTCTTTAACAATGATTTTTTATTTACATTGTGTGTGTACATATAAACAAAAAATTAATGTTTATATGTTGAATATAAATGCTATATAAAGAAAGAGATGATGACATCTAAGTCTCTAACATGAATTAACAACAATTTTGGAGGTTACTTCTTAAATGAATGCCCTCTATCCCTATATTTTCAAGGACTTCCCAAGGGAAATCCAATCTTGAACTAGTTGAATGTGTAGTCTACTTCTTTTTCCAATGAGTATGATTTTGTTTCATAGAATTAGATATTATACTTATGAATCCACTTATTTACATAAGATGGACTTGATTTTGATATTAGGATAATTTATTTTGATGAAACTAATATATATAAAAATTCGCTTCTTGTTTTTTATGAGATTGATAAAGCAATTTAGTCCTCTAATATTTGTAGTTGTTGTGCATAATTCATACAAACAAATAATTTTTTGTATTTTTATCATTATGAATGGATTTTATGATGGAAATTAGGGATTAGATATTCCTTTATAAATGATCATAAATAAGGATATTTATAAATATAAGTGTTTCCTATTTTACTAATTTCTATCCATCATAAGCATGCTAACCCTACTATTCTATGGGGCCCTACTAATAAAAATATAGATATGAAATACTAAATTCTTATATCAAAGAGGAGATGGTAATAGAAAATAATAAGATAAAACCAACTTTATTGATCCATAAATCTATGTGATTACAATGATTCACAGGTTCTGGTTATGTTTCTATTAAGAGAGGGCTTTCATGAGTTACATGTTGAGTAAATTTCTAGAACTACCTTATAGGTAGGAAAAGGAAAATGGTAGAGATTGGAGTGTTCCTTTCTATGTTGAAAACACTCTCATTTTATTTACTTATCAAGTGAAGATCATTATAGACTAATAATAGAACAATAGTTCTATTACAACTACATTATGATGTGGAGTTAGAAGTATTAATTACTCCAACACTCTCCCTTAATTTATACCATTGTTACCTCTTCATGTGGGAGAAATTTTTATAAGAATGAATTCAAACATCAACCTCATGAGACATAACATGGTTCTAAGTTTGAGAAATTTGACAATAAACAATGCTTCAATAAATATATCTGCAATTTGATCTTTAGTTTCACCAAAGTGTAGGTCTACTTCTTTACTCTCCATTAAGTCACAAAAAAAGTGATGATGAAATTCAATGTGCTTTGAGCAAGAATGGTTTACACAATTCTTTGTGAGCTTCATGGTGCTTTGGTTGTCACTAAATATGTTGGTTGGATGAGCTTGTTGATGATGTGTCTCTTAAAGTAGTCTTCTAATACACAGATCTTCTTGAGATTCCTTTGATGAGCCAATATATTCTACCTCTATTGATGATAGTGACACTATCTATTTCTTCTTATTCCTCCAAGAAATAGATCTGGATCTAAGATGAAATATGTATCCTAAAGTTGATATTCTATCATCAATATAACTTGCAGAATCAGAGACAATATACCCTACTAGAGTAGGTTCTCCTCCATACTTATATTCAATTCCAAGCTTGTAAGTTCCTTTGATGTACCTCAAAATCCTTTTAGCATCTTTCTAGTGATTGAAATATCGATTTTCCATGTACCTGGATACAACACCAACTGCATATGCAATATCTAGTCTAGTTGTTTCAAATATAAGAGGAGTAATTGAGAGGGGAGGGGTGAATTATTACTACTAAAATAAATCCTAGATCCCTTAGATGTCAAATCAAATTCAGACTAAAATTGATTACTATTGATACTCGATAAGCATACAAAAATTGTTGTAACTTGATAAGTGTGTATTACATTACAAATCTTAAAATTTTGTCAGTATTTACTTAACCTTAATTTTGCATGCATGAGAGAAAAGAAATGAACACATATGACACAAGGATTTAACATGGAAACCCAATTTGGGAAAAACCACTAATATAACTAGTTACTATTTTTCACTCTTCTGGAGTGAGCTTGGTTAGGAGCCGACCTTGTTAAAGGTTATAAAACACACTGTTAGGTGTGACCCTATTAAATAATTTAATCACCCTATTAGGAGTGGCCTTGTGAGAGGTCATCAAAGAATTCAATGGAATTTCCACCTTGTTAAAGGATTTACAAATGGTTGTTGAACCAACTCTATTAAGAGATTTTAGATCATTGCTTCAATGGTTAGAGAGTAACAATGAAAATGACCTAATTGTGATGCAACTGAATTGCTGATTACAGATCTTCATTTTGGCTTTATACTAGATCCTTCTTGATCAAATAATACTTATCTGCTCTACAGGATACCTGATTATCCTTCAAGTTTTCTTCCACTCATCTTATCCCTTTCAAGTTATTGAGCTTGAAAATCACACACTTTGAAATCACAACTTGACCTATTACTTATACCTTTCAAATTTTCAAGTTGGCTCAAATACAAATTAGAATAACCAATATTCATTACCTTAGTCAGCGAGAATCAATAGTTAAAATATTCAAGGTTTAGATGCCAAAATAAGAAAATCCTTTGGCAGCCAACCCAACTTGGTAGAAACTGATTCTAAAGCAATTTCCTATATTAACCAACAAGAGCTCGGTTAACATTAAAAAGTTACAAAATTCCTTTGGTAACTGAGTGAACTCAGTTAATACTAATTATTTTCAACTTTCCTTAGTTAACCAATTGAGCTTGATTAACACTCTTTTTTGCTTAACTTCCTTAAACGCCCAAGTGAGCTTGATTAAATCTCCTTTCTGCTTAACTTCTTTTGACACCCAAATGAGCTTAGTAAATACTTTTTTCTATACATAGTAGACTCAGTAATGCTTGGTAGACAAGGAAAAGTATCTTCACTAACCAAGTGATCTCAATATGCATTGAATGTCAACTGATATGACATTTGTGTAACATCAAGGACAACACACAATCAATTAATTATATCCAAAAACCTCCCTCTTTGGAATTTATGGAAACACAACATGTCATAGAATAATGAAATTTTTAGAACAAGACTTCCTCTTTGATTTTTCTATAGTACTCTCCCTTTGTGAAGGAACTACTTAATTTCTTCTTCTTGGAATTTCAAAATTTCAAAAAGATCTGAAAGTAAACTTCTCCCTCTTTGACAACACATGCCGAAGACAATATTGATTACTGACAATATACCTTGAGTACAAATTCATTTTCAATATGCCCTTGTCAATACTACATCAACTGATTGATTTTCAACTTAGTTCTTATTGATGCATCACTAAAATTTATTTAGTGAGCTTCAGATAGGGAAATGACCACTAGCTTACCTCTTAGATATAGAAATGCATCCTTAGGTAATGATTTGGGGAATATATCAACAATCTATTCCTTTGTATGCATATATTCCAATCTAATTTCCTTATCTTGTACTAATTCTCTTACAAAGTGATATTTTATAAAAAAAAATCTTTGTTTTGGAATGCATCATTGGATTCTTTGATATGTTGGTTACACTTGTGTTATCACACTACATGACTATTGGTTCTTTGATTTCAACCTTCATTCCTTCTAACAATTGTTTGAACCATAAAATGTTAGAGAAGTTTACTACTGCAACCGCATATTCTGCCTCTACTATGGATTAAGATGTACAATTTTTCTTCTTGCTTGTCCAAGATACTAGCTTTTTCCAAGAAAGAGTGCTCCACCACTAGTGCTTTTTTTGTCATCAAGATTTCCTATGCAATCAATATCAGTAAATACTTTTAAGTCAAGATTGCCTCCAAGTTTGTACCATAAGTCATAGTCTTCAGTATCTTTCAGATATCTCAAGATTTTTTTTTTCATCATGTGGTTTTCATTGGGTTTTGCCAAGAATATTGCCACTATCCCATCTACTAAGGCAATATCAGGCCTTATATGTACTACATACTATAATTTCTCAATCATTGATCTGTATAAGGTCTGATCTAGTTCTTTGGAGTCATCATCTTTGGTAAGCTAAGTCTAGTACACATGGGGGTTCCAACTAGTTTTGAATCTTCCATTCCAAAATTTTTGAGTATCTCTTTGATCTACTTAGATTGAGTGATGTAGATACTATTTTTGTTCTACTGTATCTGCAATCCAAAAAGGAATTTTAGTTTACCAAACATGGACATCTCAAATTCTTTATTCATTTTCTCTGAAAATACTTTGCACAAGTCATCATTTACCATGAATAGAGTATCATCCACAAATATTTCTACCAACACAATCTTCTTATCTGGTCCTTCTTTGATATACAAACTATTGTTATGATTAGTTCTTTGAAAACCAATTTGTATCAAATAATTATGTAATCTTTCATACCAAGCTTTCGGAGCTTGCTTAAGACCATATAAAACTTTGTGTAGTTTGCAAACCATGTCTCTTTTGTTAGGATCAAAAAAACCTTCTGGCTATTTAATGTAGACTTCCTCATCAAGAATGCAAATTTGACATCCATCTGATATACTTTAAATCCTCTATGAGCTGCATATGCCAATAAAGTTCTAACACCTTCTAGTCTTGCAACAGGGGCAAAAGTTTCACCAAAGTCAATACCTTCTTCTTGAAAATAGGGTGACCACAAGAAGTTAGGTTAGAAGTCAAATATGTGGAATTGTACTTCATTAGAAATGGGTACCTAATTTTCTTAGAATTAGGTACCCATTTTTAAATTCATGCTTCAAGCATCCGAGATGAGATTTAAAAATTGGGTACCTAATATTTAAACTCAGACTAGGTGCCCAAGGTGCTGAAAAATTGAGCACCCGATTGCCTTGAAATTAGGTACCCAATTTTCAAAAAATTGGGTAGCCAATTTTAAAAGCTATTATAAACCAATTTTTGGCATTTTTGAAGTCATTTTCATGACTTCAAAAATGAGAGGCCAATTAGAGACACATATGGGAGCCCGATTTTCAGCCCTATAGACCACCCCCTGCTTCTAGTCTTCGATATACCAGGTATTTTAATATGTTTTGTACTATTTTACTTAATTTTTTTCAGTTTTATGTTTTATATGTATGTTAATTTTTTTTTTCAATTTTAATATATATAAAATTATAAAATTATATTGTTAATAAGTATATGTTTAAATTTTTGTATCTATTAATTAAAATATAGTTTCATAAATGTTTATTTAAAAAATTATTATTTTAGATGTTTTGAAATGTATTTAATTTATGTATTTATTACAATGTTGAATGATTAGATTAGATGTAAATTCATTGTTTAAACATGTAATTACAAATAAGTATAACCTCAACCTAAATTCATTGTTTAAATGATAACCTTGACCCAAATTCATTGTTTAAACTATAATCTCGGCCTAACCATATGTATAGTTATGTACGATAAAACCCTAAACATATATAACTAAGTACGTAATCATGCAACACCCTGCCAAGGGATCCAAACACAAAACTTAGTATTTAATGATTTTACTTAAATTTTATTATACTTTGTTTCATGGATAAAAAATGGATATGTAAACTATTTTATAAATGTATATTCTTTCAGCCTTTCATACCCTATGACATGTACAATGGATGATTGTGCATTCCGAATTAATTTGCCAAGTGGCATTCAAAAAAAATGTATATATTATTTAAATAGATTGAACTCAAGTAGTTATTCTTTCATGTGGATGTGTTATTTATTTTACTTTTAGTGTACTTATAATTATTTAAAAATGAAATGAAAATATGCTCATTAAGGAACGCAATCTCTTATATTTTTATATATGTAAATTATTGTATGTATGTTATTGCTTGCTTAGTAAAAATTTTGATTAGTTCTTTGGATCCCTTGGCTAGGTGTCATTTAGTTTTAACTATAATGCCAATTTGTATCATTTAAATCTAATCATAACCTTTATTATCATCTTAACCATAATCTTAATTTGCTAAAACCTACACTAGGTAATATATAAATAATTAAATAACTTCCCTAAGAACCAAGTAGTAATTTTATAAATTTCAAACCCTAATTGTAACCTTATTTATGATAAACTAAATTATCTTAAAGGAGCATCATATCTACATCTACATGTCATACATGTGAATCTAAAAACATTTACATATCTAATTACATAATTAATTGCATAGGAAGGATTTAAAATTTTCATTATATATTATCCATGCATGTCATATCAAAAGAATCATATAGAGATGTGTCATTTATGACATGTCCATCATAGATAATCAAGAAGGGTACTTAGGTAAATCTATATCTATAACACTATATTATAAGAAAAGAAAAACACCATATAGGAATATCTCATGTACATAAACTAAAATTTTTTACCATGACACATGTGATGAGATCAAATAATATTTGTAAGATTCATCACATATACTATCAATGTATAGGAGTGATATAATCAAAATATCAAAAAATGAGTGATATCAAAGCATTATATCTTAATATTAAACACTAAAATAAACTAACCCCTGGGTAACCCTAAACCAAATTGGATATCAAAAAAGATTGAAAGGTAACCCTGGCCCTTAACTAATTAATATTATACTTATAAACCAACTTAAATTAAACCATGATCATAAACCTAATAATATATCCCAATTTAATAGTACAAATCAAATTTAACCTTGAATCCTTTCCCCAACCATTAACCAAATTGAACCATTACCCTAAGATCGAACCAAGTTAAACATTGACCTTACACTAAACCAAATCACCCTAAACTTAAACCTAACTCAATAATATATTCAACACTTTACAATAAAATTCAAACATAACATTTGTGAATTAATGTTGGTTTTTAATCTAAAATTTCTAACTATAATTCTATATCTAAAACCAAATTTAGCACTTTAAAACTCAATTCACTTAAAAACTTAATAGTACAAGCCAAATTTAACCTTGAATCCTTTCCCCAACCATTAACCAAATTGAGACCTTACCCTATGATTGAACCAAGTTAAACATTGACCTTAAAACTAAACCAAATCACCCTAAACTTAAACCTAACTCAATAATATATTCAACACTTTAAAAAAAAATGCAAACCTAACATTTTTGAATTATGTTGGTTTTTAATCTAAAAGCTCTAACTATAATTCTTTATCTAAAACTGAATTTAGCACTTTAAAAATTAATTCAATTTATTAAGTCTTGTCCTAATTGAAACCTAAGCATGTAAACCTAATCAAATAGTACACCAAATTGAACCCTAATCTTAAAACTAATTAAACATTGATATCAAGGTCTTAAAATGATACATTATAAAAAAAATTAGAAGAGAAGAAAAAATTAGGAATCTAATTAAATAACCCTCCCTCACCATCAAGAGGTGGAGGTGGAACATCAGTGTGATTAGGAGGGACTACACACTTGGATGCCTAAGAATATATCTGAAGAACTAAATAACTTGTCTTTCCACTAGATGTCTAAAACTTTATATCCTAAGTGAGTATTCATCATGTAATATCTAATTAGGAGGGTATTGAAACAATATAACACCCCAATCCCTAACTCTAATGTTAGGGTCCTAATTTCTATTTATCTTGGGTTGGAAGTGCCTAAAAGTTTTTTTTTTGGAGACTAGAGATTCCCCTATTTGTTTCCTATTTTCCTGTATGGGTAGCCTAAATGTTTATTGCCTTTGCAGAATGGAAGGCCACATAAGAAAATATTGCCTTATTCTATAAAAACAAATACCCACCCCCTAGTGATATATAGTAAGATCTTTTTTCTAATTTTAGTATCAATTTTTTTTGTTAGAAGATGATGATAGAAAAATGAAAGAAGATAGGGATAAAATGAGAACCATCATTCTTGATGAAGATGCATTATTCCTTGATAAACCCATTTCTAGTTCATAAATCAGCTCCTCCATCCAAAAAATTAGTAATGAGAAATCCCTAGGTCAAGCAATCAATGGAGGGTCTCATAAAATTTATCCCCAAGGAGAGATAAGAATCTCATTAAAAATTAAAGACCTATAACACTCTTAAATACATATCATACAAAATTCTTGTCAAGGTCTTGGCCTCTAGACTAGAAGATATCCTACCAAAGATCATTAACCCTACACAAAAGTGTTTTGTTAAGGATATTTATACATATTGGAGAACTTGATAACCTATTGAAATATTTTGGATTGGGAAACATTTGCAAGATAGAGTGTAGGCATGCTCTTAATTGATTTTGACAATGTCTACAAAAGGGTAGAATGGAGTTTCACTATGATGATGTTGCAAGCCCAGGATTCCATCCAGTATTATGTCAAATGGTTTCCTCTCTTATGATTGGTGTTAGGGTTTTAGTAGAGATTAATGAGGTTAGATCTTTATTTTTAGGACTCTCTTGATCAATTATGAACTGGTGTGCTCTTGCATCCTCTTTATTTTTTATTGTTGTTGACTCATTACATTATCTTCTTAGAGATAACTAGTTGTCTCTAAAAGTTAGAGGGTCTACTCTCCAAATAATGAATAAGTATTTAATTTATATTTTTTTGATAATATTTATATTCTTTTTAAGCTAGAAGAGTGCAACATGAGTCATTTAATGATTGAATTGGACCTCTTTTCTTTGTATCAGGTAGTAAGATTTATGTCTCTAAATCTATCTTATTGGGGCTAAATATTGAGTCCTTTACCTTGTGTAGTAAATATGGTATTGGATGTAGATGTCATAATTAAGTGGTTAGGTACCTAGGGATTCCATTTATAGTAAATTCTAACATAAATGAAATGTGTCTTTATATCAAGGAGAAAATCTTTGGAAAACTCAACAATTGGAACTCTAATTATCTCACTTTGGTTGGCAGAATTCAAGTATGTTAAAAGATTCTCTCATCATATTGGGTTTACTTCTCTTCTTCCTGGTTATTTTATTTAAATCAGTTTTTCTCTTCTATATAAATCTATTAGGAACATTTTATGGTCACATGGAAAAGGAAATGTGAAGAATCGTGCTACCAGGAGTAGTTCACATAAAGAAAGGAGATTAGTAAGTTGGAACGAAAACTTTAAGAAAGTTCAAGGGATTACTCTGGCAATAAAATGGATAGGCAAAGCTTCATAAGGTAATTAATTATGGATTATGATTAGAATTAGGATTATTATATGGTCAGGGATAGGGTTCATGTATTAGTTCATTACCTGACATGATCTACACTTATAGTTTGCATTAAAAAGAGGATAATATTTAGGATTCAAACTACAATCATAAATAATTTTTAATCAAATCATAATTCTATCTCTAAGCTTTCATTCTAATTGTAACCTTAACTCTTATCCTAATGCCATCTATTATATATCCTATAAACAATAGGACCATAATAAATATCTGAAACCTAAATATAATTCTAACTAAAACCATAATCCTAGGTAAGTTCCCTAAGATTAAAGGACCATAATCATTATAATAATCTTAAGCTTAGCCATCATGAAAATTGTTAACATAATAACATTGTAAACCATAAAAAATTGTAAACCATAACCTTGCCATAATCTTAACTTTGTTTCATCCTAAGATGAACATATAATCCATACTGAGAATACAATCCCCTAGTGTCACAAAATAAGTGCACATGAAAGAAAAATTAGCTAGGTGGATCTTGTTTTAAGAAAAGAAACCTTGAACTAACCTAGATATAGTTTTTTGGAGTATTATTTTATGATTAGACTTAAATTCGGTATTTAATGTTTAATTTGACTTAAGTGTTTAACTTTATTTATTTAATTGCTATGATTTTAATAAAGATATGTGCATTTATATATCTAGTTGATAAATTTTATATTTAAATTTTATTAAATAATAATTTTGTCATGTTTTATGTTGTTTAAACATTTATGCAAATTATATTTGATGGACCCACTGCCACCCCCTCCTCCTCCCACACCCCTGCCTCCGCCCCCTCCATCTCCACCTCCACCACCCACTGCAGATGAACTCTATGAGACCATGAGGCATAGCCTTAATGACCTCATGCATTATATAGAGGCTATCCAACATGAGACCCACCCCCTTCACCTACTACATCTTGCAGATAGCATGCAAGGCATGATTCACTCCATCCATCATTTAGATTCTGACATTGATTCATTTAGATCATGGAGGGAAAGTATGTGTGCCTTTTACTCTGATGACTTATCATACAAATAGGTTTATAACCTGCATATAGGTAAAGGGAATTTTAAACATTATGTTGTAAACCCTAAGACTGGTGAAGAAATTAATGAGAAGAAGCCTCACATTTCTATTAAGTGGTGTACAAATCTACATATAGTAGCACATTTTTGGGAGTGGTGATGGATGGTATTTGACCATCCACCATATGCTAACCATGAGGTACCCATGTACTGTAATGGCCCGCCAAGGGATCCAAAGAATTATACTAAGTTTAACCAACAATTCTTTTTTTTAAACATGAAAGATAAACCATTCATAACATTCACGGAAGCAATAGTAACATCCAACTGAAAATAACATAACATATCAGATTACATTCTTTTAAGATCCCTTAACATTGAATTACTTCTAATCATAACTAATCATCTAACATCACATCTTATGAAATAACAATGATACATCCAATGTTCTTAAACAATATACAAGTTTACATTTTAGATTGCTCAATCATCCACTGTACATGTTACAAGGTATGAAAAAAACTTAAAAGAATAAACATCCATGTAAACAAAGTACATCATCATCCAATATTAATCCATGATGCAATTAAAAGTAAACAAAACCATAAACATTACATGATACATCATCGTCATGAAGATATAAACATCCGTCATAAAAGATAACCATTCATCACAAACATAAATAACTAAGTGCACGGTTCCTCCCAACCATAAATAGCATCATTAGACCATCGTGGATCCTAGCCATCCCTCTGTGCGTAACATTCCAAAGCATCGAAGAGATCATTGGCTATAAACATAGTAGGAATGTCACTCCTAAAACATCCTACTAACATGCAAAGTAAAGCATAATATATCATCAACTAACATATGCAAAACACCAATATAAGAAACATACCAGTAAATACATCCATCATAAGGTATATCATCAACCATAATGATCCAAGAACAGAATGAAGATAATACCAACCAAGAATACTCCAGCCATGGTGTCTCAATAGATCTCAAATGATAAGAGTGGAAAAAAACTACCACCCGACCGTGTGGAACCTAAGTGGTCCACTCCCACCGTGCTGAGGAGATAATCTCAAGTCCCAAATAGGGTATCCAAATCACAAGCATAAATCTCTATGAGTCAAGGAATCCTAAAAGTATACTAACTCAAAGGTTCCATCATAAAACAGACATCTACTTCTCAGAGGCACACAATGACATGTAGGAACCTACTATGCAAGCGGGAAAGTGTCATCGCATTTATCTCGTACAAGTTACCCTGGCAGTTAACTAAACTCCACGGGTCCATATAGATCTCATGCAGCCACTAGTATCCTCTCATACTGATGAGGCATACTATGGAATGCAAGGTCGCAACCATGCGTCTCACTACTCCCATCCTAGCCTGTACAAGCACTCAAGGCATGGGCGAGAACATCCAAAACAATCATCTTTTTAGGTTCATTTAATCCCCATTTAGTGTGTAAATGTTATCACTTATTAACCAAACTTACAATGAGTTATCCTGACAGCCACTTAGGGCCCCGGCTCCCATTGCAAGCCACTTCCCGACACTACAAGTAGATTACCTACCCTAATGCTCATGGAATCATAAAATCACCACAGTCCTGTACAAGCGACTGAAAAGAAAATCCAAAGGATAATCCATAAAAAGAATCACCAAATATCCGCAAAATAAGTATCAAATATCCATAATAAGAACCATCAAATCTCCAAAATAAGAATCATCAAAATCTCCATGAGCATCCGAAAAAAATCCATAGAAAATCATGACCACAACAGTTCTCTATTGGCAACTGAAGGCATCACTGATAATCATAAGTATCCATTGGTTCTCAATAACCAAAATATATCATCACATCCATTGGTTCTCAACAAGCAACCAAGAATATCTCAAAATCATACTGATCGAAGACTTCAAAATGGTTGAGTCAAACATGTCACAACATGACATCATCAAGAAATAAATCAACATTTCAGTCCCATCATGGTGACTAGAAAGTATTCCAAGGATAACTGATCGATGACTCAAAAATGATTAGCTCAGGTATCTCATACACATACATCTCAGCTTCACACATGAAGACTGATGAACAATAAAAAACATTTCATAGAGCATACGATCACATAACCATGGTTGGGCTTATAAAGATCGAGACCAAAAAGATCAACATGCCATCACATCTCATAACCCTCGAGCCTCTGGTAACAACCTAGGACTGGTCAACACTAGTCAACCCAAAACCCAAAACAAGAAACATATAGAATACACGATGCAGACACATGTTTTGGTTTTGCTATAATCTCATAGTTGAGTTAAGTGTAGAGTTTCATTTTTTCCATTTTCAAGTGTAGGGGTTTCAGTTTCCATTTTCAAGTATACTTCAAATGTCTAAGTTTCATCATTTGACCTACAAGTCAACCCATTTGTTCCCCGATAGCATTATCCTAAGAATAACTTAAGGATAATTATTTACTCTTTAAATTGATCATCATTGATCTTTATATTAAATTGTTCTCTATTTTTTACTATGATCCATATTCTAATTGATTAACTCTTCTTTTAGGGTTACTTAAACTTTTCACATAAAACAAGGATCATTAATCGTTAAATTATAAGAGAACCAATTATCATTCTTCAAATAAGATATCTTAACTTAATTAGAATGATCAATTAAATCCATCAATTAACATAGGCACACCATCCATGACCTATTATCATTCTAATAATGCTCAATTCAATATTACTAAGTCTCACCATTAAAACATCTAAAGTCATTATTCAAGTCATAAGAATAAGACCTATCAACTTTGATATCAGTATTTCTACAATCTCATTAAAAGAATTATATCAATTAAATCTCCATTACTTAACTTAATTATTAATTAAATCCAATTAGCTCTAGTTAATTGATTTAATTAATAATTTCACAACCAAACTATCAACTCAATGAGTATTAGTTGACTAACAATAGTTTGTACGTCAAAGTCAACTTCAATCCAATACACAAATATTAATATTTTAATAATAATAATATTAACAAGTTATTTTGGAAATCTTTTCCATAATGACTACATTCATCTTTCTTAACGATTTCATATTTATGATAATCATTTCCTAGTTAAATCTCTATCGCATTTAATTATATTGACAACTCATTAATATTTTTATAATCCAAATCCAAAAACTAATGTCTTTACAAGACTTCAATCATTAAATAATCTCTTCTAGATTAGTTCTAATTGAATTAGCCATTTATACTATTATTTATTAATATTTTGTAGACCCAACAAACATTAATAAATGATAACTATAATTAATCGATCTGGAGAAACCTTGCATAAACTTCATCAGTTAATATCTAACTAACTCTTAAGACCATTAAGGTGTATCAATAATTTACATAACGAATTAAGAATAACATATTAATTCAATCCATAGCATTGTTATGATTTAACAATGACTCCCTAAGTTAATTCATATAAACATGTAGCTCACCATTTACAATCAGTTTATTATATTAATATCTCAATTAGGACTTGATGAAATATTATCAAAATTTGAAGCACTTAATGGAATTATCGATAACCATACCATAATTAAAATTGATCTAAGGCTTATTACTATACTCTAATTATTAGTTTTTTAATCTTAACAATTATTAATAAATGATCATTCCAATATTATAGCGATTAATATTTGAATCATATCTTCGTTCATTTAATGAACCAGTCAAAGAATATCAAATCCTCCATATCAATATCTCTTTCTACATCAACAAATTGTTATTAATCAATAATTCATAATCAATTATAACTCATTGCTATATATATATATATATTTTATAGCATTGATGTAAAAACATACATTAATTTTCAATATAAAACTGTATTAATTATCTGAAAATTTAATTAGCGTGAGTATTCAAATCTCATTAATATTATATTATGTATATACATATATATAACAATTTATATATATACATTTACAACAACACCTTACAATTAATAAAAATTGAATTGCATCACATAACAAACGGATGTATGAAAGTACCAACTCCATGTTTTTTTAAAAGCATGGCGCAGGCTTTAAAGCCGCGGCCAATCGTACATACATAGTGGGCCTTTAAATGATTGAGGCCTGCTGATCGCAGGTACTCTGCAATCATGCAGAGCCTGCATCCGATGCCGCCGCCCGTAAAGGGATGAAGGGGGGGTGCGGTGGTTAAAACCCCGCCCACCCATATATATATATTTTCATTTTATAAAATGTTTGTAGTAACGTTTACTATTGTGTGCTAAGACATGCGATTCAGATTTAATAAAGTTTTCCATTTCGACTTTACACAGATATATATACATATATGTATATATGTATATATATATGTATATACGTACATGTATGTATGTATATATATATGTATATACGTTCATGTATGTATGTATATATATATATACATACTATTGCTATCAATTATTACTGCATTTAAAATATATATATAATTATTTATATGCAGATTTATAAAGGGAAATATATACTCAAATTTAAAGGCTTAAACAAGAATTCTTCCCTTTAAATAATTGTTTTCTAAACATATCCATTAATTCATCCAATGGGTTTAACTATAAATTTGAAATCACCTTTCTCAATTTAATTCTAGTTCGAACCCAAACCTGCTTAGATCTAATGTCTCTTAATTTGGATCTAGGGTTTTCTAATGTTTTCTTCTTAACCAAATAAAATATCTAGATTCTAATTTAATTTTTAGATTCTAACACAAGAGTATTCAGACACATAAAATAGACATGATGAAGACAAGAAGGGAAATAGTGCAAATAGAGTGTGAGATTATCACGAGTGCACCTGAACACTGATGCTAATCCAGCATGCCTCAGAAGTCCATAGAAAATCCTTTCCTTCTCCATCATTCACAATCCTTCCAAGATCCAAGCCAACCGAGAACCTCCAAGTGACTAAAAATGCTAGAAGGAGCATTGAAGCATATAGAAAATATATGAGCGTGAAGAATAATATGAGCTTGTAGCTTGTAGCTTCCATAAGATTTCGCTAAAGCTTCCATAAAGCTTCCATAAAGCTTTTCCAAACACACTAGGAGAGCCTCAATTTGAAGGCCTCTAAGATGCATCTAGAGTGTCTCTAGAGACAACTAGAAAATAAACATGACAACCAAGCATGAGCCTTCTCCAACCTTCTAGATAAGTTTTAAGGTTGTAGACACCATGTGCTCAAATAAAAATGCTAACTCCTAAGTGTAGACAACTTGTGCAAACTTAGAGTGCAAACTTCTGTGTTGTCTACATGACAACTCTCAAAAATTTGCAAACTCCTATGTGAGAAAATATTAAAATAATACACATTAATTAATATAATATTTAATTTACTCTTTCCAATTTATTTATTTATTAAATCTACTAACTTTAATAATTCCACTTTGCAATCTTAATATATTTATATTTTAATCACATGAGATTTAGAATCTTTTAATAATTTAAAATATATTTTCCACTTTTAAATTTCATTTTCCAAAACTTAATTGCTAAAATATTTATTAGCTTTAATAATAATATTGTTTAGTCATTTATTTAAAAATGAACTCCAAACATATTATTATTAAAATAAATATTGTCACATTCCAAATTTAAACTTTTAACTTTTTATTTCACATTTAATTATTTTATTTAATTAATTTTCCAATTAATTTAAATAAAATAAATATTAAAATATCATATTAGTTTTCCGTTTAATTAAACCATTAATTAGATCTTTTTATTAGGCTTAATTAATAGAAAATACCTCAAAGACTCACAAGGTAAAAATATGAAAGCCCATCATAGCCAAAATACATACAAAATCAAACCAAGAGTTTAAATCACGAATTATGTCATCCAACATATTCGGAGGGTACTCAACTTAGATACTTGTCCTAATTTTTCAATTAGAAAAAATGGCTTAAGGGGTTGGGATTTGGACTTGAGAATTTATCTCCCCTCTCTTATCATTGAGATAATGTGATAGGGTACGCTCATCCTGGCAATTCAGGGAAGTCGATACCCGGTACCTGCAACCTGCATAAAAACCATGCATGTACAAGCACAATATATACTAAACTAAACAGACAATGGCAAGAAGTGGTGCATCGTGTAGATCTCGACTAGCAGGTGACTACGACTCCCTTCCTTAACCATATCAGACACACCATACAAAAGCAAACACGCAAAGCAAACACACACACCATACACATGCAAGTATGGGGTAAGTATCCATAAAACACATATGATAATAAATCATCTTACTAATCATCATTAATAACTAAAAGAAATGTAATAATCACCATCAATAATTGCAAACACTAAAAATAATCATCATACATACATGAAATATAAAGTCTAAGTGATCTCATCACATAATAAACTGAATCCATAGCACAATATCTGATAATCTCAAAAGAATGCTACTAACCAACAACATGAAACTAGCCCTAAAAGAGTTCAACAATGTTAGCAAAATGCGAACTAAGGGCAGGCACTACATGTACTTCCTTAAGAATTTATGGGCTGAGTTTGAGTTGGGTTTTAAACCCAATTATTTTGATATGAAAGCATTTCAGGGGGTTGGTAGAGGGATGCCTCAAGATAGGCCTGGGGCAAAGCTGAGCAATAGAATGAGAAACTGTAGGTGAGCTCAACCCCTTGTACCTCTTCTTAAGCCTTTTGTGCCTACTCCTCACCATCATTGAGAAATTTCATCTTCTCTTACCCATTTGAGTGCCCTTTTGGAAAATTTAGTATAGCAGTGGACGTAGGTGGCACATGCTCCTCCACTTGAAAATGTTTTTACTAGTTATGGAGGCATATACACAGGCTCTAAGAGCAATCCTATGTAGCACATGATGACCATTATGCTGAGGGTGTTGATTTTGATGATGATGTATACACTGCCCATGGTGATGGTAGTGACGAGATAGACATGTCATCATTTTTTGACCTCATGCAGCAAGGAGAGCCTCGAGAGAGTCAAGAGTAGCAGGTAAAATTTTAATTTTAATTTTAATATAAATATAAAACACACATAATTATTTACTTTCTACATACATGTGTAATTGTATTAACCATATTAATTTTTATTTTTGAAATAACAGAGGATGGATGATAATGTTCATCTTAGGAGTCAGTATACTCTTTTTCCAAGACCTACAGAAGTTGGCATCTCTTATACGGTATGCACTTTAAATTACACTATAAAAATGTACATTCAAACTCAAATTTAATAACATGTGCTCATATGTTCTTGTTGTATAATTTTTTAGGGATTTTCCATAGCTACATAGATTGATGTTAGTACAGGTTTTGCTCCAATTACCACTGAGGCATAGCCTCAAATACATGTGGTATGAAATTTTGACTAAAGAAATAATTTGTACTATTTTTATGTATGTAAATTGTTATTAACTTATAATCTAAACAATTTTGACTCACATGTATATATATTTTATATGTTTTGATTTTACAAACAGGAGCCATATCGTACTCATCCATACAGGCCTTGGTATAGTTTATTTTCGACTCCATCTTATGATTATCATGCTCACATACCTATAGACACATTTGTGACATTGGCTACCACTCAGGTATGATACACACACACACACACACACACACACACACACACACACACACACACACACACACACACACACACACACACACACACATACATGTTAAATTTATAGTGTATAAAAAATGTAGTGTACAAATTATGTACTTTGTAATTATTCATGTATATCTAATTTTGACTAAATGTTTATGTATCCATAATTCGAGGAAAATGTCACCATGAGTGTTGCTGAGAGCACAAGACTTAGCTAGATGGAGGTACCTACATCATCATTTGAGGTTAGTATTGTGATTTATGTACATAGTGTATAGTTCATAATGCTCTAAAATCAAATTTTAAAAATGTATGTATTGTAAATTATAGGACCTTACCACTGCTTTTTTTGTTAGATTGCACAGTGCACCTCCTCCCATTACTGAAGGACACCCATCTCATGTGGTATTTATTGTAGTATGTAGTGAATATTTAATTTATTTGCAAGCTAGATTTTGAAACCCATTTCAATTAAGCATGTAAATGATCAGACGTGCCTCATGTTACACAGGGTGATCCATCTACCTCATAGGGTGTCCAACATGATGAGATGACTCACATTACACATGATGATCCATCTAATTTCCTCTTCGTGTGGAGTAAAGAGGACATTCGATTAGATAGATTAGGTCTTGTTGGGACCTATAGATTGTGTTTTTATGATGTATATTGTTTATGATGTATACACTTTGTGTTAGGATAGTTAAAATTGTATGTTAGACCATGTATTTTTTCACTTCATAGATCATGTTATGATGTATGTTAGAAAATGCACTATTTTTTTATGACTTCTTATAATGCTTGCGTATGTAGTATATATTATTATGTTTCATCATGTTTTAAGTATATTCGAACCAATTTCCTTATTCTAGCAAGTTTTATTCTTGAACATATGACACATTTTGTAAGTATATATGCAAGATGAACAATAATTTTAACTATCTATAGAGCATTAGTACCAATATAAAAAATATTATTGGATATATATCACATCAAATTTATGCATTGGGATTCATACAAATAAAATTGACCTATTAGATTAAAAAATGTATTGATAACATACCTAAAAATGTATCATACATGATCTTAATGTGTTGTTTGGTAATGTAAAACTCATTATCACCTAACAATACCTATTATGTGCTAGTAAACATATCAATACCTATCATAACCTATAATAGACATAATGACCTATTAGGACTCCTATGTCCCCTTAAGACACACATGTATGGATAACATACCTAACAATGTATCATAAGTGATCTTAATGTGTTGTTTGGTAATGTAAGAGTCATTATTACCTAATAAGACCTATTATGTGCTAATAAACATATGAATACCTATCATAACCTATAATAGACATAATGACCTATTAGGACTCCCATGTCCCCTTAAGACAGACATGTATGGATAACATACCTAAAAATGTATCATAAGTGATCTTAATGTGTAGTTTGGTAATGTAAGACTCATTATCACTTGATAATACCTATTATGTGCTAGTAAACATATTAAGACTTATTAGAATGTATAGAAATTATTATGACCTATTAGGACTCCTATGTCCCTATAAGAAACACATGTATGGATAACATACCTAAGAATGTATCATAAGTGATCTTAATGTGTTGTTTGGTAATGTAAGATTCATTATTACCTAATAAGACCTATTATGTGCTAGTAAACATATTAATACCTTTAATAACCTATAACAAACGATGACCTATTAGGACTCCTATGTCGCCTTAAGACACAAATGTATGGATAACATACCTAAAAATGTATCATACGTGATCTTAATGTGTTGTTTGGTAATGTAAGACTCATTATCACCTAATAATACCTATTATGTGCTAGTAAACATATTAAGACTTATCAGAATGTATAGAAATTACTATGACCTATTAGGACTCCTAAGTCCCCTTAAGAGACACATGTATGGATAACGTACCTAACAATGTATCATAAGTGATCTTAATGTGTTTTTTGTTAATGCAAGACTCATTATTAACTAACAATACCTATTATGTGCTTGTAATTATATCAATACCTTTTATAACCTATAACAGACATAATGAACTAGTAGGACTCCCTAGGTCCCCTTAACATATATATGGATAAAAATATCTAGAAATGTATCATAAGAGGTCATTATGTGTAATTTGGTAATCTAAGACTCATTATTACCTAATAAGGCCCTTTCACCCTACTAATATATATTAAGTCCTATTATTTAACCTATAGTACACATCATGACTTGGTAGACACCCTATCTCCCCTTAAGACCCATTAGGAACCCTTATAGTCCATCAAAAATTCTTAGAAATCTCTTGGAAACCTCTTCAACTCTCTCACTCTCTTCATCCTTCCCTCCCTCTCACTTAACATGGTTAAACATACATGTGAATTATCAACATAACAATAACATGTAATCAATACAATGAGCAATGATCTTTAAATTATCATGTACAAGTGACTTATTTTTAATATTACAATCAATAGTAATTTGAAACTTCAAAAAAACATTAATTTAAACATGCTTGAATGTAAAAGTAACAGAACAAAATAGGAGCTCATTACTTAAATTGACAATTAATTTATAATTTATCAAGTGCATACCTTTAACTTTCCAACATAAGTAAATTGTCTTTTTTAAATTAGTTTGTACAAAATATTTCACAATATATGTAAAAAAATGTGAATGATATATTTATAGAAGTGAACTCAAAACATAAAATTGGTTCAACACATCTCTTCAAATGAGGTCCTATAAAATAAAATTGTAAAACAAAAACACATGTTAATAAAAATATAAATTAATATTCACGGTATTTGAACTATGTAAATATATGTGTAATTTGTATGTACTTACTATGTGAAATTGCATAAGATGTTGATGTTCAATCCAGTTTAACATTTAAATTTGCATAAATTGTAATTGACACATGAATAAGAGGTATATATAAATTATCTAAATTGGTATTGAAAACACAAACATATATTTAATTAAATTATGCATGGTACATATATATATAAATAATACAATAAAGAAAAAACTTATATGTGTTTGATTTAAATGTAGTCATCCCACTGTACCATCTGCATCCTCTCTTTTTTGCAATGCATCTATGATTGTCTCGTGCTTGTCCATAATAATTTATTGGCGGGTGTCCGTTTGTATCTTTCTAATTTGATATTTGTTGCCACAACCAAATGAGAATAGTGTAAAATCTTCTTTTCAATTTGGTAGTCTTCAAATGCTGGCAAACGATTTCTTCTTGTTAGGTATCTGTGTAGCTAGGTGCTAGCTACAATGAAAAACCCAATTGGATACTCAAAACCATCATCATCTACTTGATGACATGTCAATTTTTTCTTAGGTTTCACACATCTAGCTAGAAAATACTCACTCTGTTCATCATTATCACTAGGCACAATAACAACATAAACATGTCCTACAAGATAAGGTAAAGTATAGAAACACTTTAATAACATGAGTGTACATATGAAGATTATATAAATTGAAGCATGAGATCACAAAAAAATCTAATTAAATTGTGCATACCAGGTTGTATGAGGTCTAAAATACGACCATAGTCTCCTCATGCAAAAGTAACATTATGGTCTTCATTTACTGTATCATTTTGAAAATGCGTGTCAGTAGGTGCTAATGATTTTTGTTGCCAATCTTCAACCTATTATGTATTCTTGCATTTTTCCCATTCACCTGTAAGACAAAATTGACAAAAATAAACAAATTCTCTAATCCATATAGTCCAAGTGTTAGAATCTGAACTCTTAAATGAATGTCATTTAGCTGACCCACTAATTCTATTACAATCATATCTTGAAAGGATATTCTTCTCTTCAACTAGGTAGAAGAAATGTTTGATTGTAGAGTTCTCACTTGATCATTTGTATAAATATTTGTTACACCATTCCGCAATCTCATGTGCATTTTTGAATTTGTCTTTTTACTCAAATTTTAATTGCTCTCTACTAAGGGGTCTCTTCACACATGCCCCAGCACCATCATGTTCTCCTTTACCATGTCTAGCTTCAAAAAAACTCCACAAATGTTGGATATTAGTTTGTCTATGTGTCCTACTCAACCAATAGAACATTCTAGCATTCTTGAATTGTCATGTACAATTATCTGACCATATCCAATGTTGTGTCATTTGAATTTGTCTCTCTTTTAAATTATTATAAAAGACCTTGAAACAATATTGGACAAAATCACATGAATGAATTTTATTATCACTCATATGAATGAATTTTATTATCACTCATATAGAAATGGTACTCTCTCAATATTTTTTGATCCTCCTCTGTACTATCAGGTGTATGCCTATAAACTATATGAACATAAATTGTTACTTGCACTGAATTGTAATATTGTGGTTGTATCTCATCTTTTGGTGCAAATGTGTAGTTCTCTACAAAGTCAACAACTGAAAGTATAGTACCAATTGGAAATGTATTCTTACATATGCAAAATTTTCCATCAAGCCATCTATCATATTGAGAGTGTTTAATATATTTGGGTATGATCACACTCTTAAAATCATCCATAAATGCATGCCAACTAACTTTATCTATAATTCAATCACACCTTCTTCCATTCTTCTCATCTTTCAATAGATATTAAACAATTTTGAATCTTTTTACATCAACTAATTCTTATCCAAAAGCAGTCAAAGCATTTTCATGCAAATATTCATGTAAAACAAAAATATTGCCACACATATCATATGTACCAGAAAGACATGCATTGGAAAGAAAGTATTGATCATTAGGTGGCTTACAAAACAAACTTGATGTGAAATCCTTTATAGTTTGAGGTGATATTTTTATACCAGATTCTTGCAACATTTCTTTACTATGCATGATACCATGTATAGATCAAAATACATCATAATGGTAATGAAATTAAACATGGGTTTTGTTGTCACTTAGGTTTGCACCCTTGTCCAAAGCCTATGCATGAGGACAACCTAGTGAAACATGGAAACAACCTCCAAGATGTGGGACTTGAACTGTGAGGTTGAGTCTCTGGAGAAGGCTGGCTTCCTCTTACTATCAGGATGCACCTAACAACTGTTGGAGTGGAAAAGGGAGAATGAAAGCATGGAAGAAAATCTACCTAATCTAATCTAAAGGGATGATGTACCAAAATAGATTGTTCAAACCAAACTCTGCCCATATATGCACTATTGAACCAGAATGAAACTAAGGATATACACATTCAAACTTGCTTTAATGTAATAATCACATGTAGATTAGAAGACCAAGATGAATGACACAAGGAAAGAGAGATTCACTTATATTATCATTCATAGGCCAAGGAGATACAGTCATGCAGATCACAGATCTCTACAAAACACTAGTAAGAGGAAAAGGGCTTTTTGTACTTGCATACTAATGGTTGAAAGAGATAAGGCAGAAAATCATGTAGTTCAAAGGCATAGGGGAACTTACATTGAGAATTTGTAGAGCAATAATAAAGAAAATAGAGAAAGGTCGACCACTACAAAATTCTCAAAAATTGCCTTTATAATTTAGGAATAACTGAGATTTTCCCTCCAAAAATATCCTACAACCACTGCCATCAAGGTTCTGCCAAGACCAATCATGGGGATCTAAAGAAATCTAATATAAGTATAGCTTTAGGTACAACGAAATCTAACTATTAACTAAAACAGGGCCTTGAGAAGATAGAGGCAACACTATAACTATGCTGATCAGGTAGATGGATTGATTGGGGGTGGGGAGTGCTTTTTTGCATTCAACATTCATTCTAGAGTGGGTGGCATTGATCACGAAGATCAAATTGCATAAAAAATCTTGACTTTCTTCATTCCTGAGCACCTGAATTGGCAGGGTCAACAAGTCAACTAAACTTTGCATCCAAAATGGGCTACATGGGCCAATAACCTCCTTTTATCTTGCCACCTTGCAAGAGTCCAATGTGGTTGACCATCTCTTTTCATTACTAACTGCTCCAACCCTCAAACTCCAACTGTGATGGTCACATTAATTGCTAGCGCATCTAACCATTACTACCTCCATTGGACCCACTAGGACACATGTCATTGAGGTGCTATGTCACTATGCATATCCTCCTAGCAATTTCCCATAGTGAGATAGCACCCCTTGTTGATTTAGACTGATCTGACAATTGTGAAGACTCACCGTATTACTGCACTCTGTCCTAAACTTCTGGGCCCATAAAAAACTTGGCAACAACCTGGCACAACCTAGCATCCTCATCTTGGCAAGACCTAGTCCCATTGATCCACGTGGCACAATGGTGCTATGTCACTATGGATAATATCCTCGCAGCTTCTCATAGCGAGATAGCACCAACTGTTGATCCAGACTGATCTAACAGTGAGCAAGATGGATCCGACCTACCAGTGTACCAACTAATAAGAAACTGACCACGTGCCAACCTATCTGACAAGTCCTCATAGTTTCATCTAATGGGAAAGTGTCAATCGTTGATCTCCATGAGATCAACGATCATGGAAGATCCTCATAATATTGCGCTTGCCTCCTCAAAATTTTGGGCCCATGAAACACTTGGCAACCACCTGGCATCTGACTCAACTTGAACTGGTACCATCCCTACAATTTCATAACACTTGGCCCCACCCTGCAACATGTTGTTGAGGCACTATATCGCTATGGATAATATCCTTGCAGCTTCTCATAGCGAATTAGTGCCCACCATTGATCTAGATTGATCCAAGGGTGAGGAAATCATCGTGCATTTGAAAGGGGCATGGGTCTAGGCTACTGTTGACACCAAAAGATCTGCATAACTAGCAACGAATCAAAATCCTCCTTCCAAGCATATTCATCCTTCCACGTTACCTGAGGTCCCACCGTGTGTGCCACATTTCATGATTGATATCTGATGGGGTATGCTTGGGACCCACCTTCCTTCTGATGTCACTTTAGTAACACTTTTCATCTGGGTGCTATGTTGCTATAGGTGAGGAACACCGATCTTGATAGCACCATAGCGCCCTCTAGGGATCTATCAAAACTCAGCACTAGAGAAACAAAAAGGAAAGGGAAAACCCACCTAACACATGGCCAAAAGGTGCTATGTCGCTATGGAAAAACAATGTGCAACTTCCCATAGCAAGATAGCGCCAACCATAGATATCTTTTGATCTGATGATCACGAACTTGCGAGCTCGCAAAAAAATTAAAATGCACAGGGAAAGAAATATTATAAGGTTAGCATAAGGTATTTTGTACCCTTTTGAGTATTTGAATATTTAAATCTTGTAAACATTACTACGTTGAATTCAAATGTGGTGATTCTAGCAGGAAGGCAAAAATGACAAACAAATCTAGCAACTCAGAGGGGACACAAGCCAGCTATGTGTAGACCAAACACCTCATGCATTAGGCTATAGAGTCAGAAGATATGGATCATGTGCATACTGTGAAACCCTAAACCTACCTTTGAGAGGAAAATCCTGAAACCTTTGTCTCTGTAACTGGAACTAGAGACCAAAACTTCCTTCTGCAACCTTCAAAACTTTGAGAAAACTGGCTATCTCACGGAGACAATCTTGTGCTCATGCACTTCTTGGAAAATAGGAGAGCTAAAAAAAGAACTACTCTACTTATATACATGAAACATTCAACCTTCATCAGAAGCATGGTTTGAGATAAATCTCATTGACTAGGATGGGAAAAATTTCACCACTAGGCTTGCTTAATTGGAAAGCATTGGTCTATTTGCAACTGATAATCAGATAGGGGCCACTCCACAATGCATCAAACTTTGAGTGTCTTCCTAGTTTTGCCCTATCTGCATCCCATTTCAGAACCAAATCTCCCTCTCAAAAGATTTTTACCCTAGCCTTCCTCTCAAAACTCTTTTTTACTTGCTGTTGGTGTGTCTCTAGGGTCTGCGTGGCTTTACTTCTCTTCTCTTCCAGCTCCATTAGCTCTGCCATTCTTATTGTCATGGCATCATCTTTAATCAACTCCAGCTGATGAGCTAGCTCTAGGGATGGGAACTCCAATGAAATTGGAAGCTTTGCTTCTCTGCCATAGACTAACACAAATGGTGAATTCCCTTAGACCTTTTAGACATTATTCTGTCAACCCATAGTGTAGTCTTCGGTTTTTTATGCAAACACCTCTGGTTATCTTCTATTGTCCTTTTCATGATCCTGATTAGGTTCTTGTTGGAGGACTTAGCCAAACCATTAACCTAAGGATAGTAATTTGAAGATGTACTCAAATAGATATTATGATCCACTACCCATGCACAAATTTGAGCTCCAACAAAAGACTTTGCATTATCTCAAATAATGGTTGAAGGAGCACCAAACCTGGTCACAATTCCATCAAGGAACTCAACAACTAAAGATTCAATGGCATCCTTCAATGCAACTACCTCTTTCCATCCAGTGAAGTAATCTGTAGCAGCTAAAATCCATTTGTGACTTGAATTAGAAGGAGGATGGATAGGGCCTATGAAATCTAGTTCCCATTGGGCAAAAGGCTAGTCCACTTGAATGGGATGAAGGGGAAGAGTTGCAAGTCTTTGTTTGCCAGAGAAGAAGGCACATTTTTCACACTTCCTCACATACTTATGACAATCATGAAATAGAGATGGCCAGTAATAACCAGCTCTCATGATCTTTATTGTAGTTGTCCTTCCTGAGAAGTGACCACCATCAAGACCATCATGAAGTTCTTTGATCATTGTTTCAGCCTGGTCTGTATCAAGGCATCTTAATAGTGCTCCATTAAAATCTTTTCTAAAGAGGACACCGTCAACTATGACATAAGGAATTGACTGTAATCTATATTGTCTCCTTTTAGCTTTGTCTAATCCTTGAGGGTATCCATTGCCTAATAAGAAACTCATCATATCATCCATCCAACTCCTTGGGTCACTATTTCTTACCTCTTGTTGCTCTGTCAGTATCATAGCAGCTTCCTCATCAGGTTCTTGAGATGATAATATCTTTTTACACAACCCCCCCCCCCCTCTTACCAGCTTGGTAATTTGAATGTCAATATCATATTCCATCACTTTAGTGATCTAGCCAACTCTTTTTTCACTAATATCTTCGCTTAAAAGGAAATCCTTCACACTGGCATGGGGTACTAACAAATGAATCTTATTATGAGACAAGAGGTGTCTAAATTTCTTTAAAGCTCTGATGACTGCAAGGGCTTGCTTCTCTACATAGCTATATTTATCTTCATATCCTTTAAGCGCTTAACTAAATAAAGCTATGGGTTGCTCATCACCTTTATCATTTCTTTGAGTTAGGACAACAGAAATGCTTGACTCACCACCTAGGGTATAAAGGATGACATCTTTCTCAAAATTTGGATTCATGAGAGTAGGGGCTGAGGCTATGGCTATCTTGATCTCTTCAAAACTTTCCTTCCCTTCCTTGGTCCATGCAAAGACCATACCTTTCTTGAGCATAGTTGTAAGAGGTTTCACCATGATAGCAAGATTAGGGATAAATCTTCTCACAAAATTTATCCTACCTAAGAAACTTTGTAGCCCTTTCTTGTGTTTAGGAAGAGGGAGGGCAAGTATTTCTTTTTTTCTCTCTAGATCAATGGTTAAGCGATCCTCAGATATAATATGTCCTGATAATTTTCCTTGGTTAGTAGCAAAGAAACACTTTCTTGGGTTAAGGGAAACCCCAAACTCTTTGCATCTTAAGAATACATGTCTTAGATGATCAAAATGATCTTTTACATCGTTAGAATACACTGTAATATCATCAAGGTAAACTAAGACAAACTTGTCAATCAATCTTTTGAAGGCCATCTCCATTGCCTTCTGAAATGTAGCACCTGTATTGGTTAGCCCAAATGGCATCTTATAATAAGAATAGGTACCCCATTTAGTGGTAAATGTAGTCTTGTATCTATCAGACTCTTTAACCAGCACTTGATTGTAGCCAGAAAACCCATCAAGAAATGAAAATCTCTTTGAACCACTGACCTTGGACAAAATCTACTCCATAGAAGGGAGGGGATGATGATCTTTAAGGGAAGCTTGATTAAGGTCCCTAAAGTCCACACACAATCTAATTTCTTCATTCTTCTTCCTAACAGGGACAAGGTTTGCTACCCATGATGAGTGCTTCATAGGAAAAATTATGTGGGCCTCAATCAACCTAGATAGCTCCTTTCTCATTAAGGGTTCAATCTTGGGATTCACTAGCCTCTATTTTTTTCTTATTGGTTTTACATCATTAATTAAATCTATGGTATGCTGAAACAACCTTGGGTCAAAGCCCTTTAAGTCATCATATGTCCAAGCAAATACATCATTAAATTCTTGACATAGATGAATAAAATTTTCTTGTTCAATTTTAGAACATACCTTCCCCATGTTCAAGGATTTTCCATCAGCTATCATGACTGTAGTGTAGTCATCTTCATTAACAGCTAGGTTCATGGCCCTACCTCTTGCTTGATCATCAGGATTAAAAATGATCTCTAGTGTAATGAGACCTTTAGGCAGCTTGTTGGAGCTGAGGTTAATGATTTGGTCACCATACTGATCCTGCAGTCTTGACTGATTTCTCTCTGAAAATTCTGACTTTCTTCATTCCTGAGCACCTGAATCAATAGGGTCAGCAAGTCAACTAAACTTTTCATCCAAAATGGGCTATGTGGGCTAATAACCTCCTTTTATCTTCCCACCTCACAAGAGTCCAATGTGGTTGACCATCTCTTTTCATTACTAACTGTGCCAACCCTCAAACTCCAACTGTGACGGTCAAATTAACTGCCAGTGCATCTAACCATTACTGCCTCCACTGGAACCACTGGGACATGTGTCACCAAGGTGCTATGTCGCTATGCATATCCTCCTAGCAATTTCCCATAGCGAGATAGTGCCCACCATTGATTTAGATTGATTTGAAGATCATGAAGACTCGTCATATTACTGCACTCTGGCCTTGAACTTCTAGGCCCATGAAACACTTGGCACCACCTGGCACAACCTGGCATCCTCATCTTTGTGAGACCTGGCCCCACTGATCCACATGGCACAATGGTGCTATGTCGCTATGGATAATATCCTCGTAGCTTCTCATAGCGAGATAGCACCAACTGTTGATCCAGACTGATCTGACGATGAGCAAGATGGATCCGACCTATTAGTGTACCAACAAATAAGAAACTAGTCATGTGCCAACATGTCTAACAAGTCCTCATAGTTTCATCTCATAGGAAAGTGCCAATCATTGATCTCCATGAGATCAACGATCGTGGAAGATCCTCATAATACTATGCTTGCCACCTTAAAATTTGGGGCCCATGAAACACTTGGAAACCACCTGGCATCTGACTCGGCTTGAACTGGTACCATCCCTGCAATTTCATAACACTCGGCCCCACCCTCCTACGTGTCGCTAAGGTGCTATGTTTCTATGGATAATATCCTTGCAGCTTCTCATAGCGAGATAGTGCCCAATGCTGATCTATATTGATCCAAGGGTGAGAAAATCATCGTGCCTTTGAAAGGGGTGTGGGTTAGGGCTACTCCTAACACCAAAAGATCTGCACAGCTGGTGATGAATCAAAATCCTCCTTCCAAGCATAGTCATCCTTCCACGTCACCTGAGGTCCTATCGTGTGTGTCATAATTCATCACTGATATCTGATGGGGCATGCTTGGGACCCACCTTCCTTTTGATGTCACCGCAGTAACACTTTCTGTCTGGGCACTATGTTGCTAATGGCAAGGAACACAGATTTTTGATAGCACCATATTGCCCTTCGGGGATCTATCAAAACTCGGTGCTAAAGAAACAACAAGGAAAGGAAGGACCCACCTGAAATGCAACCAAAAGGTGCTATGTTGCTATGGAAAAACAACGTGCAACTTCCCATAGCGAGATAGCACCAACTGTAGATATCTTTTGATCTAACAATCGTGAACTTACGGGCTTGCAAAAACATTAAAGTGCACAGGGAAAGAAATATTATAAGGTTAGCATAAGGTATTTTGTACCCTTTTGAATATTTGAATATTTAAAGCTTGTGAACATTACTATGTTGAATTCAAATGCGTTGATTCTGGCGAGAAGGCAAAAATGACCAACAGGTTTTACAACAACATGTGATTCTTTCCTTGTTAAACCTTACATAGCATGGTTTACACTTTTCAAAAGATCTTTGACTAATGGTAATAGTTAATAGCTTACTATGTACAATTTTTTTAAACAATTCAATGTGAGTCATGACCAAAAGGTGTTTAGGATGTGGATCATGTATTTTTGACCCAACTCTCAATTTAAGAACATCTCTTGAATTAGGTGATACTATTGTATTATCATGCCAAAAATTTTCAACCAAACTTTTGACTTCACTGGTAAGTTTCATATCACATCTCGAGAGTCTACCACTAGAAGTCCACAAAATATTTGCTGGATCACTTTCAAAGTTAAGCCTTCTCTTTACAACTCTTTCTAAAGTCTTATGATTAACATTAAGTTATCCACTTATGTTGCTAATCAATCTTTTGTCAGTTGTTGATTTGTTCACTAAAGCTATTGTTATTGCTCGTTGTGCCACATTTTTATCTTTAGAGTGACTTCTCTTTCCAATAAAATCAAAGGCACTAGCAACATTGGATACAACTTATTTTAAAGACTCATTTTTATTTTTTCATTTCGCATACATTCCTAACTTTCTCATTACTTTTTGCATTTAAGACATTTTAATTAGTTGCAACATCAACTGACATTGAAACCCAAATTTCTTATTATAAAAAAAATGTCTATATAATCTTTTCGCATGTGTCCTAATTTGTCTCCATGAAACCAATCCCTCAAGATTATCTAGCACATGATTGGGAAAATAAAAATTATGTTCAGGCACTTTACTATGATTCTGATATGTTTGTTCAATAGTTGGTGTTTCTATGTCTACATTCATGCAATTATTATTTTCAACTGATATTTTGTTTTCATTTGTATTTGGGATTTCAATTTCATGTACAAAATTTCATGGTATTTCTTTAGGAGCATGCATTTCAATTGAAGTTTGTTGTGTTGAAAAATTATTCTCATGAAGAAAATATAAATCATTCAAATCGTAACCTGCTTCCATAAAATCACCTATTTTATCATGAGAAAAAATTTGAGGGTTTGGAGACACACCTATATTGAGTATTTGATTAAAATGTGCACCTGAATTTTCTTGCATTAGGTTCTCTTCTTTGGCCTCTTCATCCATCGTGGCATCCTCAATGTCTTTCTCCTTTTAAACATTGTTCATGTCTTTAATTCTTTGTCTTCTCTCTTGTTGACATTGTGCTTTATTCTCCTTATTTGTTGCAATCTCCTAATCTTTTAGAACTTTCATTTTCTTCTTTATTCATTGTTTTGATCCCATGTTTGCACCTATTTTGAATTTGAATCGATCGCTTGCAAATTGCAGAAGAGGACAAGAAAATAGAATGTGTGACAAAAGTCACTACTGTAGATCTGAAACTATACTTCAATTATTTTAATCATTGAAAGTCAGCATATCGGGCAGCTTTTGGGGCCCAACAGGTACATTAGAAATGGGTACCCATTGCTTAAAAATTTGGTACCTAATTTTTAAAGAATCAGGTACCCGTTTTATGAAAAATTGGGCAACAGTTAAACAGGAATTGGGTACCCGATTTTGGATTACATATCAAGTGCTTGATTTGTGAAAGCTCGATGAGAATTTGGAAATTCTATGCTTGTTGCATTGAGTTTTTGCTTGGGGAAAGGCATGGCATAGGCTAGGTCCCACCAAGCCATGCCTTTGTGAACCATTTTTTTTTCTAAGGCATTTAATCGACAATTTCAGAGATTGTCGTATTTTTTATAAGCTCGTCCCTATTGAATTTTTTGATGAAACAAAAATCTATTATAGTTCTTACTATTTTAATTTCAAAAATGTAAATTTAATAGTTTTATTATTTTGTTTGCTATTGTTTTATTGTTTATTAATCAAAACTATCTCTTAAATGTTAAAAAGTGACATTCACTAAAACTTTAATAACCTTTTTATTTTATATTTTTTCTTAAATTAATTTATATGTCATCAATCTATATATAATTATTTTGAGGTTAAAAAATATATATTTGAAAAAAGTAAAATTTTATTCAAATATACCTTCATCACCTTTTACATCAAAATTTTCTTTCCTAGATTCTTTCAAGATATAACATTTTCTGCTAAATACTTTCAAGTAACTTACATTGGGTTTGTAGCCATACCATAGTTCATAGGGAGTTTTATTTGATTCCTTCTTCAACTAAGCTCGGTTCAAAGTATGAACTACACTGCTAATAGATTCCTTCCAATATTTGATAACAATATTCTTCTCAATTATTAGTGTCCTTGCACAATCTATGATGGATCTATTTCTTCTTTCAACTATTCCATTTTTCTTAGGAGTACTAGGGGCTGATACCTATCTTTTGATTCCTCTTTCAATGCAAATTTTTTTGAATTCATTTGAGATGAATTCACCTCCTCTACCTGATCTTAAGCATTTCAATGTTTTTCTAGTTTCTTTTTCTACTCTTGCTAGATACCATTTGAATTTTTCAAAAGCTTCTAATTTTTCTTTAAGATACATAACAATCATCATTCTAGAATAGTTATCAACATATAGAATGAATAATTTTTTTCCACTATAACTTTCTATTCCCATGGGTCCACATAAATCAGTATGCACAATTTTCAAGACATCTTTTGATTGATAGTTTTTTCTCTTAAAACTAGTCTTTCCCATTTTACCAATTTGGCAATTTTTGCATAATCCAACATAAGGTTTCTTTAAACTAGAGATATCTCTTACTCTTTGAGTTTTCTTATCTTAACCATATTATCAAAGTTTACATGACATAGTCTTTTGTGCCATAGTTATCTCTCTTCTACTTGAGCAATAAAACATGAACAATCACCAAGATCAAGATGAATAGGTTACCTTTTGTTTGCCTTCCTGATCCAATTAAATTTCCTTTTTTATCCAATAGTCTTGCCTTTCCATTCATGAAATCTTCCTTGAATCCAATATTGTTTAGCTATGCCACACTCAGTAAATTATGTTTTAGTCCTTCAACCCCATAGGCATTGTCACATACAAGTTCATTAGTTAATGAGATACAACCTTTTCCTTTTATGCAACAAGGTTCATTATTTTCAAACCTTACACTACCTCCATCATAGTGTTCAAAATTTTCAAACTTAGTTTTATCTCTAGTCATATGGTGAGAGCATCCACAATCTATAATCCATGTATCATTTTTTCTAACATGAGAGACAAGTGCCATCTTATCTCCTTCATCATCAAATTCATCTTTTAGATCAATGTACACTATTTGATCTTCACTATTATCAGAATCTTTAGCCATAAAAAAAGTTTTCTCACCTTTGTCTTTGTAGGATTTGTGACCTTTGAATTCCTTCTTGCCTTTTAACTTGTTCTTCTCCTCCTTGCATTCTTTGTTTGGACATCTAGCAACAATATGACCAATTTCTTCACATGAAAAACATATTAGAGGGATTTTACCTTTGTAGTTTCATGTGCTCCTAGAATATATCTTTGCAAGTAGGGCTTCAACAATTTAAAGATTACTATCAAAATTTTCTTCAATTTCTTCCTCACTTTATAGTTAAATGTCTTTTATTTTCTTTCCCTTTTCCATGAGTGAGAGGTTAGCTTCAAATGTAGATTCAGTATTTTTGTAACCAGGAACATAGTTGTCAAAGTTGTCTAGTTCAAAAGATGTCAATCTTCCTACTAGGGCATCCAAACCTATCTTGTTATTCAGATCACATCTATTTTCTTGAATAGAAGACACTCTAATTGCATAAATAGGAATAATATTTCTGAGTACTTTACTTACAATGGTTTCCTCTTTAATGTCTCCTCTGAATGTTTTGATTGCACTTACACTAGCCTTGATTCTTTCCACATATTTTGCAATATTTTTATCTTCTCTCATTTTTATTTGATCAAATTGACCTCTAAGACTCTCTACTTCGGCTCTTCTTACATTGTCATCTCCTCCATAGATATATTTTAGTTTGTTCCACATATCAAAAGTAGTTTTACAATCTTTGACCTCATCAAATTCAACATAAGTGAGAGAAAATGTAATGTCAATTATCATGATGTTATGGTTCTTTTTCTCAGCAATATCTTCAAATCATAATGTTTTAGTGAGAGTTTTTTATTCTTCGTCAAGATATTTGGAATCACTAAGGGTAGCCATATGAAGCCTCATAAGTCCTTTCCATGCTACGAAGTTGTCTTTATTCAACTTTAGAATCTCTCTCTTATAAGACATCTTGATCTTTAGCTTAGGTCCTTGAAACCTTCTCTAGAAGCACTAAATGCTCTGATACCAAATGTTAGAAATATAAGAGGAGTAACTAAGAGGGGAGGGGTGAATCATTTACTACTAAAATAAATCCTAGGTCTCTTAGATGTCAAATCAAATTCAGACTGATAAAATAGATTACTGCTGATACTTGGTAAGCATAAAAAAATTGTCGTAACTCGATAAATGTGTATTACTTAGCAAATTTTAAAATTTTGTCAATAATTACTTAAACTTAATTTTGAATACATAAGAGAAAATAAATGAACACATATGACACCAGGATTTAATATGGAAACCCAATTTTGGAAAAAACCACCAATGTAACTAGTTACTATGTTTTACTCTTTTGAAGTGAGCTCAATTAAGAGCCAACCCTGTTAAAGTTTACAAAACACACTTTTAGGTCTAACCTTGTTAAAGGATTTAATCACCCTATTAGGAGTGGCCTTGTAAGAGGTGTTGAAAAAATTCAATGAAATTTCCACCTTGTTAGAGGATTTACAAATGGCTATTAAACCAACTCTGTTAAGAAATTTTAGATCACTACTACAATGGTTAGAGAGTAACAATGAAAATGACCTGATTGTGATTCAACTAAATTTCTAATTATAGATATCTATTCTGGCTTTATACTAGATCCTTCCTGATCGAATAATAATTTTCTACTCTACAAGGATACCTAATTATCCTTCAAGTTTTCTTCCTCTCATCTTATCTCTTTCAACTTATTCAGGTTGAAAATCACACACTTTAAAATCACAACTTGACCTATTACTTAAATCTTTTAGATTGTCAATTTGGCTAAAATAAAAATTAGAATAACCAATATTCATTACCTCAATCAACTAGAATCAATAGGTATAATATTTAAGCTTTACAAGCCAAAATAACAAAATCCTTTGGTAGCCGACCTAGCTCGGTAGAAATTGATTCTAAAGCAATCTCCTATGTTAACCAATAGGAGCTCGGTTAACACTATGAACTTAAAAAATTCCTTTGGTAACTAAGTGAATTTGGTTAATTCTAATTATGTTCAAATTTCCTTTGTTAACATAGTGAGCTCATTAACACTTTAATCTTCTTAACTTACTTCGATGCCTGAGTGAGCTTGGTTAACACTCTTTTCTACTTAACCTCCTTCGACGCTTGAGTGAGCTCAGTAGATACCATTTTCTGTACATAGTAGACTCAGGAATGCTTGATAGACTAGGAAAACTATCTTTACTGACCAAGTGAGCTTGGCATGCACTGACTATCAACTGATATGACATTTGTGTAACATAAAGGATAACACAAACTTAATCAATTGTATCCAAAACTAGTTATGCTAAGATATAAAAGGCTTGCAAAAAGTTGCCTATACAATTTTATATCCACCTTATTTTGATTAGAATGTGCGCTTAATTTTAATCCTGCTTCACATGGTGTACTAGATGGTTTACAATCAAACATATTAAACTTTTTAAGTACATCAAGAACATACTTAGCTTGACAAAGCATGATCCTTCTTTCTTCTTGCAAAACTTGCATACCCAAGAAATAGTGCATTAATCCTATATCACTTATCTCAAAAAAATTCTTGAGTTGTTTCTTAGTGTTCTCAATACATTGTGTGGAATCTCCCGAAATGATTAGATCATCCACATTAAAAATAGTAATAAAAATTTCATCATCAAAATTCTTTATATAGACATATGCATAAGCTTTTCTTCTTTCAAATCCATCTTTTAAAAGGAATTTAGTTATTTTGGAGTATGAAGCTTTTGAGCCTCTGAAGACCATATTGTATGATTTTCTTAGTCTACATACTAGATGTTCTTCATCATCTTTAACAAATCTAGGTGATTGTGTCATGCAAATCTCTTCTTTTAAATCACCATACAAAAACACACTTTTTACATCTTTTGAAATATTTTCCATCCACACTTTGCAAGCAAAGAAAAAATGGTACGAATGGAAGTCATTTTAGCAATTGGGGAAAATGTCTCATTGTAATCAATGCCTTCTTCTTGTGAGAAACCATGAGCTGCTAACCTTTTATTGAATCTTTCGATGACTCCATGAACTTTTTTTTGTAACTCCATTTGTAACTAGCCAAATTCTTTCCTTTGGAAGTGTTGTTAGCTCCTAAGTTCCATTTTTCTTCAAAGAGTTTTACTCTTCTTGAATAGATTTTTCCCATGAATCATTTCATTTTGTTTCCTCAAATGTACTTGGAGTCTCAACCTACATCACCTTATCCATAAAAGAATAGTTAGAGAAATTCTTAGGGCCTTATTGATAAACTTCTTGAATTCTTCTAGTCTTTCCTATCTTCCTTGTGTCCTCATCATCACTGCTAAATATAAATAGAACTTAGTAAAAATAAATGTATGGAAGCAGCATAAAAAGAATGATATATTATATTAATTTGGTTGCTGCATTGAATGCATTATAATGCACCTCACTTTATATAGAGAGATTTATCTATCTCTATAGTAGAAGAAATCTCTAGTTAAGATATTAAAAATAATTGTTAACTCAATCAGTTGACATGGAAAACCATAATGAATTATTCCAACATCCCCCTTTAATTTACAACACTAAAGACTCTTTATGAGGAACAAATTACAAAATTCAAATACTAACTTCTTTGAAACAAAAAAAGTTTTATTTCTACTATAGGATGAGTCTTGACATTAAGTATTCTTACGTACCCATTTACAACATCAATTTTTTATTTTTATTTTTTAGGAGAATCCCTACACTCTGAAAGATGCCCTATATTTTATTTGCATGTTAACAAAACCATACAATATGATTATAACAAGATTCTTAGATGAGTATCACAATCAGATATATAGAGGTAGCATAGTAGTTATATGATTCTTATGCATAACTTCATGATCTTTCACCTAGCATATAAGGGATATAATACCAATGAATTTAGTAAATTTTACTACATGTCATGAGCTAAAAAAACAAAAAAAGTGGTAACTTATCTATAATGCAAGATATGATATGAGATAACATCTTCCCAAAAATAAATTATACTCAAATATGAATTTATTATAAAGTGTAACCTTGTGTAAGTTAAATATTGAGACAATATTCCCATAAATCTCTTATTTGACAAATGCCTTAGAAAGAAATGGAAGTATCAAACCCATAATTTAGTCTTAAGGGGTCATGAGTCTCATAGATTCTAGACACTATTTAGTACATCTCAGATGTAGCATGTGATAATGGTTTAGGATCTCAGCTCCTTATTTTTATTCCTTAAATTAATATGAAATATCCATATTCTATAATTATTAATCACCTTTTCATCATCACATACTTAGCCCCTATTGGTTTGGTACAACAAAACATTCACCCTTTTCTAAACATAGCTACTTCTAGGATTCTTATAATCCAAACATATCATCCTTATTTATAGAGTTTCATATTTCAGCTTTACTAAGGATTTATGGATGTCCCTTTTCTTGGAATTCATGTCATAGTTTTAACTCACCATCATCTCAATTATTTCATCATTGAAATGAGAGATACATATTTATGGGTTTTTCTTATCTTTTTATTATTATTATTAAGGGTACATTGATATTGCCTATGTCATCAAATTGTTCATTGGGTTACCATACTAAGCCACCATATCATTCTTTCACTGGTCAAGTTGTTTCATCTTATTTATTTTGGTCAAGTTTTATCTTTGTATGCATTTCTTCTTTTTTCTTGTCCTAAGAGATTTCATTTATTTGTACATGAATATACTAGGGCATTTTTTTCATGCACCTATTCATGCATATATCATTGAATTATTATTAGGTTTTTATCATCTCCATAGTGGATACATTCAAATTTTGAATATGCAATAACGAACAAGAGTTGAAGAATTTCAAATCTACACCATGTAAACTACTTTTATTTGAAGACAATGGACATTAAGAGTATCAAAAGAGAAACAAGTGAAAGTGGTTCTTTAAAAAAAAAATGTAACATAACGTCTAGTGCACTCCCCAAAAATTAACAGCTTTCCTTTTTTGAAAAATTCAAATCACATTAGACTGAGAAGGTAGTGAGAACTATGTAGTTTATCGTAAATATTTTGAATTGTCTTTTGATAAATATGATTTTTACTAATTTTCGAAGTAGAAGAATACTAAAAATGAAAACTTCATACTATTTCTCCCTAAAAAGTTTCAAAACTAATTACAATTTATTATTTTTGGTTAATCAACACTTGGTCTACTAGCAAAGTGGAAAGGTTATTAATGAGCCCACTATGGATCAATCAATTCTAAGTGTAAGGATCTAAAATTGAGGTAAGGGATGATCTCAAGACAATGGCCCAAGTAATATTGTTAGAGCGGCTACCCCTAGTCCTTAGCTCTTAACTAAAGAGATTCTATTAGGATTAAGAAACACTAAGAGGGAGGGAGGAGTGTGAATTAGTGTTGCAACACTTTCTCGCCAGTTTATAACTTTGAACCTTAACTAAATAGCATCTAGATAAATTAATGTAGAAAAGTAAAAAATAAGACAATAAGAGCTCATGGCACAATGATTTTTATCAAGGAAACTCTAACCAAGTGAAAACTCTGGTGGGGATGATACCCAAAAATATGTAGTAATCTAAAAATTCTTTGTTAGGATTTTTGACACTATTAAGAGTCATTACTTGATCTTAGAATAGTGGGTGCCACTTTTGTGGCACGAAAGAAATAGGTAATGTTCAAGAGATTTTTTTTTTTATAGGTAAGAGGCCAAATGAAAGATTAATTATTGTGTTGTAATTAATTATTATTATTATTTATTAAGCATGATGAGTAGATTCAAACTCAAAACCTCTTCGATAAGAGACTCACAATTTACCATTGTGTTGTAGGCTCTTGCCTCAAAGGATTACATTTTGACTATTCCCGTGAACACAAAAATAAAGTTTGTGCAAACCATATTTCAGTATGTGTTCACACAAAAAGAACTTTATATTGTTGTGGGAACATGCAATGAAATAGGGTTCGAGTGAAAATATAATACCACTGATTTTTATTTTAAATTTTTATTTTTTGATTTCATTTTCACTTCTATGGTGATCGGAAAAGTGCTATGGGGCTGGAGCAAATGTGTTGTGGGTGCAAGTGAGCTACATCTTCCTCATCGAATTTTTGGTCATTGTGTTATTTCAGGTATGTTTATAAGTGATTATTTGAATATTTTTATTTTTTAAAATTTTCAATACATATTTTAGTGTTAATTTAATATTTTTATTTCCTTTTAATGTTAGTTAGTTATATTAAAAAACAAATCATTTATAATTATTTTTTATTGGTTAAATATATGTTAGGGTTATTAGAAAAAACATTGTTAAATATTAGAAAAAATTTAGCAATTATATTATTAAAACATTCTAAAATATTAGAAAAATATTACAAAATAATAGAAAAACATTAGAAAATATTAAAAAAATATTAGTATGACATTAGATTTTTTTAAAGAAAAATATTAGTTGAACATTAGAAAACACAAAATAATAATAGAAGACATTACAAAACATTAGGAAAACATTGGTAAAATGTATAACAAAAATATTAGTATAATATTAGAAGAAAAAATTAATTTTCTTTGAGCGCTAAAGGTCAATAGCTTTCTCAAGAACTCCAAAACCAATTAGTTGCTTAGGACACAAATTAGGGACTGCATCACATATTCCAAACATTATTTGTTTATTTTGAATAATCTTTATGTATTTATTGTATTTCATCATTTTCCTCTTCTTTTCTCGAATTTCTCTTTTCTAAGGAGCTAGTAAGCATCCTTTCACATCATTCAAAATAATGTCTTCTTTCTTCTTTTCTCTCCTTGTGCTCTTTTTGAGATCCTTACTTTTTTTTATCTCTCCTCAATGAGTGTTGAATTTTCCTCTCCTCACTCTTTTTATTGCTTTCTCTCTCTGAGCACTCTTTCTAAATCTCTACTAAATTTAACATTCATAGAATGCTTTCAAGATTAATAAATGGTATGCAACTATATCTATTTGGAATGAATTTCCCAAATAGTGCATGTGATTAGTTACACAAGAAGTTCCATGAGTGTTATATCTTTTAAATGCTAATATAAGATCTATCTTGCATGAAGATTTAGCTTGGGACTAGGTCACGTGGCTCCACCCAAACCATTTGTTCCACTCTTCACACTTATCAATGGAATCATATGTATTTTTGTTCACTATCTCATAGTTGCCCTCATGAACTTTGAATCATTTAATAATGACCTAGTATTGTATCTCCTAGAGTCTATGCAATCTAATTTTTCTCTCTAATCCTATGAAAACCAATATTTATTTTTTTGTGGAAGTGTTTCTTGAATGGTCATGGGGGAGGAGAGGTTTTTCTTGGAATCTCTCAAGTTATATTGGAAGGTTATTTACATAACCTCTTACTTTTCTAGAAGCTGAAAAGTACTTTCAGTTCACCAACTCTGGTTCAAAACCATTGAATTGTTTGGAAATTCTCTTCCATAAATATATCATTTGGCCTACAATTTAGCATCATTCTCATAATTTAGAAATAAATTATGACACACTTCCATGAAAAACCACTTTAGAGCCAATTCAAACAAGTTAACCAAAAAATAAATTCTCATTAAAAGAAACAACATATTTTATGACCTTACACATGTATTAAAAAATTAATTTTAACTCTTAAAAATAAAAATTTAAGTTATAACATAGATTTTCAGTTCTAGTTCACAAATCTATAATCCTAATTTGATTTGATTGTATTAAATTTTTCTTATTTGGACATCATGTAATGTGAGGGAACTCATAAAAACTAGTCTTCTAAACTACCTTAGTGTTTAGTTTGATATTTGGTTTGTTAAGAGAGAAGAATAAAGAAGATATTATGCAAACAAATTATCCTTTAAAGATGTAAGAAAAAAGAACATAGAAAAAGGTAGCATATGTGCATTATTTAAAAAGCCAAGAGAACAAGACAAAATTAAACATATAACTAAAAGGTTCCCCATCCACCAGTTCATACATGATGATATTAGAAATAGCTTTTGGGATAGATGGTGGGTGGTCTTTAATGTAGCTCCCTGCAATAATCACAAGGTTCCAATGTATTTCTTAAAGAAACTATATTGTGAATTTTTCCTTGGGGAGATCCCCAATTATATTGACATGTTGGATTCTTAGGGTAGATGTGGGGGTTCATCATTTGAGAGGCTAGGTGCATGTCATGACCCTCACACAATTATGATGCTGGTTGTCAAGCTATAGGTTGAACATGTAATTATTACTTCAGTTGTGAAGGAACATGTAGAGACTAATACTCTAAGGACTATCAATGTTTTGACACAAACCCTCGTTCATTTTTCTAGTCCATTAGTTAAAGAGGAGCCTTCTTTGTGTCGTGGTCACATGTGCACATCATGTGGATCCTTATGCATATTTGACAATCATGTTGGAGACACTATAGATGATGAGCTATTTACTAATGAGTTCCTACGTGACTCATTTTGCATTGACACATGGGTGAATTACAATTATAATAAACTAGTTTGATCACATTTTGTACATATAGTGAGTGACTAATTAATTAGCATGTATTTACATTGTTTGAAATTCAGGGTAAGACTATTGATGGCCCTAGTATAGATTCACTAGCCCCATTTTACATCTCATCAACGAGTTGAGAGGTATGTATGGATTTAATCATTTAAATTAATACATATATTTATTGTGTAATCATATGAAGGATTGATTTTTTTTTTTATCCAAGCACATTAGTTCTCTACTAGACCATCGACACTCACAAGGGATTATGATCCTAGGCATGATACAAACTTCATAGAAGTACATTTGTTTCATGTTAATTTAATTCATTTGATTATATTATATTCTATAGAAAATCATGTAAATTATATTATATGATTTGCAGTTGCTAATGTCCAAGTCTCCTCCTCATCTTTGCTAGTCCATCGACCATGGAGTTGCTGCTGCGATGGCTAGTTCAGAGCCATTGACTGAGGTATGAAAGAGTTTTCATAGTTTTAGTTGTTATTTATAATATTTAATATTAAAATTTCAAATGGTATTTATAAGTATGATTGAATGATTATATTGGTTGAATTTTTGTAGGGCCTTGTTACTCTCGATCATCCATGAGCCTTTGAGGTGAATGTATAGAGTGACTATTTGATGGCAGTAAGAAAATAATAAATTTTGTGTGTACATTTATTTAATTTCAATGTATAATAATTATTAATTCATATATACTTTGTTTGTATCAGCTATAGTTAGAAAGGAACCTAAACAAGAGGATGAGTGAGTGTTTGAGAAAGACCCCATCATCTCCCTCCACACAATAACCAAAGAAATCTGGGGATTTCTTTCCTTCCCCTCATGGGAAGGAGAAGATATAGGGATGGAAACACATGCATAGGCATTATATCTTGGATTTTATGTTAGTAGAGATATTCAACATACACTTGATGTTTAAATGACATTTTATATTTGACGTATGACATATATTTGATGCATGACATTATTAGACTTACAACTTTGATGTAGCAGTTTGTTCATGTATGAAAATATTGGTTATCATAATATATAACTGCTTTTTTTCTTATTTATGCTTTAAGTACTTCATGTATTTTATTTTAATGTAATTTGCATCCAAAATAAGGGTAGGAATCATTATAATAATATTTGATAGTATCTTTTGACATGTAAATAAGGTGACGATATTAATTTGTATTTAAATTGTACAAGTTATGAGTACTTTTCATTATGAGTAACTTATTTGGAGTTTTTGCTGGGATGAGAACAATGAAACTTGAATTCTTATTACTATTATACAATTAACATTGAAGTTTTAATCTTGAGTTTGTTGCATTATGTAAATGTCTAAGATTGAATCTTATTTTCATCATAAACATTTGAAGAGTTTATATTATATGCTTTATCTTCAAAACACGAAAAGACTTGAAATAAAGTTTATAATTTATTCATGGAATTTGAAATCAATATTGATTTCTTACCCATATCTTCAAGAGCTTCATTCATGGAAACACATTATATATACTCTTCTTATGATTCCTATAGCTATAGTTGTTGAATTTTTTGTTAGATATATTTTGTCTTTCTTTATCCTAGTGTAGGGAACCTAATAACCCTTGTTTTGGCTTTGTTTGTGTTGTTGCTACATTGAGGCTTGTTGTGATCCTAGACAAGCCAGGGTGGCGTATTGGTGTGCTTAGATCAAGTTGGTTTGACTAAGCCTTGTTTAGGTATGTGCAATCTTATAAATGCTAGGAGGGACACTAGGTGGTCAAAGTAGATCAAAGTTCATAAAATGATGTTATGGATGAGGACCCTTCAAACCTTGTTGAAAACTCAAAAATTGGGTAAAAAATTAGATGGTTCCACTATTCTTCAACTAGGAAAGGGATTATTTATAAGAAGAAAAGGAATCAACCCATGAGAGGGAAACTCAATGGTGACTTTTCTAGAATATAATTCATGATGTGTGCAACATAATTTATCTATGGTTGGAATGGAGCTAGAACAATATTGTATAATATCAACAAGGTTGCATTCACTATTGGAGGGGCAACTGGGAATTTGGATGGGTGTGGAGGATTCAAATTGGCAGTCGTGGCTTTCTAATATTTTTTTGCTTCTAATATTCCTTAAAATATATCTTTGTAAGGGAAATGATAGAATGAAAAATCTTAATTTGAAAGTTGTGGTAAAGAAAAATGTTTCCAAGTGGCCACTCAGAGCTAATGGAATAGATAGTTCGATCCCACAATGAATAGATATAGAGATTCACCAGTTGGAAAATTTGTACTAGCCAACACTACAATTTTTAACATCACCCGAGATGGGGTGTAATGAACCTGGATTGATGTGTTTTACTCTATCAAGAATGTTATGTATTAAGTTCAAATAATTATTGATATAATAAATTTTATTTATCTATATATATATATATAAAATTGTTTTAATCAAATGACTCATAAGTTGTCATAAATATTATTATTACAGAGAAGTCTCATACAAACATTAAACATATTATTGTTATTATTAAATATATTAATATTGTCAACTTTCAAAGTATTCATTTTACTATTCCAAAATGTTTTACTTGAATTTCATTACTACAAACGGTCTTTTAAATTGTAAACCCTAAAATTACTAGAATATGATGATAGCATAAAAATTGCTACATCAATATAATATTAAATAAGCATTGATTTATGAAAAACTAAATTAAACTTGATAGTCATGACTTATCATTCGCACTATGCATGATATATATATATCATGATTAGGGTTAGGTAAAAGGCACGGGAAATACAAAACAATTAATACGTTGGGAGAAACGAACAAGGTGCGAGAAGATAAAGATTTAATAAAGAAGAAGAATTTGCAAATCACTGGCCACTTACCTCAACACCTGTACCACTACACAAGACATACCGAGTTATAAGAAAACATACTGTTTCACTGCATTGCCAACCTATGGACCATTGATAATACCGATATGATAATCTTGACTCGTTGGTAGTAGTATAGTTATAAATTTGCAATGACATTGTATTATTGTATTAAAAATTTCAATTACCTCTACATCATAATTATAAATTTGCAATGTCCTTCATGTTATTCACATTTCAATTATGTTATAATAAAGGTAAGAATCGTATGCAGAATCAATTATACAGATTGGTATCATGCACATTACTTGAGCTTAATCAAATGGCTGTGTCATTCACCCACTTAGAACTAGTAAATATAATTCGTGGGTATGCATAGAATTATAATCAAATAATTTATATTATAAAGTTATTTATATATATCCAATGGTTAATATTTTCAATGGTTAATAGTTCAGTTTGTGAAATGGGTATAAATACATTAAAATCTCATTACATTATACGATCTTAAAGATTACCAATAAAGATATATATTTTCCCCAACTATAGTCCATGAAGCTTGTCCTCTTCTAAGTTATGGCATCTTCAGATAGGGAGTGGGTGGAGGGAGAGGTGGAGTAAATTCAAGCACCTGACGGTATCCTCCAGGGAGCTGCTTGTAGCTTGTTTCACGTGCCCTTTGCATCGTCAATCTACCATCTCCAGATAGTCATAACCCTGAGAGAAGAGCTTGCCTGGTGCTATTTAGTGAAACTTTATAAATAAATTAAATTAATTAATAATTGCTCAACCCCTCTATTTTGAATAATAATAAGGATCTAAGGCTATTAACTGGAATGACGTCCTAAAATTATTAAATTTTGAATGACAGGTTAAAGTTCTAAAAAAGGGGTCATTACAATTGGTATCAGAGCTTGATCCTGCCATCCTGAAAATATAGTAAATGAAAAAAGGAGCAAAAATGAGTGAGCAATTATCCAATGAAATTAGGAATGTTATGGAATAGACAAACCAAACCTTAGCAGAGAAAATAGAAAGATCAAATCAAGCACTTCTTCAAGCACTGCAAGACATGGGCAATTCCATAAACAATCTTAAAAATAATAAATCTAATGGAAGGGACATAAGTTCAAATCATTCAAAAAATAATGGAGCTATGCCATCTCAAGTACCCAAACCTCCTTTCTTACCCAGGGAAGTCCCCTCAATGGAAGAAGAAGGTCAAACACCCAATACTGCTATTGAAAATGATAGAGCTTATGCCAATCTTGAACCAAAAATCAGGGAGTTAATAACATTTAGGGAATTCTGTGAAGCCAACAGGAAAGAAATTCATAGGAAAGAAAAAAGACATCAGAATCAAGATTTTAGAAGTAAAGTAAATAAAGTAACACTTCCAAATTTTGATGGATCAGAGAAACTTATGGCACGTGCATGGCTACAAAAATTGAACACCTATCTCACCCTAAGTCCAATGACAGAGGAAGATGCACTTCAATTCACAATCCTTCACTTAGAAAGCACAGCTCATGATTGGTGGCATCATGGCCTTGTCAGCCAAGGACACCAAAATTTTACTTCCTATGAAGAATTTTCTCAAAAACTCATTAAGAGATTTGATAAGAAGCATCCTCAAGAAAACTTTAAGAAATTAACTCAATTAAGGCAAAAAGGAATAGTAGAAGAATATATTAAAGAATTTCAAAGGATCTCTATCCAAGTCACAGGAGTAGATGATGAATGCTTTACCTACTTGTTCATAGAAGGGTTAAAAGATTCACTAAAAGGTCTAGTAAGTGCCTTAAAGCCTTCATCCTTAGATGATGCTTTTGAAATGGCATTAAGGTTAGAAGTCTCAAACACGAGCAACACATCATGGAATAAGCCCACTATTAAAAATCACAAAAAAGATAAATCCTACAAAAAGTTCATTCCAACTAAGGAATGAAAGGAATTAAAGAAAAGGAATTTATGCTTTAAATGCCAAAAACCATCGGAGCCAAGCCATAGCTGCAAAAAGAACACTTGTAGAAATTGTGGAATCGACTGGGTGCCTGAACACAGATGTGGGAAAAAAGGCCACATCCAAAGAATAGAAGAAGATGATGAGGAAGAAAGGGTGAGCAAAAAGGAAAGATGTGACAAAGGCAACGAAGAAGAAGCAGAAGGGGAAGAATACAGAGTAATAGCCACTATGAATCAACCCTCCAAAAATAGGGTCTTAAGGATTAGATGCACCCTAAATGGATAGAAAGTCATTGCACTGGTGGATAGTGGAGCATCCCATAACTACATTAATGAAAGATTGGTTAATAGAATGAAATTAAAAATAGAGAAGTTTAAAGGCTTTACTATTGTTCAAGCCACAGGATCATTGGTACGTTGCACAAAGGTAATTCCACAACAAGAAATCACATTAGGAAGAAAGCACACCATCAGAGAAGACCTACATGTGGTTCCACTCGACTTAGATATAATTTTGGGCAGTCCATGGATATTTTCTCTGGGATGTTTTAGGTTTGACCTTCCAAACCTAAAAATCCATTTTGAGCACAATGGGAAAGAAATAACATTGGAAGGAATACCTGATGATTCTGCAAAACTGGTTTCTTGCAAAAGAATAGAAAGAATACTACGACATGATCAGGGAAAATGGATTGCACAATGTTTAGTACTAAATAAATCAACTCCACAAGAATCTGTAATCCATATTGACATTGAACCTATCATTAAAAAACATCAAAGAGTATTTGAAGAGATTCCCCCAGGACTACCTCCCAAGAGAGGATTTGAACACATTATAGAATTGGAAAAAGATGTTAAACTAGTGATCACCACCCTTACTAACATCCTCAAAAGTATAAGGATGAAATTGAAAATGCCATTCAAGAACTCTTAGCAATGGGACACATTCAACCCAGCTCCAATCCTTTTGCATCACTAGTAGTACTTGTGAAAAAGAAAGATGGGACAATGAGGATGTGTATAGATTATTGAGCCCTAAATAAGAAGACTATAAAAAATTGCTATCCCATTCCTAGGGTGGATGAACTCATAGATGAACTTCATGGAGCAATATATTTCTCTAAAATTGATTTACATTCAGGATACCATTAGATCATGATGAGGAAAGAAGATGTTCCCAAGATGACATTTAGATGTCATTATGGGCATTTTGAGTTTCTAGTTCTAACCTTTGGCCTAACTAATGCCCCAGCCACCTTCCAATCATGTATGAATCATATATTCTGAAAACAACTCAAGAAATTCCTTCTTATTTTCTTTGATGACCTCCTTATCTATAGCAAAACATAGGCAAAACATCTCCAGCACATTGATCAAGTCCTGAGTATATTGGAATCTAAATCCCTATTTGCAAAAGCATCAAAGTGTGAATTTGGATTAGAAGAAATTTTATATCTCGGTCATAAAATCAGTGCAAAAGGTGTAAGTGTGGATGAGGAAAAGATTAAAGCAATAAGAGAGTGGCTGAAACCAAAAAATCTTACTCAACTCAAAGGGTTCTTAGGCCTTTGTAGCTACTATAGACGGTTTGTGAAGAATTTTTCAAAATTAGCATCTCCGTTGACGGATCTGACCAAGAAAGGAAATTTCAGATGGAATGAAATGGAACATGAGGCTTTTGAAGCATTAAAAGAAAGAATGAGTTCGTGCCCAGTCCTAGCTATCCCAGATTTTACACAACCTTTTGAATTACAATGCGATGCTTTTGGTGATGGAATTGGGGTTGTGCTTATGCAAAGAAAACACCCTATTACCTTTGAAAGTCAAAAAATTTCTAAGACAGAAAGACACTTCTCAATTTATGATAAGGAAATGTTAGCTATCATGCACGCACTAGGAAAATTCAGGCAATACCTAGTGTGTGGAAGGTTCAATATTAAAACAGATCACAATAGCCTAAGATTCCTCATGAGTCAAAAGGATCTTAATGATCAGCAGCATAAATGAATAAGTAAAATCCAAGCATATAACTTTGATATTGAGTATGTCAAAGGTGCTTATAACATGGTAGCTGATGATTTATCTAGGCAAGGACAATTGAATACTCTTACTAGTATCACAGATTATTGGAAAAATGAAATTATTGCAGAATATGCTAAAGATCTTAGAACCAATGAGATCATGGAAGGGAAATAGCCAATGAGGAAATCAAAATTGTGGAGGAGCTCATACTATACAGAGGAAGAATATTGCTAGCAACAAATTCCAAAGTCAAAAGAAAGATCATGAAGGAGTATCATGATAACCCCCTGTCGGGTCACACTGGATTTTACAAAACTTACAAAAAGGTTAGAGAAAGGTACTCCTGGAAAGGTATGAAGAAGGACATCATAAAGCATGTCCAAGAATGTATAATATGTCAGAAAAATAAATCTGAACAGCATTACCCGGCTGGTTTATTATAACCATTACCCATTCCCAATCAAAAGTGGGAGAGCATTTCTATGGATTTCATCACAGGTTTACCTAAAGTGCAAGAAAAAGATTCCATCCTGGTAGTGGTGGATAGGCTAACAAAATTTGCACATTTATTTTCCATATCCATACATTATAAAGCACCATAGATAACAGAATTATTCTTTAAAGAGATCTTCAGGCTTCATGGATTACCAAGAAATATCATAAGTGATAGGGATAGCAAATTCCTCAGCCCATTCTAGAAGGAACTCGTTAGATTAGCAAGAACTGAATTAACCCCTAGCACTAGCTATCACCCCCAAACAGATGGGTAGACCAAAATTGTCAATAAGTGGATAGAAGGTTATCTCAAAAATTATGTGACAGGACAAAAAAATACATGGGTCAAATGGTTGTACTTGGGAGAATATTGTTATAATAATACCCATCATATGTCAATCAAGATGAGTCTGTTTAAGGCATTGTATGGATATGAAGCCACTACATTTGGAGATTTAATCAGCCATGAAAGCAAGATACCAGGAGCCAAGGACTTCATTCAACAAAGTGCTGTTATTATGGAAGTTCTCAAAGATAATCTTCACCATGCTCAAAACCAACGGAAGATTTATGATGATCAGAGATGAGTAGAAAGATCATTCCAAGTCAGAGATCTAGTATTCCTAAGATTGCAACCCTACAAACAAACCTCACTCAAGATTAGTGGAGCAGGGAAATTAAAGCCCCATTTCTACTGACCATATCAGGTACTAAGAAGGATAGGAGAAGTGGCATATGAGATAGTGTTACCTGAGAATAGTAAAATCCACAACATATTCCATGTATCCAGACTGAAAAGGGTCCTCGGTAAGAATATAAACCCCTGTGTTGATCTACCACCACTAGACAATGAAGGAAAGCTTGTTCTAGAGACTGAGACTATTCTTGAAAAACAAGAGAAGAGATTAAGGAATAGGACTATTCTAGAGTACTTAGTAAGATGGAAAAATCTTCCCGAGGAAGAAGCTACCTGGGTTGGAGAAGAAGCCCTTTCTCATACAACACTGCTTGAGGACAAGCATAAATTGGAAGGGGGGACTATAATGAACCTGGATTGATTTGTTTTACTCTATCAAGAATGTTATGTATTAAGTTCAAATAATTATTGATATAATAAATTTTATTTAAAATATATATATATATATATATAAATTTTTTTTAATCAAATGACTCATAAGTTGTCATAAATATTATTGTTATTACAGAGAAGTCCCGTACAAACATTAAACATATTATTGTTATTATTAAATATATTAATATCGTCAACTTTCAAAGTATTCATTTTACTATTCCAAAATGTTTTACCTAAATTTCATTACTACAAATGTTCTTTTAAATTGTAAACCCTAAAATTACTAGAATATGATGATAGCATAAAAATTGCTACATCGATATAATATTAAATAAGAATTGATTTACGAAAAACTAAATTAAACTTGATAGTGACAACTTTTCATTCGCACTATGCATGATATATATATATATATATATATATATATCATGATTAGGGTTAGGTAAAAGGCACGGGAGATACAAAACAATTAATACGTTGGGAGAAATGAACAAGGTGCGAGCAGATAAAGATTTAATAAAGAAGAAGAACTTGCAAATCACTGGCCAATTAGCTCGGCACCTGTACCACTACACAAGACATACTGAGTTGTAAGAAAACATACTGTTTCATCACATTGCAAACCTCTAAACCATCGATAATACCGGTATGATAATCTGGACTCGTTGGTGGTAGTATAGTTATAAATTTGCAATGACATTGTATTATTGTATTAATCATTTCAATTACCTCTATATCATAATTATAAATTCGCAATGTCCTTCATGTTATTCACATTTCAATTATGTTATAGTAAAGGTAAGAATCGTATGCAGAATCAATTATGCAGATTGGTATCATGCACATTACTTGAGCTTAATCAAATGGCTATGTCATTCACCCACTTAGAATTAGTAAATATAATTCGTGGGCATGCATAGAATTATAATCAAATAGTTTATATTATAAAGTTATTAATATAATGGTTAATATCTCCAATGATTAATATTTCAATTTGTAAAATGGGTATAACTACATTAAAATCTCATTACATTATACGATATTAAAGATTACCAATAAAAATATATATTTTCCCCAACTATAGTCCATGATTCTTGTTCTCTTTTGAGTTATGGCATCTTCAAATAGGGAGTGGGTGGAGGGAGAGGTGGAGTAAATTCGAGCACCTGATGGTATCCTCTAGGGAACCGCTTGTAGCTTGTTTTATGCGTCCTTTGCACCGTCAATCTACCGTCTCCAGATAGTCATAACCCTGAGAGAATAGCTTGCCTGGTGCTATTTAGTGAAACTTTATAAATCAATTAAATTAATTAATCATTGCTCAAGCCCTCTATTTTGAATAATAATAAGGATCTAAGGCTATTAACTGGAATGACATCCTAAAATTATTAAATTTTGAATGACAGGTTAAGGTTCTAAAAAAGGGGTCATTACATGGGACCACAAAAACAAAATGGAATCTAGTATCCAAAAAGTGAGAGAGGTTATCATCAGTATCAACAACACAACCCTGTATCACCTATAATCACATCCATACTTTGCACGAGGTCTAAAATATGCCCTGTCAAAGGTTTCTACCCTATGGAATTTAGTGACTCTTAGGGTCAATTCCATTATGCATGTTTGAGAATGTTTGAGTAGTAAACATGATGGGATGAGCTTGGGACTAGGGCTTATCTGACCACTTGGAACTAATAGAATAGACAGTTCAATCCCATAATGAAAAGATAGAGAGATTAATTAGTTGGCAAATTTTTATTGGCCAATACTAAAAGTTTTAGCATCACCTAAGATGGAGCCATAAAATCAAAATGAAATCCAATCTCCAAAAAGTGAGAGAGGTTAATGTAGACATCAGAAACACAATCTTGTAGCACTCAGAATTTTATCCATACCTTGCATAAGCTCCAAGATATTCCCTATCAAATATTGTTGTCATATGGTATTTGGTGACTCTTAGGGTCCATTACATTTGACATGCCCAATAATGTTTGAGTGGTCAATAGGATGGGACAAGCTTGGGACTAGGGTTTACTTAGCCACTTAGAGAAAATGGAATAGAAAGCTTGATCCCATGATGAATGGTTAGAGAGATTCACCTGTTGGCATTTTTTTACTAGTCAACACTACAAGTTTTAGCATCACCCAAAATGTGGCCAAAAAATCAAACAAAATCTAATCTCCAAAAAGATAGATAGGTTGATATAGGTGTTAGAAAAATGATCATGTAGCACCCAAAATTGCATCCATACCTTACACAAGCTATGAGATATGCCTCATCAAAGATCATTGCCCTATAGAATTTAGTTACTCTCAAGGACAATTATGTTTAGCATGACCAATATTTTTTGAGTGGTCAACTAGATTGGATGAGCTTGGGACTAGGGTTTACCTGGCCACTTGGACATAATGGAACAAATAGTTTGATCCCATGACAAGCGATTAGAGAAACTCACTAGTTGGAAACTTTTTACTGGCCAACACTAAAATTTTTAGCATCACCAGAGATGGGGCCACAAAATAAAAATGAAATGAAATATCCAAAAAATGAGAGAGTTTAACATACATATCAACAATAGGATCTTGTAGTACCTAGAATTGCATCCATACCTTGCATGAGCTTTGAGATATGCCCTGTTAAAGATTACTTCCCTATGACATTTATTGACTCTTAGAGTCAATTCATTTTGGCGTGCCCAAGAATGTTTGAATGGTAAATGAGATAGGATAAGCTTGGAACCAGGGTTTACCTAGCCATCTAGAGCTAACAAAATAAATAGTAGGATTCCATGATGAATAGTTAGAGAGATTCACTACTTGGTGACTTTGTATTAGTCAACAATAAAAGTTTTAGCATCACTTGAGATGGGGCCACAAAATCAAAATAGAATCCAATATCGAAAAATTGAGAGAGATTATTTTAGGTGTCAAAAATATGATCATGTAGCACCTATAATTACATCCATACCTTGTATGAGCTTCGAGATATGTCCCGTCAAAGATTGCTGCCCTATGGCATTAAGTGACTCTTAGGATGAATTACAATTGGTGTATCCAAGAATGTTTGAGTGATCAATATGATGGTATGATATTAGGACTAGGATTTACCTAACTACTCATAGGTAATAGAGTAGACAACTTGATCTACGAAAAATGATGAGAGAGATATGAGCAAGATATGTATGCCTATGGTACTTTATGAAAGATATGAGAAAAAGGTTTCTAATCAGAAAAAATTGGGTCTTTTTGAGTTTTTGGTCAAGATAGTCTAGGATTAGGTAACCAAATACCTTATTTTTCCATCCCAAACAATGTTTAACCTATTGAGAAAATTTTGGCTCATTGAGCAACTTTTAACCAACTTAGGACCTAATGAGCAATTTTGGCTTTTTTACAAACATCTTGGGACTAGTTTCTTATTAGATACACACAACCTATATTACTATGTAAATAATCCTTATAAAAATGTTTGGATAGGATTTTGCATGGTTGGAGTCCTCTAATGGAGTTTAGGTGGCTATAGGTGCATGAAATACATGCCTAAGGGGCAACAAAAGGATATCTATCCATTGCAGAGGGGTAATTTATGGTAGATTATGTATATATATGCCTTGGGTATGGTGACTAAAGATTAAATTCATTGAAGTTAACTTGGGAAGTAATACATTGAGAAAGCTCTAGGTTTGAGGATTTATAAGAGACCAATTTGGAGATTTGTTACTTGTAGAGGTTGAAGCATCAAATTGACCTAATATTCCTTTGATTGGGTCTATTTGAGGAGATTTTTGACAATCTAGAGCATTGGAAGCAAGGGCAACAAGTAGTTGCTTAGGAAAACTACCTTATTTTATGCTTAAAAAGGGTGCCTAGTTGGAGGATCTATATGTTGGTCCAAAACAACCTATACTAAGGTTGAGATATATTAAAGAAGGATGAAATGGGTATCTAAAAACATATTTTATTTGAGAATTCCTATGGAGAGTTTTGGAGAAAAATTTACATCTTTCTCATTGGAGACCTAGTTGGGGGCAATTAGGCCTACTAGGCAATTTTAAAGATTTTGAGTGCTTCTCCATGCTGAAAACATTATAACCTTCTAAAATATGCTTCACCAGGTGCTGATCTCAAATTGGTTTTGACAAGTGAGTGTCAAAAAAAAAAACTATTTTCTTAGTTCATGTTGAAGTAATAATACATGTTGAGCATAACATGTAAATATTAGACCATATCAAGTTGCAATGAGTTCTTAGTCACTCAAGTGTTGAGTAGATAGACCATGCCAAGTTATTCAAGAGCTGAGTAAATAGTGGATGTCGAGCAGTGAAGGTGCCAAGTTAGAATAGAAATACAGTGCATGTCAAGCATAAGTGACTTCATATGTTTAGTGACATAGATTTGACATATTTGTTTGTAATGGCACAAAAACTATGTAAACCATTTTCAGCCAACCTAAGGATAGATTAAAATCTTTTGGAGATGAGGATGAATCTATATATGGATTCCCTATGCAATTACTTGCAACCAGTCAAAAACTTGGAAGGTTTAAGTAGAAAAATATATGAATCTCAGTCGTAGATTCATACCTAACCCTAAGCCACCTAAGTTTTCTTAAGGAGGATGAAGCCCTAAAATATTTATGGGTAGGTAATTGTGTTGGATAATTGAACAAGATAGTTTGCAAGGCATTCAAGGTGGCTTAGAAGTAAGAGTGAATTGTAGAATCATTTAGAGGAGAATAGAGGATAGAGCAAAGGATACATCATTGAGACATCTGATTGAGAAGGATTAAGAAGATAAATGTTTAGAGGTGATCTATCATTAGAAAAGAAATTTCCAATTGTAGGATCTATGCTAAGATATTTTAGCAGGCAATTTCAATCAAATCTCTCAACAAAGTAGTCCTAGCAGGTTGTATGAAATCCTTTAACAGGGTTCTTACTTAGTTGTAAGTTGAAGTCCTCTAACAAGACACATTTCTAATAGGGTATCAAAATCCTCTAACAAGATGACATGTAATAATCTTTGTAAGCCTTTAAAGACAGGCCTTTCATAAGGTAAATCATGGTTCATGGTCAAAACACTATAACCTTAACTGGATACACTTTACAACTATAGCTGTGAAGATTTGTAGATGTCATCCCGACCCTAATTTTACCTTCTCACTTGGAGGGTTTCTAGGTAATCATATCCATTGTTATGTGTTTGATTTTTTACATGATATAGATGTATGTGCTTTACATGTTATTTTAGTTTATGTATTGAATGTATGAGGTGGATGTATGGTGAAAAGTTTTATGGGTTCAAGTTTTAATTACTAATTAACACGCCCCCACCCCCTCCCTCTTACTCTTTCTACTTTTAATTCTGACAATTAGTATCATAGCTTTGTTCTCTAAAAAATAATCTTTGTAGCTTTGAGGAAGGATCTTGAAATAGAAGTCTACAAGCTAGGAAAGAATATTGAGAACTACGAGATTTAAATACATCCTATACTACATCAATTGAATGAAGCTAGAGATGCTTTGAAGAGTTCCTTTAAGAGAAGAAAAGAAATGACACACAATACAAAGAGATAGACACCACTAAGCTATTTGTAGATGGAGACTCAAATGAATTTGATACAATAGTTGTAGATCTAATGGAAAAGAACAAAATTGAAGATAAGGAAATCAGAAATCTCAAGTTAGAACAAGAATCACAAGCCATACTAGTATGTGAGTTGGTTAAATAAAAGAATAAATCCATGGAAGAAAAAGACATGAATGAAGCCAGTATATTGGAGGAGAAGTCAATAGATCTAACAAAAAATTCAAACATGTAATTGGATATTCTAAGTCAAATTATGAATACCAATTATGAACTAAATATCAAGGACATTGAGATTACTACATTGAAATTGTAGAATGAACAACTGTAGAATGACCTAAAAAGAGAAAAGAAATTTCCTAAAAGTTTCAAAAAACCAAATGAAGCCATCAAATACTTTAAGAAATTACTAAAATCCACCAAATCTAACAATGATACAGCTAGACTGGGATACACAAGCACTGAAGAAGGAGAGTCATCTAAAAGTGCTAAAGAAAGGAACATCAAAGGTAAGAACTCTAAACCTACCTATCATAATTATGGTAAGAAAGGACATACTACTAACATGTGCAGGAGCAAGAATACAAATCAGAATACCAAGCATAAGAGAATGGTGCATTGTCACAAGTGCAACGAGCAAGGTCATCAAGCATGTGAATGCAGAACTAGGACCATGAACACACAAAGATTTGAAGGTTATTGCTACAACTGTCAAAAATATGGACATAGAGCTTTTGAATGAAAATCCAAGTCCATATGGTCATAAAAAAGAAAGCAAAGGTAAGGAATAATGACAAGTCTTATTATTGGGATTATAATACAAGATATAGCTATCATTATTGTCAAGAATATGGCCATATTCCTAAGAACTATATTAGAACACACTTCAATGGTAACTACATAATGTGGTTGAGTCAAACCACATATTTTAGTTATTTGAAGACTAATCATGTCAATAAGTATTGTCCAAATAGGTCAAAGCCATCAAGCTATGAATTTGATAAAGGAAAAGGCAAGGCATATGTTGAACACATCAGAGATGAGATGAACAAGACATGGAAAAAGAAAGATGATTGCAACACATCAAATGGAGAAGGGATCACTTCACCCAATGGGTCAAGTGATCATACCTCATCAAACTAACCAATCAAGAGGTATTTGGGACTGATATTCAAGTGTTATATTATACATTAGTTTCAAAAGAGATAGTATTGAAAAGACTACATTAGCATGACTAAAGATGCAAGATGTTGTTGAAAATCCGAGTTAAATCTTTATGTTTTTTATGTTGTTTCTGAGCATGAAATGTTTCCAATAGATGCCAAGTGGAATACTAGTTGGTGTTGAGTTGTAGGACTATCCAGTTGATACCAAACTTGTAGTAGCAGCCAAGTGATTCTGAAAATAGTTGATGCCGAGCTTACACATGTACAAGCATTGAGCATTAAATACAAGGTATATGATCAATTTTTGCTCATTATTTGTCATTTCAAATTCAAGAAAGAGTAAACAGAGTAGAAGGCGATTAAAAAATTTGTTCAAGGAATTTACAAAGATTTTAGCATCAATCTCGCAGCAACAAAGAAATTTTCCAAGGTATTTATCATAAGTTGAGCTACATAGTTTACTTTTGCATAAAACCTAGTTTGAAAAATGGCATCTAGCTGAAAATATGTAGAAGGGAAAGAGATTTTGAATGTTTAGCTTGTCATTAATGAAGTCAATGAAACAACCTATATTTAAGGCCATCCCTGACATAACGTATAAAAAAGACCCTTCTGCCACTCTGTCAATGATCTTGCCTAATATAATTATGGTTCAATATGTAAGGAAATGTTATAATGGAAAATTTGGTAGCATTGGGGACTTAGAAATAAGAGAAGCATATGATAGGTTATGAAAAATTTGTATTTTGAAGGAAGAATATAAAATTTTTAAGAGAAAGGGTTTAACATGTGTCCTAGATTTTCCTAGTGTATTTAAAACTGAATGGATTAGAATTGAGTTGAGCTGAATACATGATGGATCTTTGTGAGTAGAGAGTGGACCGATTAAAATTAGCAAAAGAATAATTCATAAGGTAACTAGTTATCCAACCCTAGATTGGCCCAAGACTCTGACAAGTGATTCTAGGGAAGTAATAGAGAAGAACACTGGATCAATTTAGAATAAGAGAGGCATGACAATTGATACTGTCACTGATCCATTGTTGAACTTTTCGGTAAGGGTAATCTCACATAAATTTTATCAATTTATTAGATGGATAGTGTATCCTACATAGCTATGGATGTTGGCTACAAGATTGTGAAGAAAAATCATACTTATGATCTAATAGGGTTACAACTACAACAACTGATGGACAACCTTGGAACTATCTGAATAACCAAGAGTTCTCAATGTAAATTTGGTTCAATTCTAGTTTGCATATTCTTTTATGTACAAAATACATTTCTGTATTTTGGTACTATAGGGTGGAAGACAAATGGGTCAGTTTTAGTACAAATCAATGAGTTTATTGAACAAATTGGAGAAAACTTTGAAACATTGATGACAAGTTATTTGAAGATTTTAAGAAATCAATGAAAGAAAGAATGAGGATACCAGTTTCTTTGGTTGAGCAACATTATAATGATACATGTTTTCTATTTGATGCTAATTACGCCACTATGCAAGCTACCACGCCAAGGTTCAGATGGTTAAGGCCACTTGGGTATGAAATTAATGTTGATGAAGCATCACCATCCATCACTGCACTCCTAGCAGAGGAAATTGTCAAAAGTGCAAAGATATTTGGCAACTATGAAATGGTAAAATCAAATATTACCATGGAGTTGAAAACTACCTCCACACTCAAGAAGAAATTTAAGTTGGTGAAGAAGCTTAAAGAAAAATTTGGCGAGGGTGCAGATGAGGAAGAGGAAGAAGATGAAAATGATGAAGAGGAAGAACAAGAACAAACTCAAGGTCCTTTTGCATTGACTCAAGAACCAGATGTCATATTTTGAGCCTAGAGAGAAACCTAAACATATCAGGTACTAAGCTACCTCAAATCCCATCTCAAAGTGAGAAGCACTTTAGAACACTGCTTCAACCAAAATCTCAATTAGTTGTACTAGCAGTAGATAAGGCTACCATAAGAGCCAAATTAACATGTATATAGGTATTCGTTACCCACACATGGACATAGTGCACAAGGAACTAGGTTATGCATAGACTCTACTAAAGAAAGACGCCAATATTTCTACCTTAGATGGCCTAGTGCACCTTGCTTCCAATCTTGCTACCCAAATCAAGTCATTGGCTGTTGCATGTGACAACTGGGATGTAGCTCTCAAAATCATAATGGAAGTCCATAAATCCTTTTTGGAAAAACACACTATAAATGTATAACCCATTTGACATAAGTGTCAAAAGGGGGGAGAATAAATAACATTAGACATTGGGGGAGATAAAGAAAGGGAGAAATATACTATGGTGGAGTATAAATATACCATGGGAGAGTATGAAAAAAGGGGCAGTAGAGAATAAAAGAAAGGAAGAAATAAAAAAGGGAAGCCTAGTGGTAACATTATATCATTGGGGTGATGTAGGTAAAGTAATATCATTGGGGTGATATACATTTTTGGAGACACATTTTTGAGGAAAGTAGTAAATAGATATAGACATTAGCTTTGATAGAGCATATCAGATGAAAGAGTATCAAATGCAACATACTGAATTTAGAGAAGAGCATAGATTTTGGATACAAAATAGACACATTAACTCAAGGGGAGTTATCATTTTTGAGGTATATAGGTTATTGCAAAATTTTGAAAATTTGAAGTTTTGTATATAAGTTGAGTCATGGATATTTTATGCTCAAGAAGTTGAGTAGAATATTGTATATTTAAGTGTTTTTGAAACTCATATCAAATGGGGAGATTTTTTTATCTCAAATTGGTTTTGGCGAGTGTCAACAAACTTAAACCATTTACTTAGTTCATGTTGAACTAATAATACATGTTGAGCACAACATGTAAGACCATGCTGAGTTGCAATGAGTGTTGTGTCACTCATATGTCAAGTCACTCAAGTACCTAGTAGATAGACCATGCCGAGAAATTCAAAAGTCAAGTAAATAGTGGATGCTGAGTAGCAGGTGCTGAGTCAAAATAGAAATATAGTGCATGCAGAGCATCAGTGACTTTATATGACAAGTGACATAGATTGGACATATTTATTTGTAATTACACAAACAACTATGTGAACCATTTTTTAGTTGACCTAAGAGTAGATTACGATCTTTTAGAGCTATGGATGAATCTATATGTGGATTCTCTATGCAATTAGATGTACCCAATTAGAAAATAAGAAGGTGTAAGTGCAAAAATGGATGAATCTCAGCCATAGAATCATACCTAACCCTACACCACCTAGGTCTTCTTAAGGAGGATGAAGCCCTAAAATCTTTATGGTAGGTAATTGAATTGGAGAAGTGAACAAGATAGCTTGTAGGGCATTCAAGGTGAATTAGAAGTAAGAATGAATTGCAGAATTGGTTAGAGAAGAATAAAGGATAGATAAAAGGATACAACATTAAGACATCTGATTTAGAAGGATCAAGAAGATAAGTGTTTAGAGGTGATCTATCATCAAGAAAGAAAGTGCCATCATAGGATCTATGCTAAGACATTTTAACAGGTGATTTCAATCAAATCTCTTAACAAAGTAGTCTTAGCAAGTTGTATGAAATCCTTTAACAGGGTGATTGCTTAATTGTAAGTTGAAGTCATCTAAAAAGGCACACTTTTAATAGGGTTTTTAAATCCTCAAACAAGGTGATACCTAATAGTATTTGTAAACCTTTAATAGGGTAGGCCTTTCATAGGGTAAATCATGGTTCATGGTCAAAACATTGTAACCTTACTTGGATACACTTTACAACTAAAATTGTGAAGATTTGTGGGTTTCATCCCCACCCCAGTCACCTTCTCACTTGGAGGGTTTTTGGCTAATCATATCTGGTGTTATTTGTGTGAGTACTTACATGTTTACATGATTTATATGTGTTTTCTTTACATGTTATTTCAGTTATCTATTGAATGTATGAGAGGGATGTGTGGTGAAAAGTTTTGTGGGTTCATGTTGTAACTATTGATTTCCCCTCCCCTTCCCACCCCCAAAAGTTTAGTCTTTCTACTTCTAATTCCAACACCATGCTCAAATACCTAAGCATGGGTAGTTATAACTTCCCAAACTATCATTTGCAACCTTTTGCAAAAATTAGAAAAGTTGCTCAAGCAACTTTTTGATCAACTTTGTAACTTTAAAGAAAATTTTTCTCTTTAAATATTTTGATCAAATGGGTCCATCTAGGACCATTCTAGGACCCTAGTTAGGATTCCTAGTACCTAATAGGCAACTGAATACCTTAATATAGTTTCTCAATTCTAACAACTAAGGACCTAATGAGCAAGTTTGGCTCTTTTACAAACACATTGGGACCAGTTGCAAGGACTCTTGGAACTTATTAGATACACACAACCTATTAAATATCCTTTAACAAACATGAAAAACCAAAAAGAAGGGAGGTGCCCTATACCAAAGAGTCAGAAAGTCCATTTGAGCCTACCTAGTTGTGTACTATGCATCACAAAAAGTGAGAGAGGTCCATGTTTTTGTAATTATATTCAATCTAATGAACCAATTGGATATGCTCTACATTTTAATGTCTCAATTATTGCCTCATAGTTTTGATTATGTGGTTTTCCATCATATCTTAGGAAGTGGACATTTGGCACTAAAAAAAGTTTGAATAATGAAGAATCTTGATTTTTTTTGCCACTCCTCAAATAACCACAAGTTAGGGTTCTTTATAGAATATTGTCTAAGCTATGTGTTGGTTACAACCATTATACCTATATGGTACTCTAGACCTTCACTATCTATTACTGAGTATTCCAAAAAAAATTGACCTAGACATAATGAAACAAATAATAATATGTCCCTTCTTCATTTTCTTTAGATCCAATAACAACAAAAACATGGCTTGTAGTGAAAAATGCACAAAATGCGGTTATTAGTTTAGTAGATACTTACGTAAGAGTTATATATATATATGTATGTATGTATGTATGTATGTATGTATGTATATACATACATATATATACATACATATATATACATACATATACATATATATATACATACATATACATACATATACATACATACATACATATATATATATATATATACACATACATACATATACATACACACACACACACACACACACACACACACACACACACACATATTACTAGGTTGCAATAGATTAGACAAGTGGCCAGAGTCAATGGATGAATCCATCTCTACCATTTTTAGTGCTTGTGGGGGATGGTAGGTGTCAATTGGGTCCAAAACTTGTAGATCCCATTTGTCCACCCATTCAGTCAACTCACACTCGTCCCAATTTGACTCTTTAGATGATGGAAAAAAGTGTACACTTTTTCATGTGTAGATACTACATGAACCTATACTAGAGTTTCTAAAAGAGTGCAACTCACTTGATCCTGTCAGTGTGCAAAAATTCTCATATGGTACAATGTTAGTATTATCTATCAACCAAAATAATCTACAAACTATAGAATCACCTTCCTTACTTGGACCCATTGTAGTGTTACACCACTAGATGATGGATTTTTCATATGTCAATGTTGCTTCATTTTTGTACTTTAATTCTTCATGAGCTAAGAATCATTTAATGCATGCCCCTGCACCATCCTGCTCTCCCTTTCCATGACCAGTCCACTTATATTGAATTCTATACAACTTGTGCATCCTGCTCAATTAATACAACATCCATGGGTTCTTGAGTTGGGATGTGCAATTATCTAACCAAATAATGTGCTGGAAATATGGTATGCCCCTATTAGAAAAATCTCCATAAAATAGTTAGAAACAATCATGTACAAACTCTGTAGAATGTGATTGATCACTATTGATGTAAAAATGGCACTCCCTCAATATCTTCATGTCATCGTCTATACTTGTAAGTGAATGCATGAATTTAATGAGAAAAAATATGAAAAACTTGTTGAGAAGTATAATATTTTACTTACACCTCATTTTGTGGTTGTACTGTGTAGTTTTCTACAAAGTTGACAATTGAAAAAATGGTATCTAGTGGAAATGTATCCTTGCACAGCTTGTATTTCAAATCCATCCATCAAGCTCTATGTGTATGCCTTTCATACTCGTAAATAATATTTTCACAAAAAATCTTCATGAACTCATACACTAGAATCTTTTATCACATATTTTAACCCACTTCTCATCTTTTAGAGCATGTCACTATCTTATATTTTTTCATAATCTGTCATTTGATTTCCAATTGCATGTGTACTATCCATATTTTCACAAGTTGATAAAAATCATAAAGAACCACAAAATAGCATGCACCGCCCAAGCATGACATCTTGTAAAATTGTTGATCATCCTCTATTTCATATAAAATATTGGATATGAATTCCCTTGAAGATCTAGGTGCCTCATTTATGTCACAATCCTGGATAAAAAACTTAGAAAGAAAAAACACATGCATATGCCTAAAAATGTCAAAATGGGTAGAAAATTTAATATGTATCCTACTACAACAAGTTGTATGTGTGTGATTTATCTTCACATAAAAAGGTTTACCCATCTCAAAGATTCTTTGACTTATTGAAAATTGAGAATACATAGAAAAAAAATTTGCAAAAAATTGTGTCAGAGTTGAGTCCAAAAAATGTTTTGCATGTGGATCATGATTTTGGCTACAAATCATCCTTCTTACAACATCTCTTTGATTAGGGGAAACCCACATGTTATTTTTCCAAAAATATTCAATGAATGATTTTAAAGCTTCACTATTTTTTTATCCTTTTGCAATAGTTTACTCCTAAATTTTCATAACTCATTCTTTGTTGGATCTTAGACTCTCTCACATCTTACCATGGCTCTCCTTAGTTTACCTCTATCAATTTTCAATGATTTTTTTATCTTTCTCTTGAGTCAAGCTTTCTTCATTTGGGTACTTAATATTGTCGATGTAAGTACATGTCTTGTGATATTACTCTCTTTGGTGCATGATTTAGAACCCACTTTTTCTTATGCACTCATTAGATTCTTTACAATGCATTTTTCATTTGAATCATACATCATTCTTAGCCCACGAATCTTCATGATAGACCTAAATTTAAAATTCCTCATGATTTCAACAAATAATTGATATTGACTTATAATACTTAATTCTTCAAAGAATAATCTCCAAATACAATTAAATTTTCTTTGAAAAGTACGCTTTCTAATCTTGTCAAGCATTGATTTCAAAATGTTAGTATCAATATCAATCAAATATTTTGGTCTTCTAAAATAAATTCTAGAAGGTGTTAAAATTTCTTCCATTTTTTCAATGTTTTGAACATCAACATAAGGTTGAGTGTTTTCCATACCTTGAACCAAAGATGATGTGAGTTGGCAATAAGATAGAAAAGATGGAATATCACGTACTTGATATGTTAATATTATGCCTTCAACATGAAATGATGGAGTGTGTACATTGTCGGATGTAGAATTAGTGTCTCTTCAACATAAGAAGATCATATGACTCCAACATTAGAAGATGGTGTAGCTTCATAGTTCAATTGTATTCTTGAATATAAGAGTCTCATTCGTTCTCTTTGTCTTTCCCATTATTCTTCTTTGTTTCTTTGTATTGGTGGTTCATGTTCCTCTTCAAAAGACAATTCTTCATTATTGTATTGCAATTTTCTTTGTTTATGTGATAGTTCCATTTTATCTCTCTTAATTTCCAAATTTCTCTCCCTCTCTTCCATTGTTCATGTTTTTGATTTCTTCCTTGGCATGATAATGATTTATATATGCCAAATTATTCAAACATTTGAATTACTTACAATTTGTAAACAACAAATCATTCAAATACATTAAAAAATTACAATTATTTCAATGAATACATAATATATATTAAAAAAATTGTCAAATTATAATGAAATTTATCTCTATAGTAGCAAAGAATATTTAAAAAAGACTGCACTAACCTTTTCTATAAAAAGAATGTTCAAAAATCCTTTAAATAGTGTATCTAATGACTAAATTTGGTGTTTGCTAGCTTCTAGTATCATTAAAGAATGTTCAAAGAGCCTTCAAATAGTGTATCCAATGATTGAATTTGGTGTTTGCTAACTTTGAATAGCATGAAACCCTTTTTTTGTCAAAATAGAAGAACAAACAATAGGAAAAAAAAGAGAATATGGGTCAATAGCGACCCAAAATTTTGTTATAACAAATTTTTGGTATTTTCATATAGTGCATATGCACTATGCAAAAAATATCTCTCCCTATCCCACCCTCTCCCATCCCCTACTCTCTCCCCCCCGCTCTCTCTCTCTCTCTCTCTCTCTCTCTCTCTCCCTCCCTATCTCACCCTCTCTCCCTCCCTCCCTCCCTATCTCACCCTCTCCCATCTCTTACTCTCTTTCTATCCTCTACTCTATCTCTCACTCTCTATCCTTTCTCCTTCCTTGTCTCCTTCTCTCTCTATTGAAATTCAGACTTACAATGTGTGTGTGAACTATAGTGCATGCATGCTATGTGAGCATGAATTTAAAAATTCTTTAAATAGTGCATGCACACTATTTAAAGCTTTGGATTCTATCAAGCCTAAGGCTTGGATTTTCCTTCAGGGTCCAACGCAAAGGTTTGAAGTCTCTAAACTGGTCTTAGACATATTTTGCAGCAAGCATACAAATATGATTAATTTTTCTTGTGTGCTCACCTTTAATTTTTCTCATGGTTGAGCATCAATAAAATCAAATTACATGACATTGTAGATCTCTCTATTAGCTATATAACCATATAATTTACTTCAAATTTGAACTATTTCAAGCCTTTCAACTAATTTATTTTGAATGTATGTCCATTTTCTTTCAAAAACCAACATGTACTAATTGGGGTGTATATTTTAGCTCATTCATCAAATTTTGTAACAACTTAGTTTTTTAGAAACTAGAATACATTCTACATAATTAAAAAAAATAAAATTTGATTTTAAATTAGTTTTCAATAGTTTCTAGGTGGAGCACATAGATATTTCATGTTTTTGGGATGTTTCCGATTACAAAATTCATTAAAAAATACACATTATAAAATACCCAAAAAATTGGGATAACTACAGGGTGTTAAATAACTTTTGACTAGAGTGATAAGAGAATTTCAAAGAAAAAGTTAAATTTTAGGGGGGACACACTTTGCACTATGTTACATTTTTTTAGTAAAAAATAGTACCACTTTCTGTGGCCCCCTTTTTTGAGGACCTAAAACTAAACCATTTTGAAAAAAATGATAATAGTTTAGAAACTAGATTGAAAGGACTGCTACTTTTTTTTCCGTCATGTATCTTAAAATTTTGAGCATAACTATCTTCAAATTCTTGTCAAAGTTTAGAAATTGTTGATTTTAGGGGAAAAGAAAAAGGAAAAAAAAAAAGGTGGCCACTTATACCCCACTTTTGACACCACAACTTAGTGCACTTACCCCATAGTTTTTCTCAAGCCTCATAGTCTCTTTGCTCACAAAACTCTCTTTTCTCATGTATGATATAGATGTGTAGATTAGAGGATGTATGATTTGTGTCTTTGAAATATAAATTTGTGTACTAGACTAGTGTAAATTTAATTATTTTTCTAGAACATATTTTAACTTGCAATTATTGCACATGTATGTATATATGTACTTATAACATATATCAGCTTGATCATTGAAGATATGAATTCACACAATCATTCTAATGACAATGAGGTTCCTACTATAACTTCTACTAGTGTGGCTCATGGTGTGGTTGGTGGTGTAGCTCATGTTGGAGTTCTAGGTGTATCTCGTGGTGGGGCCAATGGTGCAACTCATGGTGCCACTTGTTGTATAGGTATCATTACGGCTCCTAATGTAGGGCCTAGTGTGGTTCCTCGTGTAGGTCCTAGTGTGGCTCCTAGTGTCACACCTCCACACATCAATATTGATGCACTATTTTTATTTGCATAGTAGGAGGTTACTAGAATAGATAAATCTATACTCTCCTTATATGATGGTGTATATAGATACATTTGTGTGACCATATGTAGGAGCTTATAGGATTTGATTACTAGATTTAGAGCACATGATTCTTTTACCCTTGATGTATTAGTTGTTATAACTATGAATCTTAGAACTATGATTTTGGGAGATGCATCTTTTGAGGATGTGAAGAGGGTGGCCCCAAAAGATGTCATCAAACAAGATTTGTTTCCATCATATGAGGTTACCCATGGATGTGTGAGGGGATATCAAGTGACATGTTGTATAGATCCTCATATGATCTATCCTCATTTCTTAGTCGTATAGATCATCGTATGATCTATCCATGTTTCTTAGTCATGCATGGTTGTTATCCTAATAATGATTTGATTCCTCTTTATTTTGTAGAGTAGTTTTAAGTTGAGTTCCATGTGGAGCTAAATCTCAACTACTTAGATATTCCAAATTATTAATGATAGGGGCATGGTCAAATTCCAAATTGTGAAAAGTGTCTACTACCTCTAGTGACTTGGACAATACTAGATCCTATTGGTGTTTTAAAAAGTACTAAAACTACTAAGTGACAAAAAGCTTAATACAAGAATGACAGTACATACACAATCTAAAGACTAGCATATTCTTATCAACAATTGCATATGTAAGGTATTTGGACCCAACTTCAACAAAACCACAAATGGTTTTCTACTCTTTTGGCTCTGCAAAACCAGGGTGGGTATACCCAAGGATGATTCAAATATGAAATGACTATATGAGGATTATTCTTAGTTTCATTCTGATTCTCATTTCAAAAAACTCAAATATATATATAATTCTTACTAATCTTGCCAAACACATCCCATAAACAGATATGGCTAAGAAGTCTTCTATAGATCTGCAGACGTTTTCAACAACAATGGCTAACTGAAGCTAAAATGATTTCATGCAGACAAGTGTTGGCCAACTTTGAAGATCTACAGGAAATAAAAGTAAAATTTGATTTGATGATACATTTGAACAACCATTTGTAAGATACTTCTCTTTCAGCTGAAATAACTTGATCAGTGCCTAATCCATTGGGGTTTCAGAGTCTATAGCAAAATATAAGATCTAATTTGTTGCCTTACAAATTGTATCAGCAATTCTTATCAGAATTTATCATTCAAAATCCTTTTCAATACTTAAGGAATCTTATCACATTCATTAAAGTTTTTACTTAATCCATTGAATTAACAACAATGATAGATGGATATACAACCTAACTAGATTGCATTCAATTGCACAGGCTTTTACTCATACAACATCAAGGTATCTAAGTATTGAGCAGGAGACAAAATTGAGAAAGAACTGATATGGGGACAGTTTATAATTTGTATTCATTTCTTTTGAAAATGGTACATCTTTTACAATAAACTCAAAAAAAGCCTTAAAAAATAAACACAGTTCATTCTATCTTCATGTATTTTCAAAAAAATTTGACAGAGAAACACATTACAAATTTGCCTTCAAAATTTGGACCAAAAACTAGACTAAGCACAATACTTAGAAGAAAAAGAATTCGGACACTTCTTTAGCCTTGGGATCTCACTTAAATAGTGTGAGATGCAACAAGCTTCAGGCTAAACAAATGACAGGTGTCCTTCTAAAGACAGGAACACAATAACAGAAAGGTTAATTACAAAAAACATTTCTTGGTGGGTCCCTTTCTGTTATGCTTCTTATTTGTTGGGATACAAATAAAACAATCTGATCTTACAATCAATCTTCATCCTCGAAGTAAGTAGCCATGAGGTTTGAAAGTGATGTGTTGTCTTCAGTTACTGTAAATTTACTTTAGCCTGGGGAGTTTCTGTGTCCTCAGTATTAACTTCGGGGGTGATTGTTACTTTTTCACCTTCTTCCTCATCATCTTCTAATATTTGTTCTAGAAACTAATTTTTTCATTTATTAAAAACATCATCCTCTGGCCAATCAAAAATTAGAGCTTCTCTTTGTATCTTTATTAAAGAATTTGCACTTTCTTCTAAATCATCAAATTCTTTCTTCATAGCAGTATAAAATAACTGTATTTTTACTAGCTCTTCACTTGTATTTGCCCAGAACCAATGGCCAGCCTCACTCATAATGTTTATTATTATTTCATTGAATAACTCATCTATCTCCCTATTCCATTTTTCCTTTACCTTTAATGTATCAACAGATTCTAAAGCACAAGAAAATAAGGTGAATTTTTCAGCAATATATTTGGAAAAACAGAGTGTTAATCTTCTCTGTAAAGAATCTCTTTCATGACCAAAATTCTCTAGCTTATTTAACAAATCAAAAATCTCCTCAACTTGGTGATAAGGCATTTGGACTGCAAATATACATATGATTGTAATATCATTATTTCTCTCCCTCCATTTCTATGCAAGAGAAGTCAGTCTATCCTTTTCTTTATTCAACTCATCCAAAAAGGTTATAATTATTGTCAACTGATCATAAAAAGTTGACCATTCTATTTTATCCCTCAAATATATTACACCCTACTTTAACTTTTCTTCATATTGATTTCTCAATTTTATCTGCAACTGATGCAACTTTATTTTTTCTTCTTCAAATTCCTCTGCAGTATAGAATTGTGGCCTTTCAGGGGTGTCAGGTATTTCAATGATAGGGGTTGATCCAACAAATGACTGTGGAGGGTACAAATTCTAGGTGTACTAGACTCTCCCACCTTTCTTTTCCCAAGTATCTTCTCCAATTGAGATACCCTATTTTCCAGCTCAATTATCTTTTTTACTTCTTGATTGTAGGCATCTACCACTATTTCATACTTATTCTACAAATTAGTCATTTTCTTTTCTTCTCTCTCTGCAGTGGCCAAGGAAAATTTAGAATAGTCCACATTCATGTAAGCTGCTTATACATTTGAAGTATCAGCGACCCTCCTCACAATGATATTCCCTGTTAGACTTGAATCATCAGGCTGTAATGGAGTAGTCCTGGATCCTCTTCTTAGTGACCACATAACAAGGGTAGCTTGATCATTACTGAATGCTATCCCTAAGAATTCCTTTTTATCTGGATCCTGTAATCCTAAATTATTTGATATAGAATTAAAAATTAATGCATCAGCAATATCCCAATTGGGCAATAATAAAATATTTGCATTTTTCACCATCTATCTACCCTCGTCAGGGGTTATATTTTGGAATTCCTGTATCATCTGTTCTTTTATTTGATTCTGAATGGAGGCTTTATCCATTTCTGGATGTTTTGCTTTCATATCCCTACACCTTTGTTCAAAAATGTGCATGTTTGCCCTCCATGCAAACTAATGAAAAGCCCTAGATTTAACAAAACTGTTATTAGACAAAAATTGCTGACTGGCCTACTCCAAAACAAGGTCTAATTCCCTTCCTCTGAAATCTGCTACAGTCAATTCAAAACTTGGCACAGGAGGCTCCTGGGGGTTCCCTTCATCAATTTCTGCTTGAGTGACAAAAAATCCTCCTTGCGCCCCCATTTGTTCAATTTGCTAATTGGTGAGCTACTCTTCCTCAATTCTCATTGGAGTTTGGGAAGGTGAGTAACCTTCATCATGGGATTCTTCTTCCCTTATTATTTTTCTTCTTTTGGGAGAAGGTTCAGGGGGTCTTTCTTCAAGGACAGTACTAGTAGATTCAATTACCTATTTTTCTTTGTTTACAATGGGCATCTGCTCTCGAATAACAGTATTTCTTGTCCTCTTTCGGACAACCAGTGGACCTACTCCTATGTTAGGGGTGAAACCCAATTTTTTCATAACTTCTCTTGCTTTATCTGGAAAAGAATCAATAAAATGTTGTTTCTTTTCATTCATTACCTCCATTATTTCTGAAAATGTACTCATGAGTTTATTTATCCTATCTACATTATTTGCAGCATTATTAAGATGACTGCAATCTTTGTCAAAACAATTAATGAATTCCAAAATTTTTGAATAGACTCTCCATTTTTCTTTCTTTGTTTCTTGTTCCTGGAGAGAATATTCATTCCTTATTATATCTTCAGGGAAATAAAATTCATACTGACTTGGATGAAGCTTGATTCTATGTCTAAGAGAAAAATTAAAGAAGTCTTATGTGTCACAAAAATGAGCATGAGATACTGCCATCTTATACCGATCCAAAAATTTGTAGAGGAAGATCCATCCTTCTTTAGTGATTACAAACTAGTGAGCTATAGTGCAAGTAGGAAAAATTGATCATGTTCCTCTTTTGTGCAAAAAGGTTTCCTCCACTCCTCCCAACTGCCATAAAAATTCAGCTACTCCTACCTTTAAAGGTACCTGATAGGGTAGTACATGGGGTGTCCCTTTGAAACCATAGACCCTAATGACAGTTGAGACTGGATATGGGATGATATCTCCCCAATTATGTGACACTTTTAAATTATGGGGTCTGTCCATAGGCCTAACAAGATGCATTAGTGCCTTAGGAATTCTGGGATTGTCAATCCATATAAGCAATCTTAGTTTAGAAGCAAAATGCCTATCAAATCTGACAAAACTAGCATTTTCTGCCTCCCAAGTCATGTCTGCACTCCACAATTGAACTGGTAGTGCCTCTCCCTCTTGTTCCCTATTTAAAACCATTTCTTTAGCGAAATATGTAGCCCCCTTAAAAAGGAACAGATGCATCAATAGGGAGTACTAACCCCAGACCTTTTCCACCTTGCCCTTTGCAATCCCCACCAATCCATTGTGAATCTCATTAGCCAGGTAAGATGCAAAATCAAAAATTATTTCTACACCGAAAGAAGAGATTTGGGTGATCATATACATGAAGCTCACTGGAATAAAGTCTTCTTCACCCTTTCCGAAAACTCTGCACAGGGTCCTGTATATTTCTATTGCCCTGGCATTAAAGCATGATTTCTTGAAAGGTTCTTTAGAAGATGATGTTATTGTTGGTAGATTTCCAATCTTGCCTATGTGGGCTTTCAATGCACCTTGTCTAACTATATCCCTTTTGGACATATATTCTTTTTCTAACTCTATCAAATTAATGGGCACATGATACATGGTGAGAGGTCCCAGACTGAAAACCTTCTTAATTTCTTCTGGAATGATGGTAATTAAAACCTCACCATCCATTCTTCTCACTACCTTAGTGGCTGGATCATAGCTTTTCGCTATAGTTTCAAGCAGGTCATAATCCATAAACACACTGGGAACAACAAGCTTTCCAAGGTCAAAATTCCATATATTGGCATGAGGGGCATATAATTTCCTCTCTGCGAACCATTTTTTGTATAGACTCAAACCAGTTTGAGAAGTCTGAGCATCCTAAACCCAATTACCCTTATCATAAATTCCATCAGCTACCCTTAGCCTAGGGTTCAATGAGGTTAACCTCTTAACTTGTGTTGTCTCTACAGTAGACTCAAGAAGCAACTCAAGCAAATCATCATGCACATTCCTATCCAAATAATTTACTGCACTTGAAAATCCCTTCTTTGGAGGCATCTTGAACTTATTTTTCACAGAACTGGAAAGCCTACGAGGATTATGGTAGTATTACTTACTTGAATTTTGTCTTTGTTTTTCTCTGTATTTCTGCAAACTTTCAGCGAACAGACAACTTCACAATTTCTACCAGGCTTTGGCACACTTTCCTTCAGTAATTGCTTCTGCACAAGAATGGCTTCAAATCTTTGCTCGCGTAAGATGAAACTGATGAAATTTCTCTGTATTATACTCTATTTTTTCTCACGGATGATGTTTTCATGTCTAATTAATACAAGGAGTGGCACTACATTTTGAGTTTAAAACTGCGCCGTCGATCTTTAAAGATCCTACGATCATGTGATATGGAAAGAACAACTAGGAGTTGCATTTGACATGTCATTCACTTTACCCAATGAGAACTTACCATGTATATCATTCTTTCCTTAATGGCACTTGTATTTGGACCCATTGACATTTAAGGACACGTGTGAGCATGTCGCTACTTCGTTATGCATAAGAAACAAGCATCTTTCCATAGCGAAGCAGTGACAATCGTTGATCTGATTCGAAATCAATCAAATGATATGCTACTAGGTTTGTTCAAAAAGAAGGCGGTGGGCCCTATTTGCTATGTCACTATAATTATCTCCCTTGCAACTCTTCATAGCGAGAAGGCGATAGCCATTGATCACATACTCAATCAAGGGTGAGGAAACTGCATAGGGTCTTCTGATTCATACTTGCTATGCCGCATGGCTTAAAGAACATGCAATTTTACATAGCGAAGTAGCGAGGACTGTTGATTCTATTCCAAGCTGACATTCAGGATCCCTTTGCACATTCGAATAGAAAGGCATTAATGAAAACAAAGATCTTTGCATAGCTGGCACCTGTCAAAAATTTATTGTAGTCCTAAGTATCATTCCACGTCACCAAAGGTCACCGCCGATCTTTCTTTTTTACGGGGCCTCGCTACTTCGCTAATGGTGAAGTATCTGATTTTTTTGATAGTGAGGTAGCAACCTCTGACATTTTAAAGAATTTCATACCAAAAAATGCAAGGGGCAGAAGATAATAATTGCTATTACTTAAACTGCTTCTGACAACGACATTTATGACTTGTCACGCCACCTGGTGAAGTCAAGGCACCAAAAAAATGTAACGTCACTACCCCTTAAGACTTTACGAGACCTCGCTACTTCGCTAACAGTGAAGTATCTGATATTTTTGATAGTGAGGTGGCGAAGCATCGAAAAAATCATCATTCTGGCTATATTTTTAGATATTCTACTGGGTCCCCTTCCCTGTTTGGACGATAGTTGCAACGTGTACCTGCACAATAAATCATTCAGAAAACCAATGTCCGACCACCGTATCTTCACTTTGCGGTCCCACCTTGTAAAAAACTCAACACTCGCTACCTCGCATGGCTTAAAAAGCATGCAATTTTTCATAGCGAGGTAATGACAGCGGTAGATCTACTTGGATCTGATGGTTAGAAAAATTGAGAAAAAGGGAATCTCGGGGAAATAGAAAATAAAATGGACAGAATATTCTTCTCATTTGAAAATTTAAAAGTTTTGGGCCTGACAGTTTATGAATAGATAGAACGTAAGGTTTTCATGAGTTTTTTCTTATGGATGGATTTTCCAGAAACCCTATGTTTCAATTAAAAATAAAATTTCTAACTTTTCTATAATTTAACAAAAACTTCTGTTGCACAAAAGTCAAACCAACAGATCCTATAGTTAATATTGTGGAAATTTCATTCTAGTGGGGAGAAATTGATAGTATTAGACACATTGCATCTACAAATACCTTTATCACATCTAACTCTCTTGGTTAGAATATTCAAACTTGACGAAGTCATCCAAATTGAGCATCTTAAGAGGCATTAAGTAGCACTTTGAGAACCTCCCCTAATGAGACATATAGAGAAAATAAACTACCATTACTAGGTGATATTCATGCTCTTCCTAGAAAACATAGATATATTGATATAGCATTATATTTTTTTGAGGACTTGTTGTAGAGTATTGAGTATATTTCTAATACATACGGGATACTAGTTCATTTAGTGATAGACACCATTACACTACATTGGGGCCCCATAGTTCCATAAGAATAGATGATACCACTAGGAGTTACCATATAAATTATAGGTCACGACATTCTACACTAGGCTCACAAAACTCTACAGATGACTCGAGCATACGATTTGGAGATGTCAAGATCACAATTGAGGTCCTTGATGATTTTGCTGAGTAGTTATGAGGACTATCTTAGATTGTTACTAGTTGTGGCATGAGTTCATCACCATTCATGGACATGTTATTCCAAGACATTGATTCTACACGATTACCCAACTATTTACACACACTACTTCACTCATCATTACTAGCTCAACTTGTAGACCTTGGGGTTGGCTTGGGTGCTTTAAGAGATTGTGGCATTAAGGGTGCTTCAGTAGGTGTTGGAGCATCAAGAGATGTTGCTGGTTTATTAGGATAAGATTTTGACATTGGAACTAGAGGTTCATTGGTAGATGATATTGTTGAGTGTTATGATCATCCTCCAACTCCTAAAACCCAGGTACATATATAATATTTTTAAATTTAAATATACAATTTTAAAATAGTTCAAATAGATATCAAAGAATTATAATATATAATATAAATTAAATAAATTTTGTAGGCACAAGTGTTAGTCTCATATTAGTTTTGACAAATGAGTGAAAACACACTTAGTCATATTCATAGTGTATGTCTAGTGATCAGAGGAAGATGATTAATCAGTGTGAGCTGAGTGCTCAGAGCATGTAGAGCATTAGTTCCCAGATAATATATGTTGAGTAATATACACAATCAACGTCGAGCACAAGTATGTTCCAAGCAGATAGTTTAGTGTTGAGACACTCATGAGCCAAGTAAATAGAGTATATTGAGTCATTCAAGTGATGAGTTACAACATTGAAGATCTAGTGGATGTTGAGTATTAGAGCTTTCAAGTGTAAAGGAAATAGTTTTGGACATAGTTATGTATAATGGAAAAAATCCTATGTAGACCATTTTTGAGATGACTTAAGGATTGTTTTATGATTCTAGAAGATTTATACATGTGTATATTATGAATCCCTATGTAGTACATGTAGCCAATAAAATTGAGAGATTTTCTAATCAAAAAAATGTATGAATCACAATCATTGATTCTAACATAACCCTATCCAACCTGTGTTTACTTAAGGAGACAAACCCTAAATAGTTTGTAAAGAATGTATGCATGAAGGAGACACAAGAGATGAAAATTCTAAGTGAAGAGTTTATTTGTAATGGCTATGAAGATTGTGATCATGTTATGAATTTTAGAATTAGTTAGAGAGAATAGAAGAAAGAAGCAAGATGATAGAGGAGATATATCTAATTAGAAGAATCAAATACACATCAGGAAAAAGAAGATCTAACATTTACCCATAGAGTGCTAATAGAATGATCAAAGCTGAAACATTTTAACATGTGAATCAGTCCAAATCTCCTAGCAAAGTAGTCTTAATAGATTTTTATAAATCCTTTAAGAGGGTGCACACTTTATTGTAACTTAAAGTCCTTTAACTAGGCACACTTCTAGCAGCATTTTGAAATCCTTTAATAGAGAAAACCTTTCAGAGGGTAGATCGTGTTAGATTATGGTGACTAATCAGGAAAGTACTATACATACTTCATAAATAGTGGGGTTTGGGGGCCGACATGGTAGCTAACATATTATGGCCAACATGTTGTAACCCTAAAATGAATAAAATACTTGTATAAAAGGGTTTCAGGGTTAGGTATTTTCATTATGTTGTGATGCGAAATTGCTTCTTGTGATGGTATTGAGCTGTAAGGGATTACGGATTGTAATTAGTTGTAATCACTGGATTGTAATAAGATTGGACTTGCTGTTTGGTGGATGTCGCCTAGGGATTGGGTGAACCACATTAAATCTTGGTGCCTTGTGTTAATTTCGGTGTGATCTATTATTTTTTGTTATTGATTATATTTGCATATAGCTTTTATTTCTGTCCATGGTTTATCCCAACAAGTGGTATCAGAGTGAGGTTGTCTTTTAGTTATCCTTTGCAAGAAAGTCTCATAGTTGAGTGGGAGTCTCATGGTTGAGTGGGAGCAATGGCAAATGAGGGTAAGCTGAGGGTTGACAAGTTTAATGGGCAAAACTTCCAGTTATGGAAGATGCAAATGGAAGACTATCTATATCAGAAGGATTTATGGAAGCTGTTGGAAGGCAAAGCCAAGAATCAGGGAACTATGTCAGAGGCTGAATGAAATCTTTTGGATAGAAAGGCACTCAAAAGAATTTTGTTATGCCTGGAACCATCAATGGCATTTAATATTACAAAAGCAAAGATTGATAAGTAGGAGATAATTTCCACAGCTAGTCAAATTGTGATATGAATATCAGGATTTAACTGTGTGATTTTTGAGTCAAACTCGATGACCCATGTTTCATGAGTAGTGATTCAACATGAATCCATCTCTCATGAGAATAAATGGAACACTTAGCACTCATTGGATCTAGGTGATGCTCACAGGGGTGAAGCACCGGGACTTCCCGAGAGGTCACCCATCCCAGTACTACTCCAGCCTGAGCGCGCTTAACTACGGAGTTTCCTCCATAGTTAAACCCAAAGCTTGCAACCCCATTTGCAAAACCTTCACCAAGTGTTGTGCCTTATGAACCATTCATTAGAAAGCCCCTTAAGCTCATGAATTGATAAGTAGGAGATAATTTCCACAGTTAAATCCTGATATTCACATCACAATTTGACTAGCTGTGGAAATTATCTCCTACTTATCAATTCATGAGCTTAAGGGGCTTTCTAATGAATGGTTCATAAGGCACAACACTTGGTGAAGGTTATTCTATGCCTACAGAAGTTGATGCTTCTTCATCCACATTGATATCTTGAATGGAATCAAAAACTGAACTTAGACTTACTAGTTTTGTTGTCGGATCTGCATCTTGTTGATCTCGGGGATCGGCCATCTCGATCTCTTTTCTGTCAAGGTGATTCGAAGTGCGCTACCTTCCCTGCCTCTTAACACCTTCACACGGCTTCAACAACGAGGACTTACTTCACGCGAGAATCATACAGAAACACGAGAAGCTCTATTGACAAGTGCAGATAATGTACAACATAACAATAAGATCTAAACTTGGCTCTGATACCAACTTGTAAAAATAGCTATGAATGTAAACGGTCAAATGATATTTCATTAATATGCAGCGGAACAATACAAATGTTTACATATACATCACGCGCTGATAGTCTGATTTCTGATTATCTCGAATGAGATAAGAGCATACTCTCTATATCAGAATATGTGCATAAGAAACTTATGGATCTGAAATTTACAGATACTGAAACTTACAATTCCTATCTTCCTAAGCTCTTAGACTCTTAGACTCCTTCTTCACCTCAATTGACTCTCCTAGACTAACTCTGCCCAACTGACTCTGCTTGAGAATGAAGATCGAGCTCCTTCTTATAGATGGAAGGGATCCATTTTTCTTTTACAAATTTTGAAGTCCGACCATAAGAAAGGGACACGTGTAAAGGCCTTTTAGAGACAAAAGGAATCTGCTACAGGAACACCACTAACTAAAGGCGGTGCCGACAATCTTATTACAACAGCATCTTTTTGATGAGAAGGGTAACTCGACTAAACGTCACTTTTACCAAGGGTGACGACCTTGTCTTAGTTTTGCTAACACAGGTTAAGATGCCTGCGTCAAGTGACATCCCCACTTGATGAGTGCTAATACTGATGTGAACGTGGTGAACTGACTTCCCAGTTCATTTCTTCATCGTCTTCTGACATGGGTCTTTGTTCATCATCTAGTTGCATGAGACGTTCTTCCATGGATTCTTCCTTCCAGAATATCCGTTGTGTTACACGGATAAAAGCCGTAGAGTTTGAAATGTCCGGTGTTCGGTCTTCAGGTATAGTTTCATATTGCTTAAACAACCAAAGTGGCTTTCTCTGATTAACAAAGGAAGAGAGAGTCCGTAATTCAATTGTGTCTTCTTGAGCTGGTAAAGGTCCGAACTTTGAAAAGGCACCAAGAGAAATTGGTTTCAGTGTTGCTGAGAGAAACTGCAAGCGGAAAAGATATCCATAGTTAATGGTTAGAGGATTCTGCAGATGACTGTGTGGGTATAGGCCAAAGAAGAAATCATCAAGCAATGTAAGATACTGGTATTGGCTTTGATGTTGATTGGGAATATGCGTATTTGTGGAAAACGCAATTGGCCATTCATAACTGGATGCATAGGTAGGAATTGGTCCTATAGCAGCGGCAATTTCTGGATCGGCTTCTTGACATGGATATTTGATGATGAGGGCATCAGTAAGAAGCTGTCGGCTAGCTGCAAAATGATAAGCTCGGAGCTCATCGTATATCTGCTTAGTCAGCATCCTTGTATCTGGAATCCATCTGGTGTTACATACCATTGGGTAGGTAGATTTTCTTTCCATAATCATGCGAACATGTCGCTGATCAGTTATTTGCTGTGCAGGTTCAGGTTGTGGAGCAACAGGAGGAGCTAAAGGTATTGCAATATACCTGTCAGGCTGTGGCAGTTGTTGTATGATCTGGTTTCTGTGATCTTCTGCAAGCCTTCCTCGTTCTTCTTCATAACTCATACGAACTTGATCATCATATATCTGTTGATTCGTCAAGTCAGGGGCAAAGTATGAGCTGTTATACAAATTACAAACAATATCTGGTAATGTCTGAGCAACTGGATTCGCTCGAGGACGGATATACTCCTGGTACTCTTGTTCTTCAGTTAAGGTGTTGACGTGGTAACCTTCTCTGCTGAGAAAGTCTGCTAAAACATTTTTGACGCCTTCTACATACTCAGTCTCAAAATCAAATGTATCAAGGAATTGTGCCCATCGCAACAGGCGACCACGAACAACCTTGTGTTTAGATTCCTTTTTGAAGAAACTTGCTAAATGCTTCAAATCACTTCTTAAAACAAATGGCTTGTCACCAATAAATAACTGGAACTTAGTGAAAGCATGTATAACAGCAAGTAATTCTTTGTGTGTGCTATGATAGTTGAGTTCTGCACCTTTAAATGAGCCAGATTCATACCTGACTACTTCTTCTCGAATTTTACCTTCATGTAGAACTTCTTCGAGAAGTAAAGCTCCCCATGCTTCGTTGGAAGCATCCGTCTGAACAATCTTTTTACCCTTTCCTGGAATTCGGAGAGGAGGAAGCTGTTGACATTGATCCTTGATATTCTGGATTATCTGGTCATGTTGTTGAGTCCATGCTGGTGCATTTTTGCGCAGAAGCTTATTAAGTTCTTTTCTGGCTTCTGCTATCCTATGATAATATTCGGCTATATAGTTAACCATTCCAAGAAACCGTTGAAGGGTTTTCTTATCTTTCACCTCTACTTTAGAGATGGCAGTCAAGAGATGGTTCTGCGGATATAATCGACCATTAGGCTCAATTCTTGTCCCAATGAAGATGAGACTCTCAGTACACCATTGAAGCTTGGTTGGATTTAAACATAAACCATTGCTTTGGCATATGCTCAGGAACTGCTTTAGGTGAGTCATATGACTCTGGTAATCCTGACTGAAGATCAGAATATCATCAATATAGGGTTGAATAAATTTAGCATATGGACTGAAGATCCTGTCCATGTGGCTCTGAAATATTGATGGTGCTGTCTTGATACCGAATGGTAGCACATTCCATTCGTACAAACCTTGAGGCACGGAAAAGGCTGTTTTGTATCGATCCTCTTCTTTTATCTGGACTTGCCAGAATCCTTTAGTCAGATCGAACTTACTAAAGATATTGCAACCTTGAAGTCTCTGCCAGATATAATCCTTACTAGGAAGTGGATGCTGGTTGTTCTGGAGACATACATTCAAAGGCTTATAGTTTACAACCAATCTCTTTTCTGAGATTATATTTCCATTTTCGTCCTGCTTGGGTACATACATTACATGGCAGGAGAATGGGCTATTGCTGGGCCTTATGATGGATTTTGCTAGAAGTTCTGTGATATCCTTATCACATAATGCTTGTTCCTCCGGAGATAGGATAAAGTAGTTAGCTTTACTGGTAGGAAGCATTGGCTGATTATTTCCATCCATCTTGAGAGGAAGTGTGCAAGTCAGATTGCGCTGATACTTAGTGAGATCTTTAGTAAGAATAGTGGCGCTAAAATCTGATTGTATATTGGCTAATTCCCCCCGGGCGGCAAGAGATTGCGTGGCTAACCAGACACGCGATTGTGGCGGAATGGGTTTCGGCATGGAAGGAAATGATAATTTTGGAGAATATGCGCGAAACTCATTAATCTGGGACACACGACCAAACTGAAAATCGATGAAGGTACCTTGGTGTTCGACAGTGTAGGGTGACCATTGTTGCAAAGTATGGCTGCCAATGATGCAGTCATATTGGTCGACGGGAAACTGGAGAAAAGTAACCACACAAGTTTGCGAGGCAAACTGGATAGGGATATGTGCTTGGAAGCGTATTGGATTGTTTGAGTGGGTGACAGAATGTATACTGGTAGAAGTGGGAACCCAACAATCTAAGGGAAAGGCTTCTTTTCGGGCGAGATTGCAGTCTGCGCCTGAATCTAAAAGAGCACATAGCTGGTATGGCTTTAATCCAGAAAGTTTGACAGTCAACAGAAATGCTGGGCAAGGATTTCTCATACCTTTTTGGTAACCGAACACTTGTTTCGGTTCTTCTTCTGTAGGCTGCAGATGAATACTGGAATCTGCAGGTTCACTTGTTGTTTCTTCAGGAACTGGTTCTTGACTTAATTCACTTTCCAGAAGCAATTTGTCGAAAGCAGTCAAGGAACTACTGCTAGCTTCATATTCTTTTAGCTCAGTTTGAATTTGATGAATCTCCCGCAAGAGATCGGCTTTTGCTTGATACAAAAAGGCCAATCTTTGAGATAGCCATTCTTTACGGGAAGCTTTGGCAAAGGCTTGTTGTCCTTGTTCACAATGTACGTAGCCATGAGAACTAGATCTGGAGCTTTGGCCTGGAGCATCAGGATCATACTCAGGTAAGATCTCTTCTTGTTCTCGTAACAGGAGTTTATTCCGTTGCTCTTCTAAGGAGGCTAGTTCTTTTTTTATCTGTTCAAACTGATAGGGAGTCATGAACTCCTCTCTTCTTTTCAACAACTGATTGCTACGAGCTTGGATCCTATCAAGCTCTTCCTGAGGGGTCAATTTCAACCATTGAGGGTTGATTTGACTAAGGGATCTATGTCGGTCTGTGAGACGATCAGATCGGTGATACATATTATAGTAGAAAGATATTTCTGACTGATCATCTTCTATTGGTGAGAAGAAATGATCACTTTCTTCTTCTGTAGATTCTGAAGCAATATGCAAGTGTCGGACTTGCATGATTTCTTCGTCACTGTCTGACGAACTCTCTTCAATGCAAAAGTCTTCAGAATCACTGGCATCTGAAACAATTGAGACTGGTTCATTCAACAGATTAGCAGATTGTAAAGCGCGAACGCGCTTACCTTTTTTGTCTCGATCTGGACATTTATTTGCAAAATGTTCTCCTTTGCAGATGTAGCAGGTAGGCTTGAAATCTTTTTTCTTTATCTTACCTTTTCTTCTCAGGAACACTTTCCTTCTTTTTCTGAATTTAGGCTTATCTTCATAAGACCTATGAGCTTTGTATTTCTTGAAGGGCTTAGACTTTGGTCTATGCTTATCACAGCCATAAGAGGTAGATTGGCAGTGACAGAGTCCAGCTTTGAGGTAAGGGAGTACTTCTTTCTTCTTTCTGCGATTCTGCTTTTCGCTACAAAGATCACTGTTGATCTCTTTTATAAATTGGCAAAGCTGTGGAAAGGTTACATCATTTATACTCATATCCGGAGTATTCATTATACTATACAAAATCTTTTCCCTATAGAAAGATTGCAATTGTAAAGGAAATCCATTAAGAAACGTATTATACATCCAAACATTGTTATTTGTTTGGCCAGATCTATAGAAGTTGGTGTACTGATCGCTACAGTACTGATCCAACTTACTCATATCACAGATCCTATTTTCTGTGAATTTCTTCAGTGCTGCACGCTGCTCATTATCATGTTGACCCACAAACATTCTGTAGAGAGCACTACTAACAGTAGTAACACCGGCATTGATGAGGTCATCCTTGTAATCTATTGGGAGACTGTCCCAAGCACTTCTTGCAATGCCTGTAAGGGCATTCAGACCTTTTCTTATAGCCTGATCTGGTGTCATGTTAGCGGCATAGATGGCATTATCCATCCAGGTACGGAGTGCATCTAATGTTGCTTTATTCTTCACAGGGTCATAGCTGTCGAGATTGATGTACGGAGGTACATTCTCGTTGAAGGCATACAGCTGATCATAGGGGTCTTGAGAGACCATGTTTACTTGTTTCCAAGTCCCAGTCTTAGGATCATATTCTTGAGGCTTAGGCTGAGGGACATGGATGACTAAAGCTTTACCAGTATGTAAGGCTTTCAACCTTTGATGATCTGCCTGAGAGCTAGGAAAGCTACTTGGTGGTTTGGCAGGTGGAGGTTGTGGTAAAACATTTAATTTATCAGTCATAATATCCTTAACAGATTGTATGCTACTATGGATACCTTGTGCATCTGCAAGTTGCTGTGAGCATACCTGTGTAGTAGTCTGTTCAATGACTGATAGCTTCTTAGCAATAGTCTGTGTCGTTGTGGTAATGCTTTGGGCTGTAGTGGCTATACTATGTGATGTTGCAGACAAAGAAGACAGACGATTTAACTATGGAGGAAACTCCGTAGTTAAGCGCGCTCAGGCTGGAGTAGTACTGGGATGGGTGACCTCCCGGGAAGTCCCGGTGCTTCACCCCTGTGAGCATCACCTAGATCCAATGAGTGCTAAGTGTTCCATTTATTCTCATGAGAGATGGATTCATGTTGAATCACTACTCATGAAACATGGGTCATCGAGTTTGACTCAAAAATCACACAGTTAAATCCTGATATTCATATCACAAAAGCAAAGATGACAGAGGATTTGATGAAAACCCTAGCAACACTGTATGAAAAGCCCTCCATTTCAAACAAGGTATTTCTCATGAAGCATTTATTTAATATGAAAATGGTAGAAGGTGGATCTATTGTAGATCATTTAAATCAGTTTAATACTATTACTAGTCAATTATCTTCTGTGGGTATCAATTTTGATGAAGAAATTAGGGCTCTCTTGATTTTGTGTTCTTTGCCTGAAAGCTGGAATGACTTGGTAATGGCTGTGAGTAATTTTATTCCTGGATCTAGTACCCTAAAATATGATGATGTGATTGGTGTTATTTTAAGTGAGAAAACTCGTAGAAAATCCTCAGGTGGATCTACATCAGGAAGTTCTTTGAATGCACAAAGCAAGGGTAGAACAACTGAGAGAGGAAATAACTTTGGAAATTGTCGAAAATCAAGAGGAAAGTTAAAGGGGAAGAGGTCTCAATTGAGAGGACCGAATGATTGTTGGTACTGTGGCAAACCAGGTCATAAAAAGAAAGATTGCTGGAATCAAAAAAAAATGAAGGAGATAAATTAGATGGAGACAAGGAGGCAAATATGGTAAGTAACAAATCTGAAGAGGATGCTTTGCTTCTATTTTTAGAAAATGTTGATGATTCATGGGTTTTAGATTCTGGTGCTTCATTTAATGCTACACCTCATAGAGGTTATTTCATTGATTATGTCCAAGGGGATTTTGGGATTGTTTATTTGGGGGATAATGAACCCTGCCAAATTGTTGGAAAGGGAAAAATTAAGATTAAGTTGCAGAATGGGAATCATTGGCTACTACATGAGGTAAGACATGTTCCAAAACTAAGTAGGAATTTAATTTCAGCAGGGCAACTCGGTGATGAGGGTTGTGTAGTTACTATTAATGATAAAAATTGGAAGGTTTCAAAAGGTTCCCTTGTAGTAGCAAAAGGTGTAAAAGTAGGCAGCTTATATCTTTGTACATGTCATATTGTTCCTTGTACATTGATTGTTTTAGAGAAAAATGAATGTTTAGGAACAATTGCTGCAGTTGAGCAGGGAGAACAAATAGCTGCTGTAGATTCTGATACAACGTTATGGTACAATAGACTTGGGCACATGAGTAAGAAAGGTATGAAAGTAATTCATTCAAAGAAATTTTTAACAGGTATGAAATGTGTGAATATGGATTTTTGTGAAAGTTGTGTGTATGGAAAACAAAAGAGAGTGAGTTTTGTAAAGACTGGGAAGGAAAACAAAAAGGAGAAATTAGAGCTTGTGCATACAGATGTATGGGGACCCGCTCAAGTATCTTCCCTTGGTGGCTCTCATTATTATGTTACATTTATTGATGACACAACTAGAAAAGTATGTATTTATTTCCTTAGACAGAAATCTGATGTATTTCAAACTTTTAAGAAATGGAAATGCTTGGTTGAAAATGAGACTGGTAAGAAATTAAAATGTCTCAGATCTGATAATGGTGGTGAGTATTGCAGTCATGAATTTGAAGATTATTGCTCCACTAATGGTATTCATAGACAGAAACTGTTCCAAGGACTCCACAGGAAAATGGAGTGGCTAAATGCATGAATAGGACTATAATGGAGCGTGCAAGGAGCATGAGGTTGCATGCTCGGTTGCCCTTACACATGTGGGTGGAGGATGTCAATACTATAGTATATTTGATTAATAGAGATCCCTCTACTCCTTTGGGCTGTGGTATTCCAAAGGAAGCATAGACTAGTAAGAAGGTGAGTTATTCTTTTCTCAAGACCTTCGGTTGTGAAGCTTTTTCTCATTTAGACTCTGAAAATAGAACCAAGCTAGAAGCTAAATCAAAGAAATGTGTCTTCATTGGATATGGCATTAATGAATTTGGTTATAGGCTTTGGGATTTTGAAAATTATAAAATTATAAGAAGTGGGGATGTCATATTCAATGAAAAAGTGTTGTACAAAGATCTGTTGCTGTAACATGAGAAGAAAGAAGATGATTATGTAGTGCTAGATGATACTCCAAAAGTTGATGTTTCAGCTATTCCTCATGATGTGCAACAATCACAACAACAAATACCACAGACACCAGTGAATGTTAGATGGTCAACGAGGCAAATTAGACCTCCACAAACATTTTCTTCCTCTTTGTATTCTATTTTACTTACTGATGCTGGTGAACCTATAAGTTATGATGAAGCTATGTAGGCGAATACTAAGATTCAGTGGGAGTCTGCAATGAAAGATGAAATGGACTCTTTGCTGAAAAATAAGACATGAGATTTGTGCAAGTTGCCTGCAGGTAAAAAGGCTTTATAGAATAAGTGGGTTTACAAGTTGAAAGAAGAGGAAGGAGGTAAGAAAAGATTTAAGGCCAGGTTAGTTGTAAAAGGATTTGCACAGAAAAAGGGAATTGATTTTGATGAGATATTTTCTCCTGTTGTTAAAATGACTTCTATTTGTACTATTTTAAGTCTTGTGGCTACGAAAGATTTGCATTTAGAGCAGCTGGATGTTAAAACAACCTTTCTTCATGGTAATTTGGATGAAGAAATATATATGGCTCAGCCATAGGGTTTTCAGGTCAAAGGTAAGGAGAACTTAGTGTGAAAATTGAAGAAAAAATTATATGGCTTGAAGCAAGCACCTTGGCAATGGTATCTAAAATTTGATAGTTTTATGCATGAGCATGGATATAACAGGTTTCATTTAGATTACTATGTTTATTTTAAGAGGTTGGATGATGATAGCTACATTATTTTATGTTTATATGTTGATGATATGCTTGAAGTTGGGTCTAACATGGATCATATTAAGGGGATAAAATGCTAGTTAGCACATGCATTTGCTATGAAGGATTTGGGGGTAGAAAAACAAATCCTTGGTATGAAGATTTGTAGAGATAGGAAGAATAGAACCTTGATGCTATCTTAGGCTGATTATGTTGAGAAGGTGTTGCAACATTTCTCTATGGAGAATGCTAAAGTTGTTAGCACACCTTTACCTGGTCATTTGAAATTGACTAATGAGATGTGTCCCAAGACACAAGAAGAGGAGGATAAGATGTCCAAGGTACCCTATGCTTTAGCTATAGGAAGCTTGATGTATGCTATGGTATGCACTAGGCTAGATATTGCACATGCAGTGGGAGTCGTTAGCAGGTATATGAGTCATCTAAGATTTGAGCATTGGAATGCTGTCAAGTGGATTCTTAGATATTTGAGAAGAACATCCAATAAGTGTTTACACTCTAGGGGCTCTACTACTAATTTATATGGCTATGTTGACTTGGACTTGGCTAGGGATATTGATACTAGGAAGGAGTACTATAGGTTATGTCTTTACTGTTGGTGGGGTAGCCGTGAGCTGGGTTTCTAGGTTATAGAAGATTAATGCTCTATCCACTACAGAGGTAGAGTATGTTGCTGCTACAGAGTCAACCAAGGAGATGATATGGCTTCAATTCTTCTTGGAAGAATTGGGACATCCTCAGAAGGATAATTATTTTTTCACCGATAGTTAGAGTGCCATTCATCTTGCAAAGAATTCAGCTCTACATTCTAAGACCAAACACATACAGTTGCGGTACCATTTCATTTGGTCTATTTTGGAGGATGGATAGTTAAAGTTGGAGAAGATACATACCAATGACAATCCCATAGATATGTTGACAAAGGTTGTACCACGGGAGAAGTTGAACTCCTCTTCAGCTTTGATTGGTCTTTTAGACTAAACATGAATAAAAGAATAGCAAAGTCCAAGGTGGTTTGATCCAATGGGAGCCCCATGTGGTAGTGGTATTGGTACAGGATCAGTCTCCAAGTGGGAGATTATTGTTTAGTGTGGAGCCTGATTAGTCCCCAAGTGGGAGATTGTTAGATTATGGTGACTAATTAGGAAAGTATTGTACTTTTTGGGTCATGGACGACATGGTAGCCAACATATTATGGTCGACATATGGCCGACATGTTGTAACCCTAAAATGAATAAAATACTTGTATAAAAGGGTTTTAGGGTTAGGTATTTTCATTATGTTGTGATGTGAAATTTCTTCTTGTGGTGGTATTGAGTTGTAAGGGATTACAAATTGTAATCAGTTGTAATCACTGGATTGTAATAAGATTGGACTTGCTATTTGGTGGATGTAGCCCAGGGATTGGGTGAACCACGTCAAATCTTGGTGCCTTGTGTTCATTTTTGTGTGATCTATTATTTTCTATTATTGATTATATTTTCATATAGTTTTTATTTCTATCCATGGTTTATCCTAATAGATCATAGTTTATGATCAAACTTATTGTAAACTTAATTAGCTACACTTTATAGCAGCAGTAGTGATGATTTATAGGTGTTATCCCCACCCAAGTTTTATCTCCTCATTGGGGGGTTTCTAGGTAACCAAATATCTTTTTTCATATTTGTTATTTGTTTCATGCTATGGATCAACATGTTTAGTTTTCTATTTCGGTTTACATGTAAGTTATGAGATGGATGTGTGGTGAATGTTTTTATGGTTAAAAATTTTGAAGCATTGATTCATCTCTCCCACTACACTCAAAGCTTACTTCCCATTTTTATTTCTAACAATTGGTATCAGAGCCTTATTCTCTAGAAAGGGAAGCTTTGTAGCTTTGAGGAAAGATCTTGAAGATGGAAGTCTACAAATTAGGAAAGGTTATTGATAACCAAAAGATTGAAATACAACTTAGCCTACATTAGTTGAATGAAGAAAGAGATGACCTGAAGTGCTCATTAAAGAGAAGGAAAGTGATGGCTATTAAACAAGATGACACACAATACAAAGAGGTTGATAGTACTATATTATTTGAGAATGAAAACTCTAGTGAGTTTGATGTAGTAGTTGCGAATATGATGGAAAAGAATGGAAGCCTAATTGTAGAGGTCATAAATCTTAAGATAGAACAAGAAGTCCATTTAGTATTTCTATGTGAGGTGGTCGAGTAGAAAATAAAGTTTAGGAAGACAAAGTCATGATTGAAGATGAAAAAAGAATATTGACCAATAGACTGGAAGAAAAAAATTAGAGGTATAGAGGATTGCTAACATGCAACTGGATACAATGAATCAATTGATGATGGCCAATCATGAATTACATGGAAAGGATATTGAGATCATAGCCTTGAAGTTACAAAATGAAAAACTAAGGAATAAATTGACAAAAGAAAAGGATTTTTCTTAAAATTTGAATAAACCTAGTGAAACTATCAAATACTTTGATAGAATAATCACATCTCCTACATCCAACAATTACACTACTAGATTAGGTTACACTAGTACTAAGGAAGGAGATTTATCTAAAAGTGGTGAACAAAGAAACAAAAAAGGTAAAAACTAAAAATCTACTTGTCATAATTGTGGAAAGTTAGGTCATACATCAAATGTTTTTAGGAGCAACAATGCAAATCAGAACCCTAAGCCAAAATTCAATTGTTATTGTCATAAGTGCAATAAGAAAGGACATCAAGCACATGAATACAAGACTAAGACTTCAAGAACACAAATATTTGAAGGATATTTCTACAATTGTCAGAAGTTTGGACATAAAGCATATGAATACATATCTAATGCTAATTGGACATCAAACATGCATACAAATGTACAACAAAATGGAAAATCCTACAATTGGGATTACAATACAAGGTGTAACTGTTAGTATTGTCAAGAGTATGGACATACTCTTGAAAATTGCATCAGAACACATTTCAAAAATGATTATAGTAGATGGTTGAGTCATAATACATGCTTTAGCTATTTGAAGTTTTGTCACATTAGCAAAAATTGTCGAACAATGTCAAAGGCACAAAGTAATGAATTCAAAAAGGCTAAAGAGAAGGTTGATGTTGAGAAAGTCAAAATTTAGATAAATAAGACATGGAAGAAAAAGGAATATTATAACACATCATGTTTAAATTAGGTCATTTCATACAATGGATAAGGTGATCACATCACCCCCACCTAGGCAATCATAAGGTATGTCTGGGACTGATTTCTCAATGATATATTTTACATCAATTCCAAGAATCTAAGTTTTGAAAAGATTATATATGAATGAACTAAGATGCAATGTATTGGTTAGAATCTAGAAGAAATCTATAAGTTTTGTTAGTTTTCATGATTGTTTCCAAGCACGGAAAATTTCATATGGTTGTCGAGCATGAATGGAATTTCAGTTGATACTGAGTTGTTGAGTATGGTAGTATTAGTCGAGCATGCTATGTATACTGAGGGAAGTGGAAATCATGTGTTAGCTGAGTGACTTGGAATCCCTATATTGACCAAGCTTACAACTATGTAAGCATTAATAATTTATTAAAAATAATTTAGAGTTATATAGTCATTTCTTTACTCATTTGCATTATTCGAGATCGAAGAGAGAACGAAGAGCAAAAAGGTGAATTGCAACAAGAAATTCTTGCATTTGTGAATCAAATTCAATTGGAACTTGACATATTCATTAGATTGGAAAGGTATTTTATTAGTACCAAGTTTTACTATTTGAATTATCCTAAACCCTTGGTAACAAATATGGTACTAAACTCTTCTACAAATGTTAGAAAAGAGGGAAAGGAAATGTTGAATATGTAATTAATTGATAATGAAGTTAGACAACCAACTTACTAGGAAAAACTTGAAATTTCTTATGAAGGAGACCCATCTGGTGTGCTATCAATGGTACCACTAAAATTCTTAATGATTTAGGATGTCAGGTGTTGTTATACATGTAAATTTAGAAGTATAGTTGACATGGAGAAAAGGGAATTATACAATCAACTTTGTGATGATGGAGTTTTGAGGAAAGAGAATAAAATCATAGAAAGGAAAGGGTTGACTTGTGCCTTAGATTTCCCAAATGTATTCAAGATTGAATGGATCAAGATTGTGCTCAATAGAGTACATGATATCTTCATATGGCTAGAAATAGACCCATTAAGATCACTAAAAGTATTATTAGCTGAGTGTCAGGGTATCATGCCCTAGACTAACCTAAGAGCATAAGAAGTGATTTGAAGGAAGTTAATAAGAAGAACAAAGGTGTGGTATGGAATAATAGGGGAATGATTCTATCTCAATCTTGCTAATTGGTTTTTCTATGAGAGTGATAGCTCACAAGTTATTTCAATCAAGTAGATTGAAAAATGTGTCCTATATGGCTATTGATTTGGGATACAAAATAGTAAAGGGAGACCACTCTTATGTGGTGCAGGAGCATGTCTGCGATAGGAAGTTTGGTGGCGACAGGAAGACAACTTGCAATATGACTAAAATGCAGGGTACAAAGCAAATATCAGAAAGTTTTGATTTTAAAATCTAAATTTTGAAATGTTTGTGTGTGTGAGTTTAAAATTTTATGTTTTAAAATAATGTCCTATGATGTGGTGGCATAAATGGAGGAGTGAAATGATAAACTCTCCAAATATAGCCACTTAGGACCATGTGTGTTTGTTTTAGTGGAGTTAGTAGTGTGCAATGATTTAAGAATCTAATCATATCCTAAAAAAGGACAGATAGTTGGCAGCAGGAATATTCATAATTTTTGAAACAGTCTCCTATTCTTGGATAGGGACGTTTCATATTCCTTATTTAGGGAGCTAGTTTTTAGAGAGGAAGAGAGAGGAAGAAGACAAGTTTTTATTTTTGGGTTGAATTCGGTATGTTTGCAGAAATCAGTCTCAGTGCGTTTGTAATATCTCCCAAATGCACTTTTGGATTTGAATGAGCTTTGGATATGTTGTTATAGGCCCAATTACGCCCATCTTCACCAGAGCGATCGAAGATTTTTGATCTAGTTCAAAAGTTATTCATGTCTAAGTGTAGGTCTATCTAGAGACAACAAGAAGCAATATTTTGCAGAAAAATGTACTCTGATGCGTGGTCAATATCTCAAGTTTGAACCGTTAGATTTCTTCCATATTTTTATATGTTGTTTGAAACCTAGTTATGCCAAATCTCAACTGTTAGATTGAGTAAAACTTTTTTGGTTCGAAAGTTATTCATGTCTGAGTGCAGGTCTATCCTGGAGGCAGCAAGAATGTATTTTCTGGGCAATTTGTTTTAAAACTTTTGTTTAATAGATTAAGTGGATGGAAAAGTATATAGAATGGATTTAGAGAGTATATGAATTTTTAATGTGTATGAAGAAACCCAATTAATACATTGTGATGTTGGATTTTAGTGTGTGATCCTGAAGGTTGTAGATGCCCCTTGATGCAACTCAGTTGAGTGTCTGATTCCTCCTGAGTTTTCCAAGGTGTGGCTCTGCATCATTTTTGGTATCAGAGCTTGAGAGTTCCAGGTTGTGAAGTTATATGTTGAACGCCCCTGATCAAGATTCTTTAGTAGGGTCAAGCAAGATGGTGACCAATGCAGAGTTAGCGAAGAAGGTCGAGGAGCAAGAAGAACTTCTCCAAAACGAGAATAGAGAGTTGAAGGGGATAGTGGCAGAACTAGCCAGTAAGTTGGAATATATGCAGAATGTAGTTGAGAAGAAAAAAATGAAAGAAGGAATGGAAGAAGAAGAAGATGTACCCGAAAGTGGAGAAGATAGAATACGGAAGAGGATGTCACCTTTTCGAAACCCTCCAAACTTATGAACTTTGCGGTTTCCACCATGGAGGGATCGAATTTGGGAGAGAAGTCCTTCGCTCTACTAACTGAGCTAATGATCGGACCTGAGACTGCATTTAAGTAGATCGAGATGCTCCAGAATCCGCAAGTCGCCTTTTATTAGAAACTCGGGCTGAGACAATAATCGGGTCTAAACTCCAGTACCGGTTATGAAGATCGTGTACAGGAAGTACATGCAGCCGCATAGAATCTAAGGGTTAGATTGGTAAATTGATTGATCTTCGGCATTTTGTTTTCTTTCACGTAAGTCTCCAAGAGGTTTGGCTAAGAGGAGAAGTAGATAATAGCTTGTCCGCACCAACAACAAGAAGATACTGAACCATTAGGATCCATGTGCAATGGTCTACGATCATAATAATTCTTACAATCTTTGCATGTGATAACTTCAAACAATGGATTGACTTCTTCATCAAAGATTTTGTTTGAAAATCAAAGCCAAAAGGACGCGGACTATAGAGATGATGAAATGGATGAGAGGGGAAATGGGATCAAGATTCAAATCATTGCCCATTGGAAACAGTAATGAAAATAGCTGCCGTCACCCATGAAATTGTTGATCTTGAAGTGATATCAGATGATGAGATTTCTCATAATAAAGATGTTTCAATAGAATGAGTTGCAGATCCTGTCTAGTCCAATCTTAAGTCTAGGTCTGAGTACGATCCTGAAGGTTGTGGACGCCCCTTGAAGTAACTCAGTTGAGTGAATTTTCCTCCTAAGCTTTCCAAGGTGCGACTCTGCATCATTATGACCTTGTCGAGTTGCAACTTTAGTAACTATCTAAAAAAATTGTAGGCCATAAGGAAAACCAAGAGTGCATCTTGTAAATTTTTCTCTTTATTAGTTTGTATGATCTTTTATGTGTAGAGCACATTTCCTTCATTTGATAAAGTTGCTTGGAAGACCAACATGTCTATTGTAGTTCAAATTGGAGAATTCATAAAGCAACATGTGGATAACTTTGAGTCAGTAACGACAAGTTATTTTGAGGATTTTAAGAAATCCATGAAATAGAAACTAAGGATTCTAGTGTCACTAGTTGAGAAACATTATGATGATGTTTTCTTTCTAGTTGATGTTGACTATACATATGTTCAGGCAGTCCTACTAGGGTCAAATGGCTTCATTCCTTGCCATATGAGATAAATATTGATGAGGTTTCTACAAAAATCACAACTTTACCAAAAAAATAAATAGATAAAGGTGCCACCTAATTTGGTAACTATGAGGTAGCCAAGTCTAGGATCACAATGGTTGTTCTTAGGAAGAAGAACAAAATAGTCAAGAAGTTAAAAGAAAGATTTTGCAAAGGGGGAAATGAAGAATGAGATGAAGATTAAGAGGGGGAAGAACAATTCCAAGCCCTCTTGGAAATTACTCAAGGATAAGGAGAAGATGATGGATCTCTTGAAGGTGTTGAAGAAGAAGAAGTTGAGGAAGCACATAAGCCTATTGAAAAGAAAAGAAAGGCTAAAGAGCCTAAAGTTAAAAAAATCAAGAAGAAGGTTGTAAAACTATTACAAAAAAATCTAGAAGTACCTGTTACGAAGTCTAGTAGAAGGGAAGCCACTAAGAAAGTCAAGGTTGCTGAAAAACCTAAAGGAAAGAGGACTATTATTTTATCATGGCTAAGCCAACCAGTCAAGAAGATATATGAAAGGATAAAATGCATATCTCCAACTGAGTTAGATGAGGAGAAGAAAAAATCTAATGACATGAGTCAATTCAATGTGGTAATCCAAAGTCCCTCCTTTGATTTAGATAATTTATGTAACAATATAAAATCAAATGCAGATTTGTCTAGTTTTGCAAACAAAGATTTTGATAAGATAGGAAAAGTTGAACAAAATACTATAGAGGAAGCCATATATGTGATGATGACTACATTCAAATAAACTCCTATTGAGATTGCCAAATCATTACCTATGAGTCTATATGACCAAGTTGAGAAAAAATGAAAATACAACCTACAAATAGAAAGATAAATTAGGGAATCAACTTTAGCTAAAGTAATGCTAGAATTGGACAAAAGATACATTACCAAGGCCATGGAAAAGAAAAAATCAATGATAGAGCAAGAGCCAAATCCCATGAACATATTGTCTACTTCCCTAAAGATATAATCATAAATTAATTTTCATTGCAAGACCAAGAGGTTAGGAAAGAAAAGTGGAAAGTACACAGTAAGTTGTGTTGACCTAATTTTTCATATAAACCTTTTTGATACATCCTTAATAAAAATTCTAGTTCCTTTTCATGAATTAGAGTTAGGAAAATTTTTATTGACCTAAGAAAAATCCCTAAATTTTCAATTGCGGTTTGTCTAGTATTAAATCATACATGAGAGGACCTTTGAGTTAGGTTTGCATGGTGTGTTTCTTTTTAAAAGAAAGTGTGCGGGAAAATTTATTTTAATGCTTTTCTTCTTTTTCCCAGGCACTTTTAGAACTTGTTTACATTACCCAACATTTCCCTAAGTTCCTATAAAAAAATTTAACCAAAGCTTTTATTTTAATATTCTATAGGTTTGTGTATTATGTTTGAAAATTTGGTTAAGTAATGATGATCCTTGATCTTCCTTAAGATCAAGGGATGTTTCTATGTCACCAATGAGAGTTGCAAGATCTTTACTCTCTATGATATAGTGACAAGGTGACACCTATCCATTAGACATAGTTAGGAGGAGAAAGGTTTCAAAAGTGAAGTCTATGTGGTAGATTAGATGGAACATTGACGACCCTCACTTTTTCACCAAAGGAAGCTGCAAGATTCCATGTCATCCTTGGCAACATAGTGATCTAGGTTGCAATATGGATATGTGGAAGGAGTAGCCCTTGTAGAAAATGTCATAGGTTCCTATTCATCAAAGGTTGTCCAAACATCAAAAGTTCATTTTCTATAGGGAATATACTTAATAGGGATATAATGCTTTTTTGAACTATTAGATCTTTGAAGATCAATGGTGGTCACTTTGTCACCAATGGAAGTTACAAGGTTTTTATCCTTGGCATCATAGTAATATCCTGAACATGTTTAGGTACATAAACAAGTGCTATTGAAGTTGCCAATGAGGAAAGAAGGGCCCATTTGGTAAAATATGATTGGATTGACTACCAACTAGGAAGGTTGAAGATGAATGAGAAAGGGTTTTATTCCTTAATAGTTGGATTTTTCTAAAATCAATAGCCTATTTACAAATTCAAAGAGAAATGCCACTCTATTTTCCTTTGCAACCCATTTATGGGAATTAAAGCTCCTCATGCAAAATAAAACAAGGAATGTAGTAGATATAGTCAAGAATTTCCTCATACAAATATATTTTTTGATTTCCTAGAGCAGAGACATGTTAGAAAGCCTATATTTATGCTTGGTTGAATCATAAAATTTTCACTATCGACAATTCATTGTAAACTTGAGAAGAATTATGACCAAATATCTACTACAGGGGATGAGTATTGTAAAATAATATTATTAAATGAATGAAATGTGAAGATAGTATCTAGTTTTGATTCATTTTATTCCCCCCAGGTGCACTGACCTTGGTTTTTCAGAACCTAGAGAGTAGAAAATACTTATGATTTTGTTGAAGTTGGGTCCATATTTGAGAACTTCTTAGTTGAACATATGCAATAGCTAACCCTTAGACAAATTTTCTTCATTCATCTTGGTATTGTTGGTAAATAGATTTTTCACCTATAAAATATGTGATTTAGCCCAATGAAGTGTCTGGAAAATCAATTTCTCCAACAATTGGATAGGTCCTTGATATCTGACCTTCCTCTATGTTTAGAGGGGAAGCTCCCTCATAAGATAAAATTTTGATTTTTCAATAAAGATGATTACAACTTAGAAAGTATGAAGGAAACCATTAATGATGACTTCCCATATGACTTCAATGTTTCTATAAAATGATGTAGAGTACTAATGAAAACCAACAAGAATTACACTTGAGAGCTATCATCAACACAATGCTAATTAAGTAGTTCAAGAATGTTTACACCATACCATGAAAATATTTAGACCGATGATTCAACACTTCAACAACTCAGATTTAGTAGATGAGAGAACAAAAAATCTACTTTCTTTATATTTTAGCATCAAGTACATAAGAAATGACTAATTACAAGAACAATAATTGTACACACTTTCCAAAAATTGCCTTGTTATCAAACATAAGTGTTCCTTCTCTCCAATTCCAAAGTCCCCTGTTACATTGAGATTAGTGAATTTATAGCTATTCTAAAATAACTAAACTTTTAGGTTCATAACTACTCAACAAGTTATTGTTTGGACTACTCCGAAGATAGTTGGTAACCAAATCAAACTTTGAATGCTTAACTATAGTTAGAAAAAGGTAAGACATTGACTAAAAAAAAAATTAATTCTAAAGTTGACCTCTACACAAAATGTATAAACAAAAATCTAAGACAACTTTAGACATATCCATTTCTAACTTTCAACTATAATCAATGATATTTCCTAAGCTTGATCTTTGATCTGTAGGTGTTGTAAGAAATTGAGTTAGGTTTTCCTTGTATGATCTAAATGATTTGATTACCTATGCCAAAGCCTTCTTTTTGATGATGATTAAACTCTACATTTTCATCTTTCATAGATCATGTTTCTTTCTAACTTAATCCAATTCTAGGACATAAAATGGTAAGTTTTCAATATAGGAGTTCAATGCCACTGAGAGACTGCTTAGTCTTCTCATAATGTTAGCATTTGAACTTGGTTTCCTACCAAGTTTTATGTTAATCTTCACCTCTATACATTCCAAAATGGAAGATATGTCTGTATTTTGAGTGTGTTCACCAATAGGGATACCTTCTACAATCATCGGTATATTCCCCAAGGCCTTCTTTTTCAGTATCTTGCAAGAGTTTAAGAATTGTTCTCCTTAATACAATTGTTGAATCATGTTATCATTTTTCCATCTGATGTTTTCCAGCCATATGTAAATTTTCTCTTCTTCTCCACTGGTGACTAACTTCAACAATTTGAGAATATCGCTATTTATTCCTTTAATCTCTACTAAATTAGCATCAATTTCTCTTCATAATGTTTGTTGTTCCTTGAGTGTTGTTAACTCTTTTTTAATGTTTTGTTGTATATGATCTTCCTTAGCATATGTAACCCTAACTTCCTAAAATATACTTGATGGTTGTTCTTTGATGCATTTTATCCATGCTTTCACCATCTTACCATAAGTTTGGCATTCTCCTATGTCTTGAATATTTTCCTCATTAAACATCTTCTTGAAATCTCCTATTATTTCTATAGATGACCTAGGGTCTGGAAAGGAATCACCAACCATCGATTGAATGCATGAAGGAAGGGCTCAAACTTGACATTTGAGTTGATTCTTAACTTGTATATCTCTCCTTGACTATTCCACCAAGATAGAGGTTGATACTTGAAAATTATACTCTCTTCATTGGTAAGTAGTTTGACCTAGATCCACTTTAGTTATGCTAAAATCATCTTTATTTTCTTTATTTATGTCCTTCTCTATGACTGGTTGTGCAATTTCAACAAATAGGTTTCCTAAGGTAGGATTCATTTTGAATCCAGAATCTATTCTAGTCTTCTTTACCTTTGTACCTTTATGCCCTAAATTAGCTACGACATCTAGATTCAATAATTTGAATTGGATCATCCTTTTCTTCTTTCTCTCCAAACTTTTTTGTAACCAACATGTTGAGGTATTGGTAGACGGGTTGATTACTAAAGGAACTTGTAGGACTATAGATGATAAATCCAAGTTATGCACATTCTCTACAACTGGTACATCTTGAGTTTCTTCCACACCTTTAGGACATAATGAGAGTGCATGGGATGTTATAGATAGAATCATCTCATCTACAAATGATAATGGTAAAGAGTTCATCTCAGGAGCTTCATCTATCATCTTTTGAATTGATTTTAAAGTCTTTGCCTTGGGTTTTGATCTCTTCTTCCTAATTACTATGCTGAGCTCACATGTTAAAACTAGATCAATTCATTTATCTAAATCTTCGCCGTCATCTCCACCTTGTGTGATATGTAAAGAACTAGAAGAAGTAGGGATAGAAGATAGAATGGCTAAAACTGATGTAACTTCTTGGGAATTATTATTTTTCTTTGTAGTACCTCTTCTTTTTGATCTAGTAGCCATGGCTTCTCTGACTTTGTTCTTTAACAAATTTTTAGTTCATTGAATCACAACGAAGATTCTTTCTTTGAGGTCTTTCAATTCTGGTAGGGACTAATTTATATACAAAAATTCTAACAACCATATTCGCTCAAAGAAGAAAGGATCAATTAAGTCTTCCCATCCTCTTTTATTCCTGTTACATCCCATCCCATTTTGTAATCAATAATTTGTTGTACAATGAATCTCATCCAGTACATTATCCACACTTTGAAGTCATTTTCACAATTTTCCCAATAATCTTCCATTATAGGGAAATGTAAATAGCTAGGTCCTAGTGTCAAGTGGTTTTTAACATACCCACTGCTATCAAATGGGAAACAAATGTGGAAAGAGTATAAAGTTATGTTCACCATGGATCTCTTGATATTTTGAGCATTTGAAGAAGAAAGAAAATTGTAGTGTCCAATACCGATTGAGAAAAGAATTGATCTTTTGTTCCTACACTTTTTGTTTACTTGACCAATTTTCCTGCAAACTTCTAAAAGCACCAACCTATTATCTACAAAGTGAGGCAACATGAGAGGACAATGTTGAAAACCTCCAATCTGGATATATGTGAATTGGGGGTACTGTATGAAAAAGGTACCATAAGAACTAATAAGAGTTGCTACTTTAGGAGAAATTTAGAGTCCTATATCCCCATGTAGCTCCCTAGCTATGAACATAGAAAAATAATTGATCACCCTGCAAAAGTGTGCATTTCTTTGTTTTAATTTTAATTAGGGATAATAATCATAAATTTGTGTCATTAAGTTATACTCCCCATAAGGATTAAGACCAAGCCATGACTGCATACTATTAATTGTGTACAATAGGTATAGGGACATATAAAACTCCTGACTTGCATTGAATTTGATTCATTGGTGATGAAGGGCATCACCAATTGTTTCTCCCCAATCTATAAATTGTTTTCTAGTGGTGATGGTACTAATGTAAAAAAAAATCCAATCCTAAAAATCTTTAGCAGTCTAATTTCTCATTACCCTATTGAGGAGAATTATCATATCAAAAATAACTTCATTAAAGATGTTTCTACGTAGCTCTCTTGGTAATTGCGACTATCCTCTTCTAGGTTGATCCAGCCAACTCCTAGTAATAACATTTAAACATGTTTTCTTATTCTAATGGAAGTATCCCTGGGAACTTACTTTACATATTTCTATGAATTCTTCTCTTACTAGCAATTAGAATGTGATGGAAATGGACACTGGATCTAGCCTCGCCATGATATTACCTCCTTAGATCTTGATGTCCTTGAAATTTTGATCATATAGCTTGACACATTCCAGAACAAATCAGCACAGTAAACTATGAGTGCATGTCCACCTACATGGGCTAGATCACTTTCCAATGTTTGTTGTGCTAGAGGTGATCTACCTTTTCTCATTATCTTCCAAAAGTTTTCAATTTCCATATATCCTGTCTTTGTATCTGATATCTCGTGAAGCTTGCTTGTTAATATCATAGGAGGCTCCTTGCCTTGGAATTTGTACCTCATGGTATTTCTTACCAAATTCATTGATAGATGTTCCTCTGAATTTGTATTTTTAGACTATGGGCTTCAAAGCACACAAATTCATCTGAAATATTACATCAATCAATTCACATACCTTTCTCTCTTGGGTTCAAGTTAACTACTTGATTTGGTAAAACACTTCAACTGATGTTTTATTCTTCATGTCTTAGTATCTAACAACCAATTGATTATAAAAGTGGTTGAGCTAAGAACTACAAATTCTTAATTCACCTTCCACCAAAAAGCTCGAAACATATATTTTCCTCTACTTTTAAATTGGAATATGAAGTTGTAGATTACTTGACAACTTCCAACATTCTGGACACTATAGATCACAAGGATGAAGATACTTATTCCAACAATTCATGTGCCTTGCCTATGCCTTGTGAAATTTGTGGATATGTAAAGAGGACCTTTGATCAAATTTTTGCATGCATTGCCTTATACATGTAGCTTGCCCATGATTTTGAACATGTCACATGTTTTTTGTCAAATAGTTTGTATGCTCTAATTCATAAACCACAATTAGAAAATAATTGATGGACTTTGTTACCGACATGGAGAATGATTCTCCATTGATCAATTGTATTCTCATTCTAAGAGGAAAGTCCTTTGTCATACATTCTTCACTCATTCACAATAATAAAATGTTATGTTCGTGTTGTGAAGGATATTTGCAACCAATCATGGGGTTTGCATATGTTTCACGAAAACTTTTGAACAATGATATGTCTTTCCTTTGCTCCAAATTTTCCTTTCCCAAGGCCTTTAATCAATAAACTCACATGCTTCATAGGGATAAGTTAGTTACAAGAAAATGGATATCATGCCTGACCTTTTCATTAAACGTATAAACATGATTTACAACTCTCCATGTCGTGGATACTTGGTTTCTTCTTTTACATGTCCACTGAGATATAGATTGGATAAATGAAGGAGAATATTGCCAAAATTACACATCTTGCCCATTTTTCTAAATAGGTCATGTGTTTTTTCTATGCTCCAATTGAAAGTGAATACATTCTATGAAATAGTTCACTTGATTTGCTTGTCTTATTCCATACCTTCACCATGAGTGTAGAGGAACCATCTTCTTTGTAAAGACTAAATTGGTATGTTCATAACTGATGAATCAAGTTTGTTGATATACTAACAATGCCTTTCTTTGTTTTTTGAACATGTGACCACCTTCAATAATGCATTTTCGAGAATTTCTACATTGGTAGCCACTTTGGCTTATCCTATCAAAAACTTCACTCTTGGTTGCCATCGTAGAAATTTCATTTTTGCATATTCTACCACCGTTGTGCTATGTGATCATCAATTACCTATGTTTGTACTAAGAAACTCTCATTTTTTCCTGAATGTATATAGTTTGGTTCTTGTTTATATGTCTAGTATAGGTTAAGATTTGGATAAAAAGTTTGAGTACGTAGAGAGAGAGTATGTCTAGTATGTGGAGAGAGAAAAGTGCTCTAGTAAGTAGTAAGAGGGATCCAAATCTGAACTTCTTTCTAGAAGTTTTAGTACATGGAGGGAGGTAGTACATGGAGAGATAAAAGTATGGGGAGACAAATATGTTTTGAATAGTGGGAAAATAATATTTCTCTCTCTCACCATCTCTCCAAAATTAATTTAACTAACTCTCTCACAAAAATATCTAGCTAATAGCTGGCTCTATTTGGGGACAAGGACTATGTAAGATGGTGAATGAACTCATAGTTAAGAAAGAGTAGTGATTTATCACAAGGGCTATAGAGTCACCCAAAAATGAGATAAACACATGAAAAGTTACTAAGCACAATAAAATTGGGAACAATGCCAAACAAAAGAGAAAGGAAAGCACAACAAAAACTCTTAGCAAAGATATGTCCAAGGCAGTAGACTGCATGACTTTCCATAACAAGGAAAGGGAAACTAATTACCTCTTAGATACCATAAGATGAAGGAATTTATTCCACATGCCTCTTTAATCTAGAATGGGCCTCTCCATAACGAGTCAAACTTTCTATGGAAACCTTTTGGCTCTTTGCACTTGTCCCAAAGTAAGACAACATCACCTTCCTAAAACACCCTCTATTTAGCTTTCTTATCAAACAACTTTTTAACTTAGGACTGGTGTTCTTGTATCCTATCTACAACTACTTCTCTTTCCTCTTCTAGTTTATGCAAATATAATATCCTCTTTTCAATAGCATCTTTGAATTCATGATTTTCAATACCATTTTGAAACTTCAAAGTAGATAACTCTTGGGGAAGAGGGAAAACTACTTTGGTACCATACAGGATCTCAAAGGGAGAGAGTCTTGTTGCCATCTTCTTAGTTGTATGATCCAGCAAGAATGCATCATACAAGTGTTTGTGCCAAGATCTCTGAGTGACATCTATCAATTTTCACACAATGGATAAAATATTTTTATTGCTCTATTCTGCTTGACCATTTCCTTATGCAAAATAATCTGAGGAATAAGAGAGAATGATTCCATATTGATAACATAAGATTGATATTTCTTGGGAGGAGAAATTTGTAGCATTGTTAGCAACAATCTTGTTAGGAACCCCAAACCTAACTAAAATATTTTTCTTGATGAAATTGCACACCACTTCTAAAGTTGTTTTCTTGACTAAAATGGCTTCAGCCCACTTGGTGAAATAATTAGTTGCCATTAAAATGTGAGTATGTCTGACAATGGATGGAGGATGGATAGGACCAATAAAGTCTATAACCCATTGTTGCAAGGGTTCTTCAATTACTAATGGTTTCAATGGGAGTGTCACTAATTAAGCTCTCCCTTTAAAGTATTAACAAGATTCACATTTCTTGATCCATTCTTCTCCATCTTTGAACATTCTAGGCCAAGAAAATTAGTTTTCTAGAAACTTATAGGTTGTTACTGATGCAAAGTAGTGACCTCCACATGATCCATTATGAAACAATTGAAGCAACTCCTTTCTTTGCTTAGAGTCTACACATCTCAAGAAGGTACCATCTATTACCTTCATGTACAACACATCACCCCATAAATGTACTTTTCAGACTTCAATTTTATGGTCCTTTTTTATTTGGGTGATAGATGAGCTAGGCATTCTCCATATGTTAGAAAATAGGCAATATAGGGAAACAAGTTATCAACATTACTGATGAATAAAGCTAATGGCATTTCTTCCTCTGTTTCTTCTTCATTCCTAGAAAATCCTTTCATGACAGTTTTACACAAATCCTTTCCTTTAACAAGCTTTGTAGGTTTGATATCGAGATCATATTCATGTAATTTGGCTATCAAGTAAGCTCTTTTGTTCATGCCAATTTCCTTTTGTGTTAGAATAGTCTTCACTGCCAAATTGGGAACAAATACCTTGGAGTGAGAGTTTAGGATGTAAAACCTAAATTGTTTCACTACTCTGACTAGATCATATGTATTCTTTTTGATCCAAGAATATTTCAATTCATGTTTCTTAAGAGGGACACTCTATGAATTCTATCAAGGCCTCAACATTATCTTTGTTAGGTTGAGTGTATATAGAAGATAAAATGTTCTTATATGCATAGCAATACAAATGATTTTTTTTTAAAAATCAGATAAGAAAGAGTAGGGATGTTAGTAATTGTAGTTTTAATTTGTTCAAAAGTAACTTGACCTTCTTTTCTCTATTTAAAACTCATATTCCCTTTCAACATATCCACAATTGACTTCGTAATCTTAGAGAAGTCTAGTACAAACCTCCTTATGAAGTTTATCTATCCAAAGAAAGACCTGAACCTTGGTTTACTCATGGGAAGTGATAACTATTGGATAGATTTCACCCTTTCAAGGTATATCTAAATACCCTCTTTGGAAATAATATGTCCAAGTAGTTTTCCTACTATCACTCCAAATATAGACTTCTTGGGATTCAGTGAGATGCCCTAGGTTTGATATCGACACATGAAAGATTCCAGATGACACACATGATCTCTTCTATGTTTAGAAGACACGGTGAGATGATCAAGCTACATGAAAATGATCTTATTTTTTAGATCTACAAATGAATGATGCATTGCTCATTGAAAGGTGGCTTTGGTATTTATCAAACTAGAAGGCATATGATTGTAGGAAAATGTACCCCATTGAGTGGTAAAAGTTTTTTTATGTTGATCTTTTGGTGTGACAATAAATTGATTATAATTAGAGAAACTATCTAACATTTACATGAGCTTAGAATCAGATACCAAGTGCAAAATATGATCCATGATAGGGAGCCTACAACTATCTTTAAGAGATGCCTGATTCAAATTTTGGAAGTCAACACATATTCTTATCTCACCATTCTTCCTCCTTATTGGGACAATATTGGCTATCCACGTTGAATGGTGGATAAGGTAGATAATCCTTACTTTAAGCATTTTATCAACTTCATTGAATATAGAATTAGTGACCTTCAGATTGAATTGCCTTTTTTTTTTTTAGAAGGGAGTTGAATTGGGTTTCAAATGAATTTGATGTTTAAAGTTTCCATTCATGAATTCCTTCAAATCTCTATAACCCCAAGAAAAAATATCTTGGTATGCCTTCAACAAATTCATGAATTCTTTGTTCTCTTATGATGACAAATCTTTCCCTATTAGGACCATCTTTGGAATTTCTTCAAAACCAATGTTTACCTTCTCATAACACAAAGAATTAGAATATTTAGTATCTTTGACTTTCTCTTTCTTTTTATCTTCTTTATTAAAAAGAATTTCAAGGGTGACTAATCCTCTTGGAATAACATTACCTTGTAGTTGAATAATCTCAAGATTATCTGCTTGTGTTCCATCATGATCCTTCATCTCAACATTATGTGATCCTTCAAAATTTAGATATGAAAATGGAGGTCTTTCCTCAAGAAATCCAATAATTTTCCCCTCATCATCAAATAATTGCCAATGTTGATCACTATCTAGCACACTAGACCTATGAATCATCTCCACTGTGTAGATACCTCTATTAAACTCAGGATGAGGAAGAAGGAGAGAGGCATAGACTATGAGATATTCTTCTTTGGAATTTTGTCCATGAGGAATAGCAGATAAAGAAAAAGCATAAAAATGCTTTATCTCATCCCACACTCTATTTTTGTATGCCTTCAGTCTTGCATTCTTTTTTTGGTATTGCCTTTGCACCTAGTTGACAACTAATTCCCCATATCTCGATAGTTTGAGTTGTTTGATTCCTTTTTCTGTAGCATATTCAAGGCTGAGAAGAAGAGCTTCATATTCTGTGGTATTATTAGTGGTTTCAAAAACTAGCTTATAAGATTTTACCAACTTCTCTCCTTTTGGTGACATCAAAACTATCCCAGCACCTAAAGGAGACGAAGAAGAACTTACATCAAATTCCATTAACCATAATTCATTAGTTACATAAGATAGAAGAGGCTTATTTATGCCCTCTTCAAAAGATATCAGTATATATGTTCCATGCTCGATATCAACATACAATATTTCAACCCTTGGATCATCCGATTTTAAGACTACATATTTAGCTTTAGGTTGAGGATTGAGTTTAACCTTTTTGTCTTCAATCAGGATGAGGACATGAGACATGTTCATCTTGATTTCACCACCAAGATCTTTTTGAAAAATTCTACTCAATAGCATCCCATAACTAGTTGGGATATCAACAACCAAAATATTCAATTTTAACTTCTTTTCTAGATGTGCTGCAAGAGCTACTTGAGCATCTTTTAACCACCAAATTAGTGGAACTTATTTCACCTCCATAGAATACACTCTTCCTGATGGTTTTTTTAGAGAGAGACCTAGGGAATGGACCACCTTTGAAGGCATAACATTATTGGATGTACCAAAATCAATAATACAATTTCTTAACTTGCATCCAGCTATATAGAGGGAAACATAGAATTGATTAGGTTTATCTAATAGAGAAGCTATAACAAATGATTCTTTCTTAGTCATGAGCCCTTCTAGATTATTTTCATCTTCAAGAGAAATTCCTAACTCATGGTTGATAATAATTTTAGGTGAACCCTTTTTTTACTACTACATTGAATTATTCTATCTAACTGATGTGGGTTGGCTTTCATGTAGTCCAATTGAGAAATCTGCACTTTGGTTTTCTTACAATGATCGATAAAATTGAAAGAGTATTCAATAATAGAGGAGGACTTGACTTTATCCATCTCCTTTTCTTGTGAATTATCTTTCAAAGTATTCTTATGAGATAGAATTCACTTATAAGTCTCATTAGAGGCTTTATCATTTGCTTCTTTACCCCACTTCTCTTCTAATCTTTGTCTCCAGTTTCGTGTAGATGCATTGCAAGAATGATTGTAAATATCTTCAGGTTTCTCATTGTCAGATTCATATTCTAGAAATTATATCGAAGAGGTCCCAATAATAGTTTCTATTGCATCTTTAGCGGCCACATATTCTTCTATTTTCTCTACCATCAAATGCATTTGCATAAATCTAGCCATATTAGGAGAACTTGTGCCATCATGATCTATTGTTAGGTGAAAATCACACATAGAAACTTGATTACTGGATGATGCAGGATATTTGATGGCTGATATTTGTGTTGGTTGGGGTAGACATTTAGATTGTTTTTTTTTTTTGATATGGTATATAATTCCTCCTTGGAATATCTTGATACAAGGATAGAAGATTATGGGGAAACTAGTTCTTGATTTGTAATACATCATTAGCAAATTTTTGATATAAGAGGTGAGTGGTAGTGACAGGATTTTGTTGACCTTTCTATTTTTTTAGATCACAACTCCATTTACCTAAGCTAGGAAAGTCATCCTCCACCTTAATGGCTAAAGTTTGCACGGCTACTAGATTAGCAACTCTTGCCCTTTGTATTTGAAAGATTGCATCAGAAGGTTGAGCATTGATGAAGAAGGTCATTTGATTTTCTTCAATGACTCTTTTATTGATAGGGATTTTATTCACTATCTAATTTAAATGAGTAATAAATTCTCGTGTGGGCTCATGAATCTCTTTCTTCATTTGAGTTAACTAAGAGAGAAGAAAATGTTCATCTTTGAGTGTTTTAAATCTCCTCTCAAAAGCTTGAATCAAGGTTTCCCATGAGTAATTGATCTAGTTGGCAACTGATCAAACCATTTGGCTATGATGTCAGTGAGTGTTTTGACAAAGAGATGAATAGAAAAATCTTTATGTTGAAATGCAAGAACCCCACTAGCTATAAAAAAAATGTATTAACATGTTGATCAATGGTGACTTTTTCCATCTCTAGAAAACTTAGGAAGAATTTTTTGGGATCCAATAGGCATTTCATGCAATTGATTACCTAATGCTAAAGGCCCAACAATAGCTTCTCATAGAATCAATGGTTGTGGTGCTTGTTGTGCTATGGTTGGGAGAATGATGTTCAGAGGTTGCAAATTGATGGCTAGTGTTACAAGGGTACCTGGTAGGATTCAATCTTGAAAGGTTGTAGGAGAAATAATAGCCTAGGGTGGTGAAGATGGCCTACTAACAAACTTAATCTTCCTCTTCTTCTTAGGGGTATCTAGCTTCAAATCTAAGTTTTGAAGGGCTTCAAAATATTTTTCTAGTAGACCTTTATGCATGTCCACCCGAGTGTATGGTTTTTTGGCCAAATTTATTGTATTCTATTTATTTTCCCTTGGATGTGACCAAGATTCTACCTATTTCTTATTGGGATACAACTATTCTTTCAACAACTACAACATTTTGACCAATAGGAGCCATTTGCAAGATTTCACCGAATTCTTCTTCTTCCTCTAGAACTTGATTTACTTGATGATATTGTTGGGCATTTTGTCTACACCTCTAGGCTAGAGTGTTCAAGTCCGAAATAATATCTTCCTTGGTGTCCTAGATGCTAATGTTTGTTTGGAGAGCTAGAAAAGTATTCTCATGTGGTAGCACAATCATGCTTCATTATAGGGGATTGTCAATCTTTTCTTGTTCGGTCTCCCTAGTAGAGGTGCCAAAAATTTATTGGTAAAGAAGTTTTTCACTTATAAAATACGTGATTTATCCCAATGAAGTGTGTGGAAAATCAATTTTTGTAATAGTTGGATAGGCCCTTGATATTAGCCCTTCCTCTACATTTAGAGGGGAAACTCCCTCGTAAGATAAAATTTTGATTTTTCAATAAAGATGATTACAACTTAGAATCTGTAGAGAAAACTGTCTAATCAATATAACACCCTTTTAGTTGTAGGATTGGACATCCCTTAACACCAAAGTACTTTGCTGATTTTCATTAAATGTCAATCTGGGAGCATGAACTTGAGATGATGTCTGCAAAGTATATGCTCTAGTTTTCACTAAAAGGCACTACTACTTTGAATGCAAAAACCATTAAGGAAATCTAGTTTATCCAAAGGAAAGACAACTATAAAATACTTGGAAGGAAATTCTAATTATTTAGCCACACATCTATGCACCTACTGCTATAGGAATAGTGACTGGTTCTATTTCTAGTGGCTACAGGAACAACAGTTCTAACCTTAACTTAGAAAACTGAGTCTAACTCCTACTTGCTAAAGAAAACTCCACCTTTTGCGTGGGCCCCCACAAAAGAATGAAGGAAAGACAAATTTAGATAAAAGTGTAGAAACTCAGCAAAGGCATATATTCATCCAATATGCAGTATTACAATAACTTGGAAAAATGATAAGATGTCTATAAACTCTGTTTGTCTACTCACTACCTAGCCTTATAGATACAAGCGAGGTCTTATTTATAGGGAAGAACAACAAAATCCTAAAACTATGACTTCCTCATGAAGGAAAGTTAGTTACAACTTAAGACTGCAAACACGCAATTTGAAAGACATTAATTATCCCTTAAATTTCCCACAAAAATAGATCATAGAAAATGCTAGATTTTCTCTTCTGTCTGTCTTCAAATAGCTTCCAGGAATCAAGGTATCATGCATTATATGTTTAACTGATTTATTTGATGCTTCCTTCCTTGCTCAACTGCTTTATCGGGTCCCACTTTGTTATTCATTAAAATAGGTCCCTTCTGACTTTGCCGTCAAGTCTTCTAGCTGCAACAGTGTCATAATGCTTCTCCTTAATATCAGTAATGCCTTAGCAATTTTCCTTCATAGTTTGTTTAACTCCTACTCAGCTTGTATCCTACGATCAACATTTAATAGACACAAGCCTTCCTGCAAACATTTATTTTCATTTATTAGTTTATAAAGAAGAGGCATTAATTATTCAACTAACAATATTTTCAATCTCTTCAGCTGCAGGAAGATCTACCCATATCAAACATTCATGAAGAAAGATTTTTACCACAAAATGAACCCCTTTTTAAATATAATTCTGATTATCATTTTATGCCCTATGTCCATACTTTATACATCAAAAATTCAAAACATTTATACTAAAGGATGATAAAGTTCAGTATGTTACAGACAAATGTTCACAAAAAGGGCTAATAAAACTTCTATTTCTTCATGTCATCATTTTTCCCCCCAACCATCCTGAGGCTGGTCCCTTCAGCATCTGTACGTTCCTAATCCTCATCCGCAGTCTAAGATCATTGGAAATTTTCTCCCTTGATTCATGAGCTTTGTAATTAAATTATCCATGATTTTGTTTCAACCTTTCCCATTTCTGTTCTTTAACAGTCATGTTATATTCAACAAAAAAATCATATTTTCCAAGCATAGGATGCAAGAGTATTGGCAGTTGGAAACGAAGAGGTACCCAATAATTTTTTTGATTTCCTCCTAATGTCAGATACTTGGGCATCTTGCTGATGGCCAATTCTAGATTTTGGGGAGAGTGCAACTCCCTTGTTTTTCAGGTCTTCTGGCAATCGAATCCATCTTTGAAGAGAAGCTTGTATAGCATCAGGTGCATTTGCAAAACAATGTTGCTCCCAATCCAAAAATGCCTATTCATGGACAAGGTGAATTTTGGCAGTAGCACTTTGATTATTGTTAACAGAAAGCCAATCGAAGAATATTCTGTAAGTGTTTTTTTACTTCTGGCCAAATGTACAATGGTTCAAACATTTCTCTTTTCCTATAGGGAGCAGCCTGGTTCTCTCGACTGATCTCATTCAACTTTTTCTTAAGGGGCAACGACTGTAGGATAGGGTGTAATAGTCATGTTAACTTGAAATGTTTCAACAATTTCTTGAACTATTTCTGTAGGCACCTAAAAACCTTTAGAAAATAAAGTATTTTATTTTTTGAAAAATTCTTGATGACATCATCACTAATTAATTAATTAATTACTTAATTAATTAATTAATTAATTACTTAATTAATTAATTAATTAATTTTTATGCCATTAAATCCCTTTATCTTAATTAAACATATTTAATTAAGGAATCCCTCCCAAAAATGTTTAAATCTTATTTAAATATTATTTCCTTATTTATTAATTATTTAATTAATAAATTGACCAAAAAACCCAAAATAAATAAAAAATTTATTTTTTGCCCAAAACTTGGCCAATTTCCTTAAGACCACTAACCTCTTCCAAAATATTCTAATCCTTCTTTAATTTTGATTAAAGGCTAATCCCATCATTTCCTATCCCTAATCCCAACTCAAAATATTTAATTAAGATTAAATATTAATCCTCATGTTTATTAAAAAAAAGTTTTAATAAATATCTCCTCCTTCACCCACCCTCATTAAATGTCATCCACTTGCATATCCCTAAGCTAATCCTAAACCATCCTAATCCATCCCCTAATCATTTGCACAATCCTAAGCAAGCTTAAAACCCTCCTAATCAAGCCCAAGTTGAAATTGCTCTCATCTCCCTCAAAATATTTGAACCATAAAACTTTATGAAGCCCACTAGGCCATAAATGACTCTTCCAAGCCCTTTTATTGCTCTTACAAGTCATTATGAGGGTCTTTATGAAGATTTTATCCCTTGAGCCTCCTTTTTTGATTCATCCTTCCCCTTTCCTCCATCCTCTCACCATGTGACATGTGTCACTCCTTGATTGGCTATAAGGAAGCACAATCCATGTTCTCTCCTCTCATGCAATCTGAGTCCTCCATGAGCTTTTTCCCATCCTTGAATCTTAGCCCTCAATCCCTCAAGCCTCTTGCCTATAAATTGGATCCTTCCCCTTTGCAAAATAACACAATCCATGAAGTAAAGTCATAATGCCATTTTAAGAAGCCATTTTACATCAAAACCATACACTCACACCCAAATTCCAACTCCATTTGAAGCCATTTTTGAAGCATAAGCTTGAGCATACATCATATCTATTTAGACAAAGCTACTCAACAAGAGAGATTCTCATTGAGAGAGCCCATTAATGGCTCATATTCTCAATTGAGAGTTCATCTTAGTCTATCTTGAAGTTTATAAATTTTGTTTAGTTTGTAGAAGCTTTATTTAAATTTGGTTTCCATTAGCATACTAACATTACTCATATACATTTTGGCATGCCCAGTGGGACCCCGCATGGGTCATCTTCATTAGCTTTTTTAGACAAAGTTTTGTATGTCATTTGCTAATTTTGGCTAATTTTGCTTATTTTTGTGATTGGTAGGATTGTATAAATTGGTTTTGTAGGTCCACATGAGCATGAAAAAGACAAAGGAACTCATAATCTATCTCATAGTGTTTGCAGATTTTTCAAGCTTATAGGTGGACAAAGAACTTAGAATTCTTCTTACTCTTCTTGTCTATATTCTTCTTATTCCATCTACTTCTTCTTCTTCTTCTTGTGGGAGATCTTGGCCATTTTTTTTTTAAGGAAGAAAAATCATACACACTTATTTTTAGTGCTTAAAATGAACCCCCAAATCATACTTAAATGCATTAAAAAAATTAAAATTTGCAAAAAAGGAAAAATCTTTTTACAAGTGAAACTAAACCAATCCAATCATTTGCATCCTTACAACATCAAGGTTTTAGATGCATTCATGCAAAGTTAGGAACACTTCATTTTTGGGAATTTAAAAATAACTTCAAGTTTTCATTTCAAAAGGTTCAAAATCAACACTAAGTGCACACTAAAATCTAAATCAAACTCAAAGCATCAATCAAGGATAAAATGAACCTCATTTGCAAATATTTTAAAGTTCTTTTAAAAATCTCATGAAAACTAAGAGTCCTAAATGGTTGCCAAAATTTTTTCTAAAAGCTTTGTTATTTGTTCCAAACAAATGTCTTGTTGCAAAATCTTGAATGTTTCTTAAGTTTTTCATGCATCAAAACAATCTAGGAATATCATTTTTGGGCTTAAAATATGCAAACTAGAACTCAAAATCTTGAATGAAAACCAAAGTCCAAAGAGTCATTTTCACTTTTGAGTCCAAAAAAATCTTGAATGATCTAAGGTTTAAACAAAGCACTTCAAAGTTCTTAAAACAACACACAAAATCTCAATCTTGAATGCTCAAAGGAAAAAACTTGAATGTTTAATCACTTGTCTTTGAATGCATGTTGCTAAAATCACTCTTGAGTGCCATGGATTAAAATCAAGTTTTTTTTTTTATGAATGCATGATTAAAACAAAAAATCCAATCTTGAATGCTAAGGATCAATTAACCATTGCAATATCAAACACTTCATTTGAAGCTTCTAAAATTGAACAAAACAAATCTCTTTTCCACATGCAATTTAGGTAAAGTTTGATTTTTGGACATTTAAGAAACTTTGTTAAGTTAAATAAAAATTTACAAAAATCAATTTGAGTAGTTCCTTGGACTCACCTCTTTTCTAATAACCCATCAATTCAACCATTGGTTGCAATCTCAGCGCCATTTATGGGGATGGGTCTACTTGAAAAAGGTGTTAAATGTTCCACAATCTAACTCACTCACTTGGTCTTTGAACGTTTGCTTTAACTTTATCAAAAATTTTAAATGACCAAAACTCTAGATTAAATCAATCACACTTCAAGTTTGGGTACTAAAATTGAACAACTATTGACGTGGAGGGCCTCTGGGTGCGCGCTTGACAAATCGAGTCTCACACATCTTTGCTTTGGGCTTAAAACAAAATCACACCAACTCTTGAATGCTTTAAAGGAAATTAATCGATACTTGACGTGGAGGGCCTCCGGGCGCGCGAGTTTTCTTTTGTTGACCCTAACTATTCTTCTTGGTTTCATTCTTTGATCGATTTACTTTTGTTGGTGCTTCAAGTTGGAATTGAACATTGTCTCTTAAACATGAGTGCTTGCAAAGTCTAGATTAGCACACATAGGAGTCAGTTGGTAAAAGAACAAGCATGTTTTTTTTAGCCCAAGGTCATCCAAGTCTTCTCTCCCCTTGTCGTCTTTCGAGGCCATCTTGGGTGCATAAGATTAGGATCCAAAACCTTGTTTCTTTTTAGGAGGCCTGCTTGGGGATTTCATCACCCCTTGGACGACCTCAACTCCCGTGTTCCGGCGGATTATAAGAACCAGGAGGTGAATCGAAAGACACCTCTCTTGGGATCAAGATTTTGCCACTCGGGCTAAGCCTCAAGGAACTTTATACCCTTGAGAAGTGAAAGAGGAGAAGTGGGTTACTGCTCCTCTCAGCTGTGTGACATCTTTTTGGTTTCATCTACGGATTTGGGCCTCATGTACCTTGTGTATATCGAGGACTCCCTAACTAAACCAACTGTCAGCCTTGTAGAAAACCATCTAGGATGTTAATGTGCTTGAAGTGACTGATCAAAACATTTTTAGAACACACACACTCCTTGGCGCAAGTATCACATTCTGGGAATGAAAACTTCTATCTGGTTGTTTCTATCTATTGCTTGGTCTTTTACTTATTGAATGAATGTTTTCCAAACTTGGTCAATCCTAGCTTAGGGTACACTTAGCGTAGTCACTACCTATTCCAAAAGTTGAACAAGTTGAAAAAAAATAACCGAGGTCTCTCAAAGCCAAGCAGATTCAAGAATTGATGTCAAAGCAACCCAAACCCAAACAGAAGTTCCACAAAGTTAAACTCAAACCATCTCAGGCATACCAAGAACTGTCAGCCAAGAGAAAGGAACTAACACCAAGTCCTCAAATTTCCAAACTCGACAAAGCAAAGGATAAAGTTGCCAACGAAGCACTTCAATAGGCCTGGTTAGAGCACACCATCAAATTTAGCCAACATCTAGGAGTTAATCCTGCTTATGCCTTACCAACTAGGCATGATTTCTATGATTAGACACCCTTGTTTCTCCACACCTTCTTGGATAAGCTTCACCTTAGAGTCATCTTTGTAGAAAATTCATCCATCTTAGGTTATCCCCTTAAGCATTATTAGCTCATCCATCTCATTTAGGACCAAACCATCTAGCCAGCAATCCAAAATCTTCACATCCAAGCCTTCAAAAATTGTTGTCACCTTGCTAAAAGTTTTCCATTCCTAAAATCTTTCAAAACCACCAATCTCACCAAGGTTATCCCTTTGACAAAGCTTTTTCTAGGGTAATCTAGCTTTGCCACTTGTTATCCCTCATCACCTTGAGCTAAAGGTTGGGATCCACAAGTGGTCAATCTCGTGTTCTTCCTAAAGGATCATCAGTCTATCCTTAAGTTGACACAATCACCACCAAGCTTGCACATAGGAAAGCATACCTTTTGTGCTTTGGCAACATATTTTGGAAGTTAGAATCCCCAACCCAATCCTCCTTAGGTTTTGTCATATAGCTTTGCCTCAAACTAAGAAATCATTTGCATAGAAAAGCCTTCCTCCCTTTTGCATCCACCAGCATTTGTTGCATCTCATCCCTAGGAGCATTTTTCATGCCACCCGTCACTCGCTTAGCCAAGAAGAAAGAAAAAATGGAGCCCTATCATTTGGATCGAACAACCTCACCCCCCTTGAGCACTCAGCCATCCTTTAGCCCAGAGAAAGCTATGCCATCATCTACTAACATTGAAGCTTTCATGAACCAACCAAGAAATGCAGTATTGGTAAATGCCATTATAGACAAGAACAAAGAGACAATCATGGCTAATTTTCGAAGGGATAATGTAGGAACCTTTGACTTTGGAAGACCCCCTCCATTATCAGATCCATCTCACCCATTGTTTGGGCAGATGCCACCACCCATAGGCTCTTCTAATCCAAATTATCCTCAATATATGCCAAAAGAAGAGCCTCCAGCCAATCCATATGATCTAACAGACCCAAACATACCATCATCCACCCAAGTTGAAATCTCCATGCCGCAAGCCAACCCAGCCACCACCACTCCATCCTTGGTTCATACCTCTTCGCTCCAAACCCCCTTTACCCAAAACACCTCACCGTTCACCCCCTTCACTATTGTTGCTGCTGCTCCCCAACCTAGCCTTCCAAATCCACCCATCTCCTAAATCAATGCTAGCATCTTTGGCCAACCTCAACAATATACAACAGGGATGCCACCCATGGGGCCAAGTAGTCAACCTTTCATCACCCCCAGCTTGTTCACCATAGCCCAAAGCACTGTCCCATCATTTCCATTAGGTCTTGGGAGCTCAATACCATTAGCCACAAATCCACAAGCTACTACCTTCACTCCACAAAGCTATCAAATCCCTCAAGCTACTGCCAATTTTTTTCCAAGCTCTCAAGTGACCCTAGCTCCTGCCACCACTCTACCAAGCTTCCAAATCCAGCCACCAAGCTATCAAACCCCATCAATTCCATTTCCTAGCTTTCAATTCCCACCACCTCCACCACCAACTAATCCATTACCTCCTATTACCAACTATTTTTCTATGCCACTTCTAGGAGGAAATCCACCACCACCAACCACCAATTACTTGGCCTCTTTTTCCATGCATACACCTTCCCAAATGGGGGCGTAGCCCACATACCTTGGTCAAACCCCACAAGCCCCCTGATCCTTTCCCCAAGCTTCACAACCATCTTATACCTTACCTCCACAAAGCCATTCATTTATCCCACAGCTAGCTTATGTTCCTCAATCCCAACCTCAAATCCCATATCAATAGCAAACCTCACAGCACATGCAACAATATGCACCACCTCCCCCTCAAAAACCCGTCACCCACCATGTAGCTGCCCAAACAATGTACAATCCCTATCAAAAAATCCCTCATAGCCATCCATATTTAGTGGCCCCATCTAGCACATACTTAGCTCAAGGCACTCCTACAATGGGGGCACCCCAGCCATCACCCATCAATTCAGAATGGGAGCAAATGAAGACAGCTCTAAAAGCCATCCAAGAAGGGAATGATCTGAAGACATTCAAGTTTGAGAATGTGTGTCCTTACCCATTTGATAGAGCCATTACCATGACACCATTTTCCAAACACCTTGAGGTACCCAAATTTGACAAGTTCAGAGGAAAAGGAGACCCTATCACACATATCAAAGAATTTTATATGCACTACCAAGAAGTGGCACACGATGACGTCTTCCTCTTGCACCTCTTTCCCAAAAGCTTGGCTAGACCAGCTCTTGAATGGTTTTATAGAATCCCCTATGGTACAATTAAATTTTTTTTTGAATTATCTGAGGCATTTGTAGCCCAATATGCCCATCTTGTTGAAATAGAGCTATCAGTAGTTGATCTTGTCCACACTAAACAAAAAGGTGGAGAAAGCCTTCTTGAATATCTACAAAGATGGAAAACCCTTACCACCCGCATATCTTGTACCTTGCCAGAGCGCCATTTGGTGAAAATGTTTATTGATAATGCCCATCCTAGCTTGGCTCACCACATGACCATGAACTATTTATAGACCTACAAAGACATCAAAGAGAAAGGAATGATCCTTGAGCAAGGACTCATCAAGGATGGTGTGGTCAAGATTTACAAGGAAGCCAACCAAAATCAATCACATTCCAATGACAAGTCTAGGTATTGGAACGAAAAAAAGCATGTTGCATCAGATGGCATCACTGGCACCAGACATGTGAATATTGTTGGTCCTTCTCAAAACCAGTCCAACCCACCATATCAACCAAATAATCAGCAAGCTATCAACTACCAACAATAGAACCACCAAAGCTATCAAAACCACAATCCAAGACCCAACTTTCAAGGGTCTAGCAATCAAGCTAATGCCATCAATGTAGCTGTAGGACAAAAGCCTAGATTCCAACCTACACCTAGAAACTATACACCCCTTGGTGAGCCATTGGATGTCATTTTTGAGAAATTAGTCAAGGAAAACTTCATCAAATTTCCTCCTACCTAGCAAATTGACCCAAGCCAATCCAAAGCTACATGGTACAAAGATAATGAGTACTGCAAATTTCATAGGGTAAAAGGTCACACTACCCTCAGATGCATGAAACTAAAAGACTATGTGCAGGACCTCATTGATTAGAGTAAAAGGCTTACAAATCTATCAAAATTCTTTTCCTCCACACAACAACCAAAATCTTAGAAAAGCACCTATCCAAACCAACAACAACAACACCAACAACCATCAGCCAAACCAATAGCATGGGAAGAACAATGACCACACTTCATCCTATATAGACTATGGTAGCCTTATAGGTTGTATATCCAAGAAAGAGCCTTCTGTAAATGTTATCAATATCCAAGGACCAAACAATGAGTGTGTAGTCACCACTCGAAGAGCGCGATTTAACATTGCATGCCCACCAGTTTCACCAGCACCATCAGCTCTGTCAAAAAGCCATTATAATATCTTGGAACACCTTGGGAACATGCCAGCCCAAATCTCCATTTTAGAGCTTCTTCGCACTAGTCCTATGTACAAGAACATCCTTGACAGTGCTCTCCTAAAATCTCATGTCCCTTCTGATATCAATGCTACTTATTTTCGTAATCTTGTTGGATGCCTTTCATCCTCATGTGCCCTATCTTTCAAACCCATTGACATACCTATGGTCGAGCCAGATCACACCCTTTCGCTTCACATAGCCATCATGGTATCCAATTTTGCCGTGAAAAGAGTAATGATATAAAATGGATCGGCCTTGAATATTTGCACCCTAAAATTCATAAAACAAGCTGGGTATACTGAGGTAGATATCATCAGTGAGGTTATCACCATCTAAGCTTATGACAACTTGGAAAGAACCACAGAAGGAACTATTTTTCTGCCAATCAAGGTTGGGCCCATCATCCAAGAGACACTCTGCCATGTTATTGATCTAAACCTACCATTTAACATCCTCCTTGGTCGCCCATGGATTCATGCCATGAAAGCTGTTCCATCCACTTACCATCAATGCGTCAAATTTTTGCATCAAGGCACTGAGGTAACCATCCATGCCAATCTAGAACCCTTTGCTTACTGCAATGCAGTTGAATCCTCATATACAAACCATTACCCTAGAATTGATATCGGCACAGCCATCACTAGCTCATCCCACACTTGTAATGACCCAGAAACCATCCTCGCCTCCATCCTATCTACCGTGAAGATCAATAACAAAGGCTATGGAGAGTATAGACTATCATATGCCTTTGTTGTCGAGGCACTCCCACTTGTTCCACATGCCCATGGACGACCGACATATCACAAAGCTAAAGAGATTCCACCTCCTCGATACAAACAGTTTGGCCCAACAACCTTTGTATCCTCGAAAATCCCTCTTCATGAGGAGCTCACTCCAGATATAAACAATTGGTTACATAAGGATGCACCTCAAAGGAATCAGGCACACCTTGATCACTTCAGCCAGAAGTATCCCCAAGAAGATAAGCTCATCACTAAAAAATGGAACTGTCAAGGTGGTGGTCTAAGACCAGAAGAAAGAGGCATGCAATGCCCCATTGACGCACACAAGTGGGAATCGAACTCAGGTCTTGGCTTTGGCATATCCACAACTGGGAGCACCAATGAGAATGGTCACACTTTTTCAAACATTCATCGTGACCTTGTCAAAATTGAAGACATTCCTGAGGAAGTTGAAAAGAGAGCCTATGATGATATCCTAGACCAAATCTCCCTCAGAGACTCTGTTCTCCAAGAACTATCCATCCACCTCATTGACCTACCACTCGCCCATCCACAACTCATAGATTGGGACCAACCAAGCATCATACACATTGATGAGTTCACATCAGAGGAAGCACTTCTAAGATTCATTGGAGTGAAACACCTCACAAGAAAACAAAGCCAGATTCTGCCTATATCTACAAGCTAGATCCCAAGGGGTATTTTGGAGAAAATCCCCAACCTAGTTTTGATACACCCAAAATTGGAAGTAAGGTGAATCCAGGACTAGCTAAGGCAGTGAAGAGAACCCTTTAGAAAGGAAATCCAAAGCCACAAGTAGAACATGAGGATTTAGCATTACCTCCTCAAAATAATCGACTAGAGATATGTTCTGTTCTAATTGAGGATACTCGAGAAGTCAACATTGGTTCTTCAGAAATCCCCAAACTTGTTCACATTGCTACATCCCTATCACAAGACCAAGCTGACCTCCTCTTTGAGGTCTTAAGAGAGAAAATTGGTCAATTTGCATGGTCATATCAGGACATGCCAGGGCTTGATCCAAAGCTTGTAGTTCATCATCTTGTAGTCGATCCAAAGATGAAGCCCATCAGACAAAAGCTTAGAAAAATGCACCCCAATGTGGCATTATTGGTCAAAGCTGAATTAGAAAGAATGTTAGCTGCTAAGGTTGTTTGACCTATCGACTACTCAGAGTGGATATCCAACATGGTCTCCATCACTAAACCTTTCAGTGACATTAGAATCTGCACTGATTTCAGAGATCTTAACAAAGCTTGTCCAAAAGATGATTTTCCCTTTCCAAACATAGATATGAGTGTAGATCTTATAGATGGACTTGAAATTTTGTCCCTCATGGATGGATTTTTTGGGTACAATCAAATCAAGATTACAGAAGAGGATCAACATAAGACAACATTCACTACCCCTTGGGGAACCTTTTGCTACAACATGATGCCTTTTGGCCTAAAGAATGCTGGGGCTAACTACCAAAGAGCTATGATAGCCATTTTTCATGATCTCATCCATAGCATTTTGGAGGATTATGTGGATGATATCTTGGTCAAGTCTCATACCTTCATGGATCATCTTGTTGACCTAGAGAAAGTTTTTGATAGGTTAGCCAAATATCATCTCATGCTAAATCCCAAGAAATGTGTCTTTGGAGTCACATCTAGCAAGCTTCTAGGCTTTATAGTTTCTAAACAAGGTATAGAGATCGACCCCAAGAAGGTCAAGGCTATCTTAGACATGCCTCCTCCCCAGACACTGCGACAGCTTCGTTCTCTTTAGGGAAAGCTTCAATCTATTCGATGCTTCATCTCCCAGCTTACAGATAAGTGTACACCATTTTCACATTTACTGAAGAAGGATGAGAACTTCAAGTGGGATCCTTTATGTCAGTGTAGCTTCGACCATCTCAAGTAGTATCTCATCAATCCCCCTATCTTGGTTCCACCAGTTCCTGGTTTTCCCCTGATTTTGTACATATTAGCAACACCTACTGCTCTAGGGGCACTTCTAGCATAGCTCGATGACTATAGCAGAGAAAGATCCATCTACTACATCAGTAGAACCCTAGTTGGTTATGAACTCAATTACACTCATATGGAAAAAGCTTGTTTGGCAGTTGTTTTCTCAACTCAAAAGCTTCACCACTACATGCTAAGTCATACCATCCAACTAGTCTCCAAGATTGACCCTCTCAAGTATATGCTCTCCAGAATAGCACTTACAGGACGTTTGGCTAAATGGGTTATGCTCCTTAGAAAATTTGACATCCAGTATGTGGATAGAAAGGCAATCAAAGGGCAAGCTATAGCAGATCACCTACCTGATGCACCTCTAATAGATGCTTATCCGTTGATCATAGAATTTCCAGATGAGCATATCTGTCTAATTGAAGAACAACCCCCATGGAAACTTTATTTTGATGGCTCATACACATCTCATGGATCAGGGGCAGGAATATTGTTGGTCACACCTCGAGGAGATTACATTCCAAAATCCTTCAAGCTACAATTCCCTAGCACCAAAAATATAGCTGAATATGAGGCCCTCATAGCAGGATTAAAGATAGCTGCAGAATGGAACATTGCTGAGCTACAAATCTTTGGTGATTCTCAGCTCATCATCAAGCAAGCCCTAAATGAATATCAAACCAAAGATGAAAAGATATTACCCTACAAAGAGCTAGTTGATCACCTAACCTAGCATTTTACAAGGCTTTAGTTTACACAAGTGCCTCGAATACAGAACAAAGCAGCAGATGCTATGGCTACTATAGGCTCACTCTTGGAAATTCCTCAAGCAACTACACAGTATGAGTTTTTAGTCGAGCAGCTCCTCACACCCACCTATGCGAATGACGATTCAAATCGTGTTTGTATCTTGGTTGGTCCCCAGTCCCCTTGGTACCATGAGATTCATGCTTACCTTAACGATGGTATAATATCCCCTCACCTCACATGTACCCAATGCCAGAACCTCATCCAAAAATCCTCCCGCTATGTTATCATAGCCAATACCCTATATCATCGAGGTTATCACGATACTCTCTCTTGATGTTTAGACCAAAATGAGGTCGCGATGGTGTTAAAGGAAGTACACTCTAGACTTTGCGGTGCCCACATGAGTGGTATTGTCCTAGCGTGACAAATCCTTAGAGAAGGCTACTATTGGCCTACCATTGAAGAAGACTCTTGTGACTTTGTCAAAAAGTGTCTCCCATGTCAGCAGCATGCAAATCTTGTGCACGCTCCAGCACAGGATCTAGAGCCTATTGCACCACCTTGGCCTTTTGCTTGTTGGGGCCTTGATCTAGTTGGAACTATCACACCCCTCTCATCTGATGGACATAAATGGATAATAACAGCTACATTCTATTTCACTAAATGGGTGGAAGCAGTCCCCCTAGTCTCAGCTACAGGAGTTTAGGTCTTCAAGTTCATCTTGTACCACATTGTTTGCCGCTTTGACATCCCATCCACCATCTTCATCGACCACGGAGTTAACTTTGAAAATCTTAACATGGAAGAATTATGCACTTCCCTCTGCATCCATCACCACTTTTCTAGCCCATATTTCCCACAAGGTAACGACCAGGCAGAGGCAACTAACCAAACCCTCCTCAAAATCCTAAACAAAGTTGTCAATGATTCCGGCCGTGATTGGCACCTACAAATAAATCCAGCCCTATGGGCCTATCGAACTTCCTTCCGTACATCCACAGGCACAACTCCATACTCCCTAGTCTACGATGCCAAAGCGGTACTACCTATAGAGGTTGAACTTCCCTCCTTGCGCATATCTTTGCAACGGAAAATATCAGATGAAGAATACAGAGTAGCTTGGCTCACCCAGCTAGATCTCTTAGACGAGAAGCGACAACAAGCCTATGATCATCTCACAGTCTATCAAACTTGTCTCAAAAGGAATTTCAACAAGAAGGTGCTTCCATGACACTTTCAGCCAGGTGACATGGTCCTCAAAGAAAACATGAAAGTCCAAGCAGATTGAGAAAAGAAAGGCAAGTTTGAACCTACATGGCTTGGTCCTTATGTTGTCACTGCTTCCTTTGGCTCCAGAGCCTATCAGCTATCTACACCAGAAGGAGAACTCTTGAATGATCCTAATAACATCATTCATCTCAAGAAGTTCTATGCTTGAAGATCCTTGGTATACCCAGCTTTTGAAAAATACAAAAAAAAAAATAGTAAAGAGAAATAAGCGTCCAAGGGTGAAAACTTGGCAATTCAAGCACCTTGGATAGGTACCTTGGTGAAAACCTGGTAATTCAGGTGCCTTGTGTACTAAGACTAATCCATTATCTATCACTATCCTATCCCTCATCCATTCACCCACCATCCCATAAAACACCTGCTTGTTCCCTTGGTGTTCCAACCAAATATCCAAAATCTAATGGAGCTTGTAAATACCTCCTATACAGCTTGTAAAATCTTGTACCAAAGCTTGTATTATACCTTGTAAATCTTGTACCATACCTTGTATATCCAAATCTTGTCCAAAGTTTGTCCCATATTCCAGCCTATAAATAATCTTGTATCCTAGCTTGTATACTATCACGTTCACATAGAAAACCCCATTTTCACTTAAGCTTTTCGCAAACCATCTACCTATCTACCTATCACCTATTATAGACATCCCATCCTTCACAAACATTTCCATCTCACAAAAACCAAAACATGAAAAAACTTGTACATTTGTAACATATCTTGGTCCATCAACTTGTACATCCTCTTTAGCTTAGTACCATTGTATCTATCCAGTGTTCGTGTCAGTTAGTCCTTGATTGGCATCTTGCACCCATCGCACATCTTGGTTAGCTATTCCAATGCATCCTTTAGTTAGATTTCCTATCACCAAAGTGTTATCTTTCTTAGTTCAGCTTGGCAGATGCATCACTCATCCAAATCCACTAGCTTAGGTGCTCTCCGATAGGTCCTTGCAGGATATAGCTTTCCTCATGTCTGATCTTGGTCCGTTAGTACCTCGTCTTACCCATCTCGTTGGCAAACGGTTCTTTTTTGGATTTTCTCTTTCTTTTGATTTGGACTCTTCCTTGTTGGGTCTTGAAATATCTTTTCCAAGCAATCTCCTTGTTCCCTCCTCAAGGTTTCCACGATCTTCCATATCATGGTATACTGCGAATGGGGCAATCAGAGTGTAAGGTCTTGATCATGTCTTTTACTTATTTTCTTTTTTGCTTGTGGGTTACCCAGTGTCATTTCCACACTGCTTCCTCTGGGATTCATGTGTGATACTGGGGCAATCCTTGTGTGTTTGTTTTGAGTCAGTTCGTCAGTCCTCTGGATAGTTGGTGAAAAGGCCTTGATGTTCTTGGTAACCTTGGCAATTAACCAATAGTCCTATAGCAAATCTAGTGCTCAACTACATGGTGGTACTTCTCTTTGAAGTATCCCCCCACTCAAAAAGCTTCAATGGTTTTCCTTCATCTCCATTGTCCCCCATCCATATCCAGCATCTATCTCTCCTACCCCACCTTATGCATCAGTATCTCTTTGAATCACTCCTCACCTTTAGCTTTAGGGATCCACAATCCTAGTCTTAAGGATCCACCAATCCAAATCAATCCACCAAGCCTCATCTTTCGAGATCCACAATCCTAGTCCTAGGGATCTTCAAAACCCATCTTCCACCAATTTGACTCTTTGAAATCCTGTTGCATCAGCTTTTTAATCCCCTCATCCATCTCCCCATTCTAGATTCTTTTTATAGCGCTCTGGTCCTTCATCCTCTGCAATCCCTGAGAACTTAAGCTTGCTTCCTCTTGTGCCTCTAATTCTCCCTTTATCATTCTCCTGTAGTGAGAGTTTGAGCTAACTAAACTTCTTCTCTTAAGCCAATCTGAGTCTTCTTGCTCATCTCAAATTCTTGTACTTTTCAAGAAGTCGTTGAGCCTCCCTTTCTCTCCCTGCCACCTTCTTGAGGGGGCATCTTGCAGTCCATTCTCTCCTCTTCTGCTCTAGCCTTGGGCATCTTATTTTCTTATCTTTGATGCCATGCCACTTGCGGCATCACATCAAAGAGGGGCAAAATGTAGACACCTAAAAACCTTTAGAAAATAAAGTATTTTTATTTTCTGAAAAATTCTTGATGACATCATCATTTATTAATTAATTAATTATTAAATTAATTAATTTATTTTTATGCCATTAAATCCCTTTATCTTATTTAAAAATATTTAATTAAGGAATCCCTCCCAAAAATGTTTAAATATTATTTAATCATTATTTCCTTATTTATTAATTATTTAATTAATAAATTGACCAAAAAACCCAAAATAAATAAAAAAATTATTTTTTGCCCAAAACTTGGCCAATTTCCTTAAGACCACTAACCTCTTCCAAAATCTTCTAATCCTTCTTTAATTTTGATTAAAGGCTAATCCCATCATTTCCTACCCCTAATCCCAACTCAAAATATTTAATTAAGATTATATATTAATCTTCATGTTTATTAAAAAAAAGTTTTAATAAATATCTCCTCCTTCACCCACCCTCATTAAATGCCATCCACTTGCCTATCCCTAAGCTAATCCTAAACCATCCTAATCCATCCTCTAATCATTTGCACAATCCTAAGCAAGCTTAAAACCCTCCTAATCAAGCCCAAGTCGAAATTGCTCTCATCTCCCTCAAAATATCTGAACTATAAAACTTTATGAAGCCCACTAGGCCATAAATGACTCTTCCAAGCCCTTTTATTGCTCTTACAAGTCATTATGAGGGTCTTTATGAAGATTTTATCCCTTGAGCCTCCTTTGTTGACTCATCCTTCCCCTTTCCTCCATCCTCTCACCATGTGACATGTGTCACTCCTTGATTGGCTATAAGGAAGCACAATCCATGTGCTCTCCTCTCATGCAATCTGAGCCCTCCATGAGCTTTTTCCCATCCTTGCATCTTAGCCCTGAATCCCTCAAGCCTCTTGCCTATAAATTGGATCCTTCCCCTTTGCAAAATAACACAATCCATGAAGTAAAGTCATAATGCCATTTTAAGAAGCCATTTTACATCAAAACAATACACTCACACCCAAATTCCAACTCCATTTGAAGCCATTTTTAAAGCATAAGCTTGAACATACATCCTATTTATTTAGAAAAAGCTACTCAATAAGAGAGCTTCTCATTGAGAGAGCCCATTAATGGCTCATATTCTCAATTGAGAGCTCATCTTAGTCTATCTTGAAGTTTATGAGTTTTGTTTAGTTTGTAGAAGCTTTATTTAAATTTGGTTTCTATTAGCATACTAACATTGCTCATATACAATTTCTTGTGCAATAGATGGATATGCCTCTGGTGGTAGATTATTAGTTTCCTCTGCTGGTTGTTGAAATCCTAACACTATTTCTTCTGAGGACTTTGTGTCACTATCAACATTAATGGGGCTATTTGGTTTTGTGAGAATTTCTTCAAGATCATTTTCATGTTCAGGAGTAGGTATTGTGTGCTCTAGTGACTGTGCAGGTGTAGGTACTGGAGTTTCAATATCAATAGGTGGTATAGGAGGTTCAACAGGTGGCGCAAGAGGTTCAGTTCTTAAATTTACCCCAAACATTCTGGTGACTCACTGTGGATTAGAAATTGGGGTAGAAATTGGTTTCTTGCCCTTATCAACATATTTCCTTTTATTCAGGTTAAGTGCAGGTTCTTGTGATACTTGAGATACTTCTTCTGAACCTTCCTCTGTGGTAGCTGTGTGTGATTTTCTCTTCCTAGAATTGAGTCTTCTACCGTCAAAAAATTTCTCTTTGCAGTTTTAGGCATAGAAGTAGAAGCCAAAGCTCCTTGAGCCATTCTATATACTACTTTCTTGACTCCTACAATAGTTTTATCTCTTGTCCCTACTCCTTGCCCTTTAGGTCCACCCCTTTTAGGTCCCTCTGACCTTAGCTTTACAAAATCATCCCATGTTCACAAGTTCTGCCTAGTCAATTCCTTTTCAATTATAGCCCTAATCAAGCAATGGTGGGATACCGACTAGGTTTTTCCTTGTTGTACATAGGTATCTTGCCTTTTGATAATATTATAAAGGAAACTCAAAAAATTTACAAGGCAATCCCCATGCCACAAACCACTCAGAATTTTGAAATGAATAGCATGCAAATAAGAATATCTTCCTTCACAGGTAAAATATCTTATGATAAATTCAGTAGGGTGGATGAATTGCAGAGGGAGAGATAACTGTATTGTACCTTGCTTTTTGTTTTCCTCCAGCTGAAGAGCTCTCGGTACTGAGAATTGCTCTTTTGCTTGTCGTGCATCCATGTCCTCTGTCCAACATTCTCGATTTGTGGGAAACCCAAAAACATCTGCCACCACTTCTTCAGTGAATTCTACCTGAATGCCCTTAATAGTTGCATATCCATCCCTTAATGTATTATGAAATTGGAGCATAATTTCCTGATCAAACTGCTTCAAATTGAGACAATAAGCTAGCCATCCTCATTGTTGAAACAAACTACATGTTTTTGGGTCTTCTAGTAAGACTCTATGATTTGCTGGTTCATGCCACTGAGGTTCTCCACCCATATTTTCAAAAAAAAAAAATGCCAGTACAAGTAAATTCACTGCAAATGATTTTGAGAGTATGGGTGGTGATAGCTACAGGGGTTTCAACAAAGGGAAATTGCAATACTCCAATACTTTCCAAACATCACATCCTTTAGTACTTCATGACGACATTTTAATCACCAAACCATAATGAGGATAAAGATCGTCCTAAAAAACATATGCCATATTAATGAGGAGTTATGAGAAATCATGATTTAATAGTTAGCCTTCTTTACATTATTTCACACATTTTGGAAGTACAAAGGGGTGTCAGCACATTACTGAAATGACCCTTCCCCGTACATCCTATATGTCAACTTAAGATTCCCTTGATTTTGCATTCATGATTTCGATTTTCTCTCCCCCCAACCTAGTAGAGACTGGGTCCCACTAGACCATAAATATTGCAAATTCTAAAAATTAAAATAACATGCTTTCCTAAATAAATAATAAATTAAATAAATGCAAAGGGGTTGAGTGTGACTAACCTGAGGTGCAATAAGAAGGATGGTCTAAGAAGTGCCTTATGAGAGAAAGAAAGTGAGATGGCATGATGATGGAAAGACAAGAAGATGGAATTGAATGAGGTGAAAAAGGAATGAATTTTCACATGAGCGCAAAATTTTAATTATGAAGGCCTTGAAAATAAATTCAAGGGGTTGTAGGCATCTGAGTGGGAGCCTCAAACAAAGTGGTTGCAGGAAGAGATGTTTCTGTTGTGGTGAACTGTTGAAGAAATTCTTCCCTAGTTGTTGGTTTATGATATAACTTCAGGCGATGCCCATTAACCAGGAGTTTGAATTTGATTGAATCAATTGTTGACAGTTGAATTGCTCCATTGTTAAAAATTGTAATGATTTCATAAGGACCAAGCCATCAATTTTGAAATTTTCCTTGGTGATGCTGATATCGTGAATCATACAGGAGTGCCCAATCATCAACAAAGAATTTTGTCTTTAATGGATTTGTCACGCCATTTCTCTCTTTGACTTTGAATTAATTTTGTGTTATGAAGAGCTGATTTTTGCCATTCATCCAACTCATTCAGATGCAAAATGTGATCCTATTGTGTTGCAGGAAGGGTAATATCAAGTTCCAAAGCTGTCCGTAGAGTTTTATGTTCAAATTCAATAGGCATAACAACTATCTTCCCATATAGGAGTTGGAAAGGCGTAAGCCCAATAGTGGATTTCCATGTTGTTCTGTATGCCCATAAAGCTTCAAGAAGTTTATCTGACCAATATTTATGATGCAAAGACACTATTTTAGTGAGAATATGTTCCAGCTCTCTATTTGTCACTTGTACCTGTCAATTGGCTTATGGATGATACAGAGATGATTTGCCATGCCAAATTTTATATTCCTCCATGAGTACTACTATCAAATTAGATGTGAACTGAGGCCCTTGATCTGATTGTAATTTTCTTGGAACACCAAATTTGGTAAAGATACTTTCGTACAGAAACTTTGCAACATTATTGTCATGGGGATGCTTCATGGGTTTTGCTTCAGCTGCCCACTTAGTGACATAACTAGTGCAAACCAATATGTAACTTTTCCCTTCTGATGGTGGTTCAATAGGGCCAAAAAAATCAATTCCCCATATATCAAATGGTTCTATGGCTGCAGGGGAATTTCACCTATTTTTGTCGCTACCCATTCTTTGACATTTACAACATTTTTTTGTATACTGAGCCGCATCCTTGTGAAGTGTAGGCCAATAATAACCTATATTTAGAATCTTTAATGCAGTCTATTTGTTAGCAAAGTGTCCACCATAGGGCTCATCATGACAAGCATGAAGAACATCATATGTTTCATCCTCTTTGAGACATCGTCGTGTTACTTGATCTGGTCCAGTATAAAACATGAATCCTGAGATCCATGAGAAATTAAAACTCTTTTATGCCAGCAATCATTTTTCTTTTGCAGAAAAATGTGGAGGAGTTTTGCGAGTAGTTAGATAGTTGGCAATGTCATCATACCAAGGGTTTTATGTTGACAAAAGGAAGAGATGTTCATCAAGAAAGCTATCTTCTATGGCTACAAGATCATCATGTGTTTGAAGACAAGACAATAAATCAGCTACAACATTTTCTTTACTTGGCTTGTCAATAATGATGATGTCAAATTCTTGCATTAGTAACAACCATCGAGCCAATCATCCACAAATTGCTGGCTTGTTCATCAGATATTTGATAGCAGAGTGATCTGTATGTACAAATATTTGGTATCCTGTAATGTAATGTCCAAATTTATTTAGAGCATAAATTACAGCAAGCAGTTATTTCTCTGTCACCGTGTAGTTATACTTGGCTCCATGAAGACTTTTGTTGATATAGTAAATTGCATGTTCTACTAAATCTATCTTTTGGCCAAGTACCACTCCAATGGTATGATTTGAAGCATCTGTGTGCATGTGAAAAGGTAACTCCCAATTTGGTCCTTGGAGCACTGGTGCTATTGAGAGGACTTCCTTAAGCTCCAGGAAAGATTTTGTACACTCTGAATCCAATACAAATTCTACATCTTTTCAAAGCAATTTGTATAAAGGTGTTGCAATTTGACTAAAATCTTTGATAAAATGCCGATAATATCCTGCATGTCCTAAAAAACTCCTGACTTCTTTCAATTTAGCTGGTACAGCCAATGTATGTATGGCTTCTATTTTTGCTGGATCTACTTCAATTCCTTTAGGGGAAATAAAGTGTCCCAACACCACTCCTTCTTGCATCATCATAAAGCACTTTTCACTATTTAAAAAAAAAATTTAGTCTTTGCATCTTTGTAAAACCTTGTCCAATTTTTCCTTGGCTTCTTCAAATATTTTCCCATATGTGGTGAATTCATCCATATATACTTCCAAACAATCTGCAAATATATCAGAAAATATGCTAATACCAGCTCTTTAGAAAGTTGCAGGTGCATTGCACAAACCAAATGGTAGGATAGAATAAGAAAATGTTCCCCATGGACATGTGAATGTTGTCTTGTCCTGATCCTCTGGTGCTATCTAGAATTGATTGTAACCACTGAACCTATATAAGAATGAAAAGTATTTTTTTCCTGCAAGATTGTCAAGGGCTTGATCGACAAAAGGCAATAGAAAATGATCCTTCTTGGTAGCCGAGTTAAGTTCTCTATAATCTATGCAGACTCACCATTTCCCCCCATTTTTGGGAACAATAACCAATGGTGACACCCATTGGCTATCGGAAATAGGATATATGAAGTCAGCATTGAGTAACTTTTGCAATTCATTTTTGACAATAGCCCTTAATGCTGGATTTGTCCTATGCTAAGATTGTCTCATAGGTTTATAATCCAGACTGATATAAATTCTATGGGTATAGAGTGCAAGATCCAAACCTTTCATATCTATATACTCCCAAGATAAAACATCTTGATGCTTTTATAATAGCTTTAGGGTATCATGATGTTGTGCCTAAGATAAGGACTTGCTTATATTTAATTCTCTTCCTAGAATGATTATTGTTTTGACTACTTTTTCAGCCATTGAAATTTGTGAAATTGGTTTTGAATCTATCTCATGTGGCAGGAGTGAATGTATAAGTTGTGTAGACTCAAAATAATGCAGTTCATCAAATAAAGGCATAATGCTTTCTAAGACATACTCTTGTGTGAAAGATGTCTTAGGTTGTATTCCATACTCATTCAGTATAATAGAAGAAATGACATCATCTTCTTCTTTAATGTTTACAAATGAGTCTCGTGAGATCATCATCAATTGTTGAATAGAATCTATGTCCATATTAGAGTCATCCATATTTGGCCAGACAACTTGATCATCCTGCAGTAAAGGTTGAGCAGGAGAATACAAGGTCAAATTTTTAGCATTCATTCCATTTGAAATAGTCATTTTCCCTGATCGACATGCAATATAAGCATCTATTGTTGCTAACCATGGTTGTCCTAAAATGATAGGGTAGCCCCTAGTACTTATTTTTGGAGAGAGTACAACAAAATCAACTAGATACTCCCATAAATGTAATATGACAGTGACATCTTCTAGCATACCATTAGGAATGATGGTAGAACTATCTGCTAGTTGCAAGATTGTTGGCATCTACCTGAGACCAATGATGCTTAATTTGGACACTACTTCCTTGGTCATTACATTGATGGATGCTCCTAGGTCTATTAAGACATTCTATACTCGTACTCCTTGAATGGTGAGGGTTACTATTGGGCTGGCAAGGTCTGCATACTTAGACATTTTGTAGTTATCAAGCATAAGATTAGAAAGCTATCCAAGGACATGGATAGTCTTTGGGTCTTTCTTTTTCATTCCTAGCTTTTTAACACAGGCTTCTCTGATGGATTTTGAATATATAGGTACTTCCTTGATTGCATCAAGCAAGGGAATTTTTATTGTCATTTGCTTCAGTTGCTCAAGAAAATCTAGTGCAACTTGATTTTCACTTGGCAGTATTTTCTCTGTTGACCTACTAGGAAATGGTGGTGTTTTGGCTGCAGGAGAAATAGTGGTGGTAGGTTCTTGAATTGACTTAGCATTTGTATCATCTATTTTTGTTATAATGGGCTGCTGAGGTGAGGCAAGCGTTGTTCCAGATCTTAGATGGATATCATTCAGGGTGATGGAATAAATTTGTTGTTGGGATGAAGGTTTTGCACTATTAGGATTAGGTATAGGTTGTGCAGGTAACTGTGGCTATTTTGGAAGGGTTGTATTGGCTGTAGGAGGCATTAAGGCTTGTTGTTGAGGAGGTTGAGTCAAGGCCAGTTGATGTTGGTGTTGTTGCCAATTCTGGGTTTGCTGCCAACCCTCCTGAGGTTGTTGCCAACCCTGTCGAGGTTGTTGCCAACCTTGGTTAGGCTACTGCCATCCTTGGTTGGAGTGTTGCCAACATTGGTTAGGCTGCTACCGCCCTTGGTTAGGCTGCTTCCAACCTTGGTTACACTGCTGCCAACCTTGGTTAGGCTACTGCCAATGATTATAATTACCATGCTATTGTTGCCATTAACTATTACCACCATAATTATGGAGTGGGTCTTGAGGAATACCCAATTTTGGAGCCCATGGCCTTCATTGAGAAACATAGAGGACTTCCCCATATTCATCAGTTGCCTTGAATTCAGTAGGAACATGTTGTGATTCCAAGCTAGCAATAGGCTTACATCGACAATTGTGTTTCTTTTCTCTGCAATGGGGGCAATATTCTACCAACATACTATCAGTATCCTCCTTCTTCCTTCATGCTTGCATGGTATCCAATTATGTAGCAACATCATTAATGATTTCTTACTTGAAATCTGACAAGAGGTTTGACAATTCTATCTTAGATACTCCTACCCAAGGAGTCTTTTGGAGTAACTCCCTCAAACCTCATCCTTTTTTTGTTGTTACTCTAGAATAGTTCAAACAAATATTCTGGATTTCAGCCCACATCTTCTGTGTAATGTCACCTCCAACCATTAAGTCTAAAGCTTCCATACTCCTATCATGTACTCCTCATTTAGCTGATGTTGTGTTCGCTATAGGTTAAACATGAACTGGGAAACATAGTCCTCCAAAATCTCATCTTCCTTTTGTGACATTTTAAAAATGTCATCTCCTTTCAAATCATGGTCTATGCAATATTCCTTATATTTATTAAGGAACATGTTACTCATACTTGGCCAATCTATCACAACATTGGCACCTAGACTCATGAACCATCTCAAAGTAGCTTCTTTGAGAGTTGATGGAAATAATTTCAGCTTATGGGCATTAGTTGTGTAGTCATAACTTCAACAAAAGATGTCAAACTCAAAGAGAAAAGTTTCTGGATCTTCAGTAATAAGGCCATAAATTTAGGCAAGGCAGATGAGGGTATATTTTTAAAATTTTGATTACCCTACTGATGAGGAATTGGAAAGGGAAAGGTAGGCTAAGCTACTACCGTTTGTAGATGTCCTAGTGGTGGCTGATAAATGACTAGAGCTAATGGATTATCTCGATATTCTGGCTCAGCAAAAAGATTATTCAAATGAAAAGATTCTTTAGATGTGGTCAATCATTGTACTTGTTCTAGTACTTTTTCAAATATGTTCTCAAATATTTCTTCTTCTCTCTCTTCCCTTTCTTCAGGGTTAGGATAAAAAGGATCTTCTTGATTGAAGTTGGGAAGAAATCTTCCAAGGTGATCTCTTCTTCTATGCATGCAAGAATGCTTTAAAAATAAATGAAACTAAATGACTCAATAGTAAATACTAGACTGACACCATCCCCAGAAATGGCGCCAAAAATATGTCTAATCAATATAACACCCTTTTAGTTATAGGATTGGACATCCCTTACCCCCAAAGTACTATGCTGATTTTCATTAAATGTCAATCCGGGAGTGTGAAGTTAAGAGAATGTTTGCAAAGTATATGCTCTAGTTTTCACTAAAAGTCACTACTACTTTGAATGTAATATCCATTAAGGAAATCTAGTTTATCCAAAGGAAAGACAACTATCAAATACTTAGAAGGAAATTCTAATTATTTAGCCATATATCTATACACCTATTACTGCAGGAATAGTGACTGGTTCTATTTCTAGTGGTTGCAGGAACAACAGTTCTAACCTTAACTTTAAAAATTGAGTCTAACTCCTACTTACTATAGAAAACTCCACCTTTCGCGTGGGCCCCCACGAAAGAATGAAGGAAAGACAAATTCAGATAAAAGTGTAGAAACTCAGCAAAGGCATATATTCATCCAATATGTAGTATTACAATAACTCGAAAAAATGATAAGATGTCTATCAACTTTGTCTGTCTACTCACTACCTAGCCTTATAGATATAGACAAGGTCTTATTTAGAGGGAAGAACAAAAAACTCCTAAAACTACGATTTCCTCATGAAGGAAAGTCAATTACAACTTAAGACTCCAAACACACAATTTGAAAGATATTAATTATCCCTTAAATTCCCCACAAATATAGATCATAGCAAATGCTAGATTTTCATTTTTATCTGTCTTCAAACAGCTTCCAGGAATCTAGGTATCATGCATTATATGTTTAACTAATTGCTTTGATGATTTCTTCCTTGCTCAGCCACTTTATCAATTCCCACTTTGTTATTCATAATAATAGGTCCCTTCTAACTTTGCCACCAAGTCTTCTAGCTACAATGATGTCATAACACTTCTTCTTAATGTCATCAATGCCTTAGTGCTATTCCTTCGTAGTTTGTTTAACTCCCACTCAACTTGTATCCTACGATCAACATTTAATAGACACAAGACTTCCCGCAAACATTTATTTTCATTTATTAGTTTATAAAGAAAAGGCATTAATTATTCAACTAACAGTTTTTGCAATCTCTTCAGCCGCAGGAAGATCTACCCATATCAAACATTCATGAAGAAATATTTTTACCACAAAATGAACCCCTTTTTAAATATAATTTTGATTATCATTTTATCCCCTATGTCCATACTTTATACATCAAAAGTTCAAAACATTTATACTAAAGCATGATAAAGTTTAGTATGTTATAGACAAATGTTCACAAAAAGGGCTAATAAAACTTCTATTTCTTCATGCCTACTAATGATAAATGCACCATGTAAATTCAATGTTTCCATAAAATGATGTAGATTGCTATTGAAAACCTAAACCAACAAGAACTATGCTTGAGACCTATAATCAATAGAATGTTAATTCAATAGTTTGAGAGAATTTACACCATAAATTGAAAATATTTAGACTGATGAATCAACACTTCAACAATTTAGATTTGGTAGAAGAGAGAATGCAAAATGTACTTTCTTTATTTCTTAGCACCAAGAACATAACAAATGATTGATTAAAAGAACAACAATTGTATGCACTTTCCAAAAATTGCCTTGTGATCAAACATAAGTGTTCCCTATCTTCAAGCCCAAAAAGTCCCTTATTATATTGATATTAGTGAATTTATGGCTATTCTAGAATAACTAACCATTTGTATTCGTAACTACTCAAAAAACTAGACTTTGAACTACTCCGAAGATAGTTTGTAACCAACTCTAACTTTGAATGCTTAAATATAGTTAGAAAAAGTTAAGACATTAACCAAGACCAAAATTGATTCTAAAGTTGACCTCTTTAAAAAATGTATTAACAAAAATCTGAGACAAATTTATACATATCCATTTCTAACTTTCAACTATGATCACTGATATTTTTTGAACTTGCTCTTTGATCTATCAGTGATGTGAGTAACTGAGTTAGGTTTTCCTGGTATGCTCTAAGTGATTTGATGACCCCATGCCAAAGCCTTGTTTTTGATGATTATTAAACTCTACATTTTTAGCTTGCATAGATCGTGTCTCTTTCTAACTTCATCCAATTCTAGGACATAACTTGGTAAGTTTTGAATACAAGAGTCCAATACCACTAAGAGACTACTCAATCTCATCATAATATTAGCATCTAAACTTTTTTTGCTGCCAAGTTTGGTGCTAACCTTCACCTTTGTGCATTCCAAAATGGAAGATATGTTTGGATCTTGATTGTGTTCGCTAATAGGGATACCTTCTATAATCATTGATATATTCCCCAAGGCCTTCTTTTTAGTATCTTTCAAAAGTTCAAGAATTTTTCTTCTTCATCCAATTGTTGATTCATGCTATCATTTTTCCATTTGATGTTTTCCAGCCATATGTCAATTTTCTCTTCTTCTCCACTGGTGACTAACTTTAACGATTTGACTATACCACTATCCATTCCTTTAATATCTACTAAATTAGCATCAATTTCTCTCTAGAATGTTTGTTGTTCCTTGAGAGTTGTTAACTCTTTTTTAATATTTTGGTGTATATGATCTGCATTAGCATATGTGACCTTAACTTCCTAAAATAGGCTTGATGCTCATTCTTTCATGCATTTTATCCATGCTTTCACCATCTTACCATAAGTTTGCATTCTTATATGTCTTGAATAAATTCTTGATCAAACATATTCTTTCAATCTCCTATTATTTCTGTAGATGAACTAGAGTCTAGAAAGGAATCACTTATCATTGATCAAATGCATGAAGAAAGGGCTCAAAGTTGAAATTTGAGTTGATTCCTAGCTGGTTTATCTCTCCTTGACTATTCCATCAGCATAATAACTAAAACTTGAAAATTATGCTCTTTTCCTTCATGAGTAGTTTGGTCTAGATCCACTTTAGTTATGATAAAATAAACTTTTTCTACCTCGCTTATGCCCTTCTCTATGATTGGTTGTGCAATTTCAACAAATAGGTTTCCTGAAGTAGGATTCACTATCAGTCTAGAATCTATTCTAGTCTTCTTTACCTTTGTACCTTTATGCACTAAATTAGCTATGACATCTTGGTATTTTGATCATTTGAAGAAGAAAGACAAATGTAGTGTCCAATACTGATTGGGAAAGAAATTGATCTTTTGTTCTTGCACTTTTTGTTTACTTGACCAATTTTCCTGCAAACTTTTGAAAGCACCAACCTATCATCTACAAAGTGAGGCAACATGAGAGGAAAATCTTGAAAACCTCCAATGTAGATGTAAGTAAATCTAGTTTATTGTATGAAAAAGCTACCATAAGTACTGATGAGACTAGCTGCTTCAAGAGAAATTTGGAGTCCTATATCTCCATGTAGCTCCCTAGCTATGATCATAGACAAAGCATTGCTCACCCTGTGGAAGTGTGCTTTTCTTTGTTTTAATTGCAACTATTGGTAATAATTATAAATTTGTGTGGCTAAGTTATCCTCTCCATAAGGATTAAGACCAAGTCATGACTTCATCCTAGAAATCGCATATGTTAGGTACGAGGACATGTAAAACCCCTGACTTGCATTCAATCTAGTTAATTGGTGATGAAGGGCATCACTACTAATTTCTCCCCAACCAATTAATTGTTTTTGAGTGGTGATGGTACTAATGTATAAAAACATCCAATCATGAAAATCTTCAACAGTCTAATTTTTGACTACCATATTGAGTAGAATTACCATATTAGAATTGTCTTTGTTAAAGATATTTCTATGTATCACTCTTGGTAACTATGACTTTCCTCTTCTAGGTTGATCCAGCCAACACCTAGCAATAAAATTCAAACATGTTTTCTTATTCTAATGGAGGTATCCTTGGGAACTTTGTTTAGAGATTTCTGTGAATTCTTCTCTTACTAGAAATCTGAATGTGATGGAAATACACACTAGATCTAGCGTCACCATTATATTACCTCCTGAAGTCTTGATGTCTCTAGTAGTTTGATCATATGCTTTGGCACATTCTAGAACTAGTTTTTCACACTGAACTATGAGTGGATGTCCTTTTACATGGGCTAGACCACTTTCCAATGTTCATTGTGCTAGAGGTGATCTACCTTCTGTACTTATCATCTTCAAAAATTTTTCAATTTTCATATGTCTTTTCTTTGTATCTGATATCTTAGGAAGTGTGTTTTTTAATATCATAGGAGGCTCCTTCTCTTAGAATTTTTATCTTATACTATTACTTACAAAATTCCTTGATAGATGTTCCTCTAACTTTGTATTTTTAGATTATAGTCTTAAAAGCGCACAAATTCACCTAAAATTTCATGTCAATCAATTCACATGCCTTTCTCTCCTCAGTTTAAGTTCACTACTTGATTTGGGAAAATAGTTCAACTGATTTTTTATTCTTCATGTCTTAGTATCTGAAAACCAATTGATTATAAAAGTGGTTGAGTTGAGAACTACATATTCTTGATTCACTTTCAACCAAAAAGTTTGAAACATATATTTTCCTGTACTTTTCAAAGTTCTTATATACATATATGCAGGCCTTTGACCATGAATCTTCCTTGATGTGAAGCCTTTCATTTTTAGGGTTGGAGATTTAGATTACAAACCTACCAACTCATGTGCCTTTGTGTTCATCATTTGTGTATTTCTTCATTCTACCTGTAGATTGCATGATCTCTCCAATTTATTTCTATGATGACATTCCTCGAGGCATTCCATCAAACAATTCAAGGTCTTTTCAGATACTCCTAAATTTTCTATGTTTATCAAATTAGGAATGATGACTGTGGGCATAAATTGGAATATGAAGCTATAGATTACTTGACAACTTCCACCATTCTGGATGTTGCAGATCACAAGGATGAAGATACTTATTCAAAAATTTCATGTGCCTTGTCTACACCTTGTGAAATTCATAGATATGTATGGAGGACCTTTGATCAAATGATTTGCATGCATTGCCTTATACATGCAGCTTTCCCATGATTTTGAACATGTCACATGTTTTTTGTCAAACAGTTCATATGCTTTGATTCATAAACCACAATTGGAAAACAATTGATGGGCTTTGTTACTAACATGGAGAATGCTTCTCCATCAATCAACTTTATTCTCATTTTAAGTGGAAAATCCTCTACCATATGTTCTTCACTCATTCACAATAATAAAACTTATGTTGTGTTGTGAAGGGTATCTGCAACCGATCAATGGGGTTTGGATATGTTTTGCGGAAGCTATTGAACAATGATTTGTCTTTCCTCTGCTCCAAATTTTCCTTTCTTGTGGCATTTAATCAAAAAACTCATGTACTTCATAGGGATAAGTTAGTTTCAAGAAAATGTATATCATGCCTAACCTCTCCATGTCATGGATACTTGGTTTCTTCCGCTATATGTCCACCGATCTCCACTAGAAGCTACAAGCTAGATAAATGAAGGATAATATTGCCAAAATTACACATCTTGCCCATGTTTCTAAATAGGTCATGTGTTTTTCCTATGCTCTAGTCAAAAGTGAATACATTTTGTCAAATAGTTAATGTGATCTTCTAGTCTTATTCCATACCTTCACCGTGAGTGGAGAGGAACCATCTTCTTTGTAAAGATGGAATTGTTATGTTCCTAACTGATGAATCATTTTTTTTGATAGACTAATGATGTCTTTCTTTGTCTACTAAACTTGTGATTACCTTTCACAATGTAGTTTCAAGAATCTCCACACTAGCAACCACTTTGACTTATCTCATCAAAAAATTTAGACTTGGTTGGCATCATAGAAATTTCATTTTTGCATACTCTACCAAAATTTTTCTATGTGATCATCAAATACCTTCATTTGTATAAAGATGCTCTCATGTATTCCTAAATGTATACACATTGGTTCTTGTTTATATTTCTAGTACAGGTTAAGATTAGAGAAAAAAGCTTGAGTACATAGAGAGAGAGTATCTCTAGTATGTGGAGAGAGAAAAGTTCTTTAGTAAGTAGTGAGAGGGATCCAAATCCAAAGTTATTTCTAGAAGTTTTTGTACATGGAGAGAGATAGTATATGGAGAGAGAAAAGTATGAGGAGACAAACCATGTTTTGAATAGTGGGAAAATAATATATATTTCTCTCTCACCATCTCTTTGAAATTAATTTAACTAACTCTCTCATAAAAGTATTTGGGTAATAGGTATCAAGTATTTTGTTGCTTGGTAGTTTAAAAGCACCCACAAAATGATGACTCTGATGGGGATCTGTTCAACACATGTTTATGTGTGAAAAATAGTATAGTGTTTGGTGATATAAGTATAGACTGGCGTATACTATCTTGATAAAAGGTGTCTTATCTATTAAGTAGGAGTTGCAGTCTCAAATTATTTCTAATTGATTTCTTTGTGTGTTGGGTCTATCTTATTTTATCCTATATTTTTTCTCTAAGAAAAAATCTATTTTATGTTATATTTTACCTATAATAGGGTGGTGACTTGGTCAAGTTTTTGAAACTAGTGCTTACTAACAAGTAATTTCCACAAATGGTAGACAAGAGAAAAAGTACACGATCTTATACAAGAACCAATCCAAAAGTGTCATTGTATACTGATTTACCCCAAGGTGGTATAAAGAGAAAAAATAAGAAGAAAGAATATTTTTATCCTACTTGAAAACCAAGAGGTAGTGTATCAATAAAATCTCACTACTAGCCTATAGTAGGGAGAGAACCCTCTTCATTAAGCTCTAAATTAGAAACCACCAAACTTTTAGGAGGGATGTTTAGTACCCCACTACAAGAAGAATGAGATTATCATGATAATAATTTCTCTTTAGAGGGAGATAGTTTGTGTAGACATGATGTGATGAAAGATATGAATCAGAGATTAGCATATAACAATGATTGTGGAAAACTCTTTTAGTCCTAGACTAGCCCCATATGTGGAAACAAATCTTACAAATCTTGATGATCCTGTTGATTTAGGAGAAACCTCTATTGATCCCAAAGAAGTATACTCAATGATAGAAGCTCTTAAGAAATGGATTGCAAAAGATGATGCAAAAAACATCTTTTTGGAGAAATAGAAAGAACAAGTCACCTTGAATTCTCTCATTGAGAGAGATAATTTTCTTAGGAGGATGGCTCCCTTGAAAGAGAAGAACAAAAAATTAGAAGAAAGGATATCAATTCTGCATGCCAATCTTTTTGAAGATGTAGATCATTTGAGATCCAAGTTTCTAGAGAAAGAAAACCTCCTAAGATAAGAACCTATTATAGCTCAAGTTGAATCCTTCAAGCCTATTCAGCCAAAATTCATAGATCTAACTACTAAACTAGTTGATAAGGGTAAACAAAAGGTTTTAGGGATCTAGATAAATGAACCTTAGGTTTCCCCAAATAAGCCAACAAACATTCTTATGTCTACATCAAAACCAGTCTATAATTAGAATAGGCCAGGAAGGAGAAGGAAGATTTAGCCAAGGAGCTTGAAAAAGAGGAAAATGAAGCACAAGAAACTAAAACTAGAAGGAAAATTTAGTTCATAAAGTCCAATTCTACTTTGACTTCATGGCCCAATATGTCCACCCTAGCTACAACCTCTATCCCCACTTGTGGACCAATAGTATTTAACCAAAATGTGTCTCAATCTACCCCTGCTTCATCATCTACCACTAGTACCCAGATCCCTACTATTCAAATACAATAGTCTTAAAGCATTGTCTAAAACTAAACCAATGCAACAAGTACATTAAATGTAGTGGGTTTTCATAAGAAACCTATATACATGGAAAAGTACATACATATGTCATTCTTGGGTATTCCTATCTTCCCACATTCAATATCATTTGACCTTAGAGATAAAGTCATCAAATTCTTAGGTAATAATGTTGTCACTAGTGAAGAACATTTGAGAAAGTTTATTGATATGCTAAATGACTATGAGGTTGAGCATGAGGATGTGGTTATGAAGCTATTTGTGCACTCTTTGATAGAGGATGTAAGGGAATGGTTTAGAAGGTTTCTTGATGATAGTGTGAGTTCTTGGAATCAATTATAAAAGTTGTTTAAAGAACAACATGGGGAAAATACTAATGTTGGGTTCATGTTGAATCATTTTAATAACATTAAGAAGAACTCAAATGAATCCGCATTTGATTTTTAATGTGAGATTTCAAAAGGGGATGTATAAGTTATTTTGAGTGATGACTTTAGGAGATATGTATGCCTCCACACATATTTTAATGCATTTGACTACTCCAGCATAAGATCCCAAGGACATTAAGAGATGCTTACAAGATGGAAATAACTATAGAAAATAATATGAAATCCTTTGTTAAGCTAGGGAAAAGAGATTATCCAAAAAATTCAATCCTAAAATAATAAGAAGGAAGTTAAGAAAACTCCTGCATGCAAGAAACCTGAAGAGGACACAATAGGTCAAGTTTTAACTCTCCTCAAAATTATGAATCCCCAAGTTTTTACTGCAAACAAGTCCAATACTAGTGAGAAGGCCTCTTTTAACATCAGTCATTATGATAGGTAGCCAAAGATGCATAATTACCCATATACAACTCAACAAAAGGATGGAAAGCCTATCTCTAACACTAGTCAAGGTCATAAGGTTAAAGATACACTGGATCCTTTGCAGAGAAACTCAGTCAATATGACTAATTATGTGTCATGGTGCATTGTATGTCACACCCCCCATTCTCTTGACCATTATGTATTAGCCCAATATCTTGTTGCAAATCAGCAAACACAAAGTCAAGATGAAAGGGAAGAAGTGATGTAGGCAATGAGATGAATAACTAGGGCCAAAGGGCACACCTAGCTATCCAAACCACTCTACAAGAGTTAACACAATGAACGAAAACACCAGGAACAACACCAAGGAGAGAGAGAACAAGAATATATTTATTGATTCATCAAATATTCAGCATATATGCCCAACTGTAAGGCCTTTTGGGTTACGACCAATTACAATACATTCACTTACAAAGATCCAACAAAAAATTTGTACCTTTAGTTCTGCTCTAAAAATATTCTTTGCCTCCAAACTTTCCTAAATCTAAGCCCAAACACTCTATATATACTTGCCAAAATGGCTTGCAGATCATTCTAGAATCATTACATAAGAGGAAGGCCTACCCAACAATGGTTCTGACTCATCCTAAGAAAAGATCTTAAATCAAATGTCACGAATCAAATAAATCCTGCAAGTAAGCTCACAGAAATTGTGTCCAAATACTAGCACTCAACATACACTAGGTAACTCAGCACATGAAGGAATGTTATTGTAACTTGGCACATGAAGGAAACTAGAACTCAGCACATGAAGGAAACTAGAACTCAGGACATGAAGGAAACTAGAACTCAGCACATGAAGGAAACTGGAACTCAATACATGAAGGAAACTGACAACTCAACACATGAAGGAAACTAGAACTTGACACATGAAGGAAACTAGCAACTTGGCATCAACTGGAAAATTGTACTTGGCACCAACTACCAGAATGAACAAAACTGAGCAGGATAACAAGGAAACCTAGGATGCTCCTGCATTAGACAACTAGGGTTGAAAGAAATGATTCTCTTGAATCATTGAGATGTCCCAACCTGAGCTAAATCTAACTCAAATTGAGAAATCCATGAAGCATCTTCAATGGGTCTATTCTTCCACTTCACCAAATATTCATAGTAATCTTTTCCTCTAGTACTCTTGCCAACTCTCTGATCCAATATCTATTCAACTTCCTCAATTTGCTTCTTAGGATAATCATCTGAAACAATAACTTCATCCTCTAACTCATGATACTTATACAAATCAGCAATATTGAATATAGGAGATATATCCATGTCATCAGGTAACTCAACTTCATAAGCATTACCACTGTCAAACTTCTTTAAAATCTTACAAGGTCCAAATTTCTTCATCTTTAGCTTACTGTATGTTCCAACTAGGAATATTCCTTTCTTTAGATGAACCATCAGCTCATCACCAACTTGAAAATCATGGTGTCTTCTATACTAATAAGCACTCTCCTTATACTTCTAATTACTTTGTCCCAGCCTCAACTTTACTTCCTTATGAAAGACTCCATAAAATCAGCAAATTCTTCTCCTACAACGCTTCTCTTTTCTTCACCATAAATATCTCTCAAATCTGATATACCTCTAAGATGTATTCCAATAACAATCTCAAAAGGTGTCTTCCTTGTACTCCTAGTCACAAAATTATTATATGCAAATTCAGCTTGTGTCAATACCATCTCCCAATTACTTGGCTTATTCCCAACCAAACATCTTAGCAAATTTCCTAAGCTTCTATTTATAACCTCTATCTATCCATCTGTTTGTGGATGGAATGTAGAACTAAACTTCAATTCAATACACAAAGTCTTCCAAAAATAGCCAACAAACTTATTATCTCTGTCTAAAATAATGCTTCTTGGTAATCCATGCAATCTCACAATCTCTTTAAAGAAAAGTTTAGCAACATGCTCGGCATCTAATGTCTTCTTACATGGTATAAAATGAGCCATTTTATAAAATCTATCCACTACAACAAATATGGAATCATACCCTTTCATTGTCTTAGGCAATCCAAGAAAAAAATCCATCCTAATATTAGTCCAAGGTTTCTCAAGAACAGTAATAGGTGTATACAAACCAGTATTTTGACTCACTCCTTTTGCAACTTGACAAACTCCACAACTCTTTACAAAGTTTTGAACATCCTTATACATTTGTGGCCAATAATACTTCTCTTTCATCATACTCAATGTCTTATCAATTCCAAAATGTCTAGCTTATCCACCACTATGCTTTTCCTTAATTAGATTCAACCTCATAGAACTTCTAGGAATACACAATTGGATGCCTTTGAACAACATACCTTCTTGAATGAAATACTCATCATACTTACTTATGTTATCTCTCAGCTTTGGTGCTCTGTAGTCTCTCCATGCCTCAGAAAAATTAGGATCAACATCATATAATTCTTTCATCTCATCAAAACCAAGAACTTCAACCTTCATTTTAATCAACAAAGAAAATCTTCTACTCAATGCATTAGCAACTTTGTTAGCAACTCCACTCTTATGCTTGATCAGTATGTCTTTGATTCAAATACTCAACCCACTTCATATGTCTTTGATTCAATTTATGTTGAATTCCCAAGTATTGTAAAGCTTTATGATCAGTATACAACACAAACTCCTTAGGCATCAAATAATGTCTCCACTTCTTCAATGCTTGAACAATAGCATAAAACTCTTGATCATACACATAATATTTCCTTTTAGCATCTTTCAAATTTTCACTAAAGAAAGCAATAGGTTTACCTTCTTGACTTAATACAGCTCCTATTGCATTACCACTTGCATCACATTCAACTTGAAATACTTTGTTGAAATCAGGCAAAGCCAATATAGGCAATTCAACAACCTTTTGTTTCAAAGTCTCAAAACTCTTATCAGCTCCATGTGTCCACTTGAATTCCTTTTTATCTCCCCTCATTGTATCAGTCATAGCATTGCAAATAGCATTGAAATTCCTTACAAACTTTTTATAAAAACTAGTTAAACCATGAAATGATCTTACCTCACTTACATTCTTAGGTATAGGCCATTCCAAAATTGCTTTAACCTTCTCAAGATCCATCTTCAAACCATCAGCTAAAATCACAAATCCTAGATACACAATCTCCTCTCGCATAAAAGAACACTTTTTCAAATTAATCAACAACTTTTCCTATTTCAACCTCTATAATACTTTTCTAATATGCTCAAGATGTTCTTCCTTAGTCTTAGTAAATATCAGAATATCATCCAAATAAACAATCACAAACTTACCCAAAAATCTTTTTAGAAGTTCATTCATCAACCTCATGAAATTACTAGGTGCATTAGTCAAACCAAAAGGCATAACCAACCATTCATACAAACCATCTTTTGTCTTGAAAGTAGTCTTCCATTCATCACCTTCTCTGATTTTGATCTAATGATAACCACTCTTCAAATCAATCTTGGTATAATACTTTGCTCCACTCAAAAAATCCATTATGTCATCCATCCTTGGCATATGAAATCTATATTTCACTACTATCTTGTTAATGGCTCTGGAATCAGTACACATTCTCCATTCTCCATTCTTTTTAGGTGCTAATACATTAGGTACATCATAGACTCAAGCTTTATCTAATCAAACCTTTATGCAACAACTCATGCACTTGTCTGTTAAGCTCTTCATTCTCTGTAGGTGTCAATCTATATGGTGCTTTGTTTGGCAAACTAGCTTCAAGAATCAAATCCATACAATGACTTATACTTCTTATTGGAGGTAAACCATTAGGGATATCATCAGCAATAATGTCTTTATACTCATTCAACAAATCTGTAATTTTTTCTAGCGCTCAATCAATACTACCATCTGTTACTTGATCACCATTGACTGGCACTCAGTTAGCACTATTTTCTTACACTCAGTCTTCATTGACAAAACTTGGTTTTCTTGGAATTATAGAAAAAAAAAGCTGGTTCCTCTTTACTTCCTTTTCAAGTTGTTTCCCATTAACCATGCAAATTTTTATTGCAGTACCATTGACCTCATCTGGACATTCAATCAAAGGTAGTAATGTTTGTTTCTTCCAATTTACCCAAAGAGTATATTGATTCAATATTCCATCATGTACAACATGTCTATCATATTTCCAAGGTCTACCCAACAAAATATGACAACAATCCATTGGCATAATATCACACAAAACTTCATCAACATAATGTCCAATTTTGAATTTCACAAGGCATTGTTCACTTACAAATATCTTATGCTCATCTTTGATCCATGAAACATGACAGGGTTTGGGATGTTTCAGCCTCTCCAACTGCAACTTGGTAACCAGCTCTTTTGATGCCAGATTTGTAGAACTTACACTATCAATGATCACTTTGCAACATTTTCCAGCCATCTTACATCTTGCCTTGAAAAGACTTCTTAAAACGGGTTCCTCGTCACTTCCTTTAATACATAAGGTTCTTCTCACCATCAAATTTTCTCTAGTCTCAGGTCCACTTGGTGAACTCTTAATGTCTTCTTGAATCACAATATTTCTATTATTCTATCCACTTTTAGAGGATCTACACTCAAAAGATCTATGCCCTTCTTTGCCACATCTAAAACAATTACCATAAAATCCACCTCTAGAATAAGAATTACCTCTTCCTCAGTAAAATCCAGTACCTCCTCAATAAGAATTACCACCTTTCCACTTGGTCTTTCCTTTATTATCACTCTTCCATTCAGAGTTTCCTTTATCCTACATAGAATTGTCAGATCTGCTACTTTCTCCATAAGATCTACCTCTGCCTCTCTGGAATCTACCACCTCTACCTCTTTGTCTTTGTTCATGCTTCTTTGTCAATATTTCCTCAACTTTCAAGGCATATTCATATGCTTCTTCTACACTTTCCAGATATCAATCCATTAATGTACCTTGCAATTTTCTCAACATCATCATCCACATGTCCAGATCTGATGTCCAATCTATAGAATTCCTCGGTATATTCTTTCACAATCATGTCTTTTTGTTTCAAATTTTGCATCTTTCTCAACAAGCTAACTTAGTAATCATTAGGAAGGAATTTTTTCTTTACCTTGTTCACCATCTTTGGCCAAGTTCTGATCTTCTCCTTTCCTCTCCTTTGTCTATCAGTTTGCAAGTGCTCCCACCATAGCGAGGCATGAACTTTCTACCTAGTGACTGCAATCTTCACCTTTCTATTATCAGGAGTATCTTCATACTCAACGAACTTCTCCATATTAGAGATCCAATCTAGCACAACATTGGTATCCAACTTTCCATCGTAAGGAACAACTTCTATAGTAGGCTCTGAATTTCCCCTAGATAATACTCGCAACAATCTTTCCTCATCTTGATTTATTTAGGTTCTAGATTATGGTTTGGTGCTGCTACTTCATCATCACTCACAATTTCAAGATGTGCTCCTCTCCTCTAGGCTGTCTCCACAACATCTAATCTAGCTGCAATTTGTCTTAGCTGATCCAATATAGCATTATCAACATTATTTCCTCTACCACAAACCATCTTTACAAATCAAGTTCCTGCAAGATCATAACCCTCTGCAAGTTATAGGTCAAATCCATAGATCTACCACCCTACAACCAAATCCAAATTAGGGTTCTACATGATCCAATCTCCACAAGGATGAACCTCAAGCTTTGATACCAACTGACACAGGCAATGAGATGAATAACTAGGGCCAAAGGGCACACCCAACTATCCAAACCACCCTGTAAGAGTTAACACAATGGAAGAAAATACTAGGAACAACACCAAGGGTGGAGAGAGAGAGAGAGAGAGAGAGAGAGAGAGAGAGAGAGAGAGAGAGAGAGAGAGAGAGCGAGAGAGAGAGAGAGAGAGAGAGAGAGAGAGAGAGAGAGAGAGAGAGAGAGAGAGAGAGAGAACAAGAATATATTTATCAATTAATCAAATATTCAGCATACATGCCTAGCTATAAGGCCTTCTGGGTTAAGACCAATTACAATACATTCACTTACAAAGATCCAACAACAAATTCGCACCTTCAGTTCTGCTCTGAAAATCTTCTTCCCCTCCAAACTTCCCTAAATATAAGCCCAAACACTCTATATATACTTTCCAAAATGGCTTGCAGATCATTCTAGAATTATTACATAAGAGGAAGGCCGACCCAACAATGGTTTGGACTCATACCAAGAAAAGATCTTAAATTAAATGTTGCAAATGAAATAAATCCTGTAAGTCAGCTCATAGAAATCATGTCCAAATATTGGCACTCAACATACATTGGGTAACTCAGCACATGAAGGAATGCTACAATAACTTGGCACATGATGGAAATTGGAACTCGACACATGAAGGAAACTGGAACTTGGCACATGAAGGAAACTAGAACTTAGCACATGAAGGAAACTGGAACTCAACACATGAAGGAAATTGGCAACTCGACGCATGAAGGAAATTGAAACTAAACACATGAAGGAAATTGGCAACTCGACATCAATTGGAAACTGGCACTCAGCATCAACTGTAGAATGAACAAAAATGAGTAGGATAACAAGGAAACTCGGGATGCTCCTGCATCAAGAAGCGAAGGCGGATGAAGATATAGGTTACAACATGATAAATTTATGTGACAATGGTGAGGAGTCTGATTTGGAAGACCCTAAGAATGATGTTTTAATTTAGAGAGTTTTATACCAGTCCCATCATTAGCAAGTATTTTTAGATGGTGAGGGTCATGATGAGGATAGAGTATGTGTTGTGTTTTCAAGTATGGACCATTTAAACTTGAGACAATTATCTAGAGAGGAGATTGAAAAAATTATTGTAGAAATGATATCATAGGTGCATAGAAACTATAGTCTTAGAAATAGAGTTTTCAACACTGACACAAGAAAACCATCTGACATATTTATACAAGATATTACTCATAAGATGGTAGATAATACTTTGAAATAAGAGAAAATGATAGCTAAGGTTAAATATAGTAAAAATAAGAAATTGGAACCTAAGGGAAAAGTGTAATTTTAAGTGGTTTAAATAGCTAAGGCTATTGAACAAAATAAAAGGTCAGGGCCTGATGTTACAAAACAAGTTATAGTGCTTATTATTCAAGAAGTCTTAACTCCATGTATTTCTACAAAACCTACTATCAACGATTCACTTGATATGATTGTTGTGTTGCATCAAATAACTATGGAAGTTCCTTTGTCAAGGATTTTTAGAATTGAAGAGCATAAGTGTAAGGCTTTATCTTGCCTATGTGGAATAGGTATTGATAATATTTTTAAGCCAAAAGATATACATTAAATCCTAATTGCAAAAGAGGATAATGGAGTTATGTTCCAAATACCGCAAATGTATTTGCATAATTCATCAATGGCTTACCTACTAGATATAGATCCTTTTTTCCTTAGTCTAGTTATAAAAGGAAGAGCCCTAAAGAATTGTATGATAGACTTAGGAGTATCTAATAATATCATGCCTTTCAAAGTCATGGAAGCCCTTGGGTTATAGATAGATACTAGACAGGGTAGATGTAGAGCAATGGATGTTAGAGAAGTGCCTATCATAGGTAAAATAAATCCATTTCCTTTTAAGTTAGCCACTTACCTTGATGTTGAGTTGACTATGGTTGTCATTGTGGTAGACATCCCTACCCATTACGGAATGTTATTGTCTAAAAAATGGAGTGCTGCAATGAGATGTAGTATACAATGTGATTTAACATATGCTACTTTCCATATAGCAGATAAAACTATTAAAGTTGATAGAGAGCCAAGGTTCAATAATATTTTTGAGGATATTGAAAAAGATTTTGATTGTTTCTTAGATATTGATGTCAACACATTCAGAGCAGAGCTGATTATTCAAGAGGCTGAGAATTTTCCACCTTTGATTGCACAAGAGGTAACATGCTACATGGATTCACAATTTTTTTAGACTATGTATTTTGATGGAGCAAGTTCTAAAGAAGATCTAGGAGTTGGGGTAGTGTTAATATCCCTAGAAATACATTTAGGTATTCATTTACTTTGAATTTCTCATGGACCAATAACATAACGAAATATGAGGCACTCTTACTAGGATTGAGAATTGCAACCAGCCATGGAATACAAATGCTACATGTTATTGATGATTCTAAATTGATTATTTATCAAATAAGAGAAACTTATGCATCCAAGAATAAAATATTGAAATAGTATAGGAACATTGTATGGGACCAAAATGAAATTATTTGATGCTTTTGGCATCTCTTGGATGGATAGGGGTAATAATAAGATAGCAGATCTACTAGAAAATGTATCTATAAATCCTAGAGATATATCTTTTTCTACTATATCATAGATTGAAGTGTAGAAAAAGCCATAATTTCCTATTACTATCCATAATTGGTAAGTTTTTGAAGATGATAAAGATATCATAAATCTTTTGAATTGTAAAGACTAGTTTCATGAATAAGAAGTGGACTACTCAACCAATGTTAACAGTGTTGATGGTGAAGACACTATGTTTGGATAGAAGGTTGTGCAACTAAAAAAAAAAAAGATCCCAAAGGGATTGGTACTTTTACAGATTATTTTTGATAGTCACAACATATCCAAATTGGACAATAAATAATTTAGTGCCAAGGATTTGGAAGAGATAAACCTAGGGACTAATGAATCACCTAAAAGGGTTTATATTGGAAATAAATTGGCCCCTAAAATCAGGCAAGAGTTGATTTGTCTATTGAGAAAATATAGACATGTATTTTCTTGGTCCTATGATGATTTGAAAGCATATAGAGAAGACCTCTTTCAGCATGAAGTACCATTGAAAGAGGGAGCCAAGCCTTTTAGACAAAAGAAAAGGCCAATAAATCCTACCTTAGCACCCAAGGTGCAAGACGAACTAATAAAGTTAAGAGATGTTGGCATTATCAAGCCTATAGGACATTCTTCTTGGGTATCAAATCTAGTCCTTCTTAGAAAGAAAAATGGAGATATAAGACTATGTGTAGACTTTAGGAATCTAAATATATCTTTGTTAAAGGAAAATTATGGATTTCCTAATATCAAATAAATGCTATAGACAGTTATTGGATAAGAATTTATGTCCATGATAGATGGGTTCTCAGGTTATAACCAAGTGGTTGTCAAAGAAGTTGAGCAATATAAAACTACATTCACAACATCTTGGGGCACTTATGTTTATAGAAAAATGCCTTGTATATTGAAAAATGTTGGTACCACTTTCCAAAGGGCCATGGATGTAGCCTTTAAGGATATTATTGAAAAAAAATTGGTACTATACCACGATGATTTGACACTCTACTCAAAGGATGTTAATGATCATTGCATGCATTTAGAGAAGGTTTTAATCATAGAACTAAAGTTTGGCATTTCTTTGAATCCTTGACAATGCATGTTCATTGTTATAGAGGGTAAGTTTCTTGGCTATTTAGTTGTAAAGGAAGGTGTTAGAATAGACCCTAAGAGGGTTGAAGCAACTGACAAGATTCAAAAACCAAAGAATGTAAGAGGTATTCAATCATTTTTTGGTTAGATTAACTTTCTCAAAAGGTTTGTTACAAATTTTTCTGAAATAAGTAGGCCCATCTAAAAAATGTTAAAGAAAGGGTTAGATATTAAGTGGAATGAAGAGCTAAGAATGGTGCTTAATGAAATAAAATGAGCCATCAAGGATGTCCCTATTTTGAGAGCTCTTGATTATTCTAAGCCTATGCATATTTTTTCATTTTCTTCTTTGCATAAAGTTTTTGTTGTCCTATTACAGAAAGATGAGGAAGGATTTGAGTAACCCATTACATTTTTTATTAAGTCTCTATAGGCTATTGAACTTAAATATGATATTAATGAGAAGCAATCATATGCTTGGTCAAAATAGGAAAGGAATTTTTGTGTTATTTGATGGAAACCACTATGATTGCATTTGTTCCAAATGTTATAGTGAAAGATATCTTCTCTCAACAAGAAGTTCCAGGAAGAAGATGTCAATTCATCAATAGGATCTAGGAATTCAATTTATTGATGTGCAAATTACTAAGCTAGTTAGAGGTCACGGTCTTGCCAAGCTAATGGTAGAAACTAATCTTGAGGAAATTTAGAGTAACCGATTGGATGATGGTTGTAGAAGTGACATATGCGACATGGATACCTGTGAATGGTACAAAAATGTGATCTTCTTTTTACAACAGATGAAAACTCCACCATAGTTCATAAAAAACTAGAGAAGAGCCTTGAAATTACAAGCTATTAGATACATTATTTTCAGAGGCCAGTTATAGTGGAGAGACATGGGGGGTGTCCTTTTAAAGTGTGTAAAAAGGGAAAAATTGAAGAAGATCCTATGTGATTGCATGAAGGCACATGTGGGTGATATTATATGGCTAAAACAACATCCCACAAGATACTTAGATCTGGCTTTTGGTGTCCTACCTTATTCAAGGATGCTCAGGAATTGATTAAAAAAATGTTATGCATACCAATGATTCAGTGGAAAACTCTAGAAAACTTTTCCTTTAAAACCAATAGAAGCGCAAGTGCCATTTCAGCATCGGGGAATATATTTCATTGGAGAAATCATGAAAAAATCTAGTGGTGGACATTTGTGGATTTTATTGCTACCGATTATTTTAGTAAATGGGTATACAAAATTCCTAAAAATAATGCAACTACTAAAGTAGTGACCATTTTCATAATGAATAACATTATTGCCAGATTTTGATGCCCACATAAAATTGTTACTTATAATGCTATGTGCTTAAGATCAGATGAATATGAACTTTTTTGCAAGAAGTATGGCATTATTGATGCTACATCATCACCTTACCATCCCCAAGGTAATGGTCAAGCTGGGTCCACCAAAAAAAGTCTGCTCAAAATCATTAAAAGGATATTAGGAGAAAATAAGAAGGCTTTGGATTCCAAATTGTCTCTGGCATTATGGGAAAATAGGGTTACAGTGAAAAAAGATATTGGTTGAGAACCTTTTGATCTAGTATATGATATTCAAGCAAGATTACCTCAAAATAATCTAAATGGCATGTAGAAATTCATCCAAGTACATGATAGTGATACTGTTGATGATATGCAGTTAAGAGTGGTTGATATTTCACAGTTGGATGAAACAAGGAGAGATGCATCTACATAGAATGCTAAGCTTCAAGCACAGATGGAATATTTGTATGACTAAAAAGCATCAAAAAGAAAATTCTAGACAGAAGAGATGGTGTTATTATGGAATGTTAGGCTTGAAGATAACGGAAAACATGGGAAGTTTGATCCCATCTGGCTTGGTCCTTATTTGATTCATGGAAACAAGGGGGAAGATTCATATTATGTCAAAGAATTATTTGGTGATATTCTTGAACTACATGTTCATGGATAGTTCTTGAAAACATATTTTTCCTAAAAATACTTGTTTTCCATGAACACTAGCATTAGGGTCTTTTTGTATATTTTGTAATTCTTGTGAATTCGTGTATAGCCATGTATAGTGTTCATTCCTGTGTCATTGCTCTCTCAAAAATTTCAAACAAAAAGTAGGTTAAGTATGTAGTCTACTTCTTCTAGGGATTTTGAGCCCTCGCATGTATTTGCATATTCATTATCCCTAGATAAAGCCACTATTGGCCTGATATTTCAAATAAAACTTTTCGATACATCCTTAATGAAAATTTCAGTTACTTTTCAAGAATTAGGGATTCATAATTTTTTATTGACCTTAGAAAAATTCCTAAATTTTGTTTTGTTGTTTTTCCAGTGTTAAATCTTACCCTAGAGGACCTTTGAGTTTGGTTTGCATGGTGTGTTTCTTTTTAAAAAGAAAGTGCATAGGAAAAGTTATTTTAACACTTTTCTTATTTTTCCTAGGTACTTTTAAAACTTTTTTACATTACCCAACATTGCCCTAAGTTCTTGTAAATTTTTTTGACCCAAGATTTTATTTTAATAGTTTGCAGGTTTGTGTATTATGCTTGAAAAATTAGTTAAGTAACGATGATCCTTGATCTTCCTTAAGATCAAGGGTTATTGCTATGTCACTAATGAGATTTGCAAGGTCTTTACTCTTGGTAACATAGTGACAAGATGACACCTATCCGTGGGCTCCAGTTAGGAGGAGCAAGATTTCAAAAGTAAAGTCTACATCATAGATCAGATGGAACATCGATGAGCCTCTCTTTGTCTCCAATGAAATTTGTAAGGTTTTTATCCTTGGCAACATAGAGACATCCCACTACATGGATATGTGGTGGGACTAGCCCTTATAGAAAATGTCATTGGTTCCATGTCATCAAAGGTTGTCAAAATGTCAAAATTCCATTGTCTATAAGGAATATACTTGATAGGGATAAAATGTTTGTTTGCACTATTGGATCTTTTAAGATCGAAGGTAGTCACTTTGTTGCTAATGGAAGTTACAAGGATTTTATCCTTGGTGACATAGTGATCACTTAACACATGTCTCGATACATAAATAAGTACTATGTAAGTTACTAATGAGGAAAGAAAGGGCCCATGTGGTAAAACTCAATTGGATTCATTGCCAACAAGGAAGGTTGAATCCAAGTCAAAGAATGTTTTATTTCTTAATCATTAGATTTTTCTAAAATTGATGGCCTATTTTAAAATTCAAATGGGAATGCCACTCTATTTTTCTCTACAACCTATTTATGGGAATTAAATCTCCTTAAACAAAATGGAAAATGAAATGTAGTGCAGACAATTGAGAATTTCCTCATACAAATATTTTTTTTGATTTCTTGGAGCTGAGACCTTTTGAAGAACCTATTTCTCAACCTAGTTGAATTATAAAATTTTCTATATCGATTATTCATTGTTTCATTCAAAGAAGAAATAAGAAAGCCAAGTAAGTATTGCCATCCAAATATAAATAAAATATTTTAGATCTCTCCTCATTATTTTTCCAATATGCCTCCAAAAAATGGTTTCTCTGCGAAGGAAGAATATGCTAGTATAAATATTCATGATGATTTTCTAGAGAAATTAAGTGAATCTACTAATGAATCTACCCAAATAAAGAAATTAGTTCTTGTAAACCCTAGGCTTTGAGTTGCAGATGGTTTATTTGACAAGGGAAATTGGACTAAAGATGCCATAACTTCTAAAACAGGGCTACAATTATTTAAAAAGTGGTTTTTAGAGAGGAAATTTTTTTCTCCCCACAAAAATATTTGGAATTTTTAGTTAGGTAAGTTAGTAGTTCTTGGAGTTTTTATTTTTTGAGACATCCTCACAACTATAGCTTGAAACTATGACCTAGTAGCTAGGATGGTGAGGAGAATACATAGGGAATGCTTGATGAAAATTACTGCAAAAGAAATACAAGAAGTCTTTAGAATGGACTCGACTATAGATTATCATGAGGTCGTTGATTTTTAGGGATTGGAGAAAAACATTTTTCTCGTAATGATCAAATTAGGTAGGGGGCACTAAGAGGACACTTGGCCACAACTGAAAATTTAACTTTTGTCACAACATCAACTAAAGAGCCTATCAAGAAATAGTTTTTCAATTCTAGGGATATTGATATCTATATGACTTTATGCAAGGTCTTTGGTGAAGATGAGAAATAGTTTGTACCAATAAGGTTTATCTATATGATGTTACAAATGTGTTCCTTTAATGTGGATATTATTTTTGACTTTGCATCCTTTCTAGCAGAAGAAATTCACATAGGTCTAATTGGAATTACAAAGGGAAAAATTGAAACAAAATTGCATTCTACTCTTTATTGATGCATTTTTTTTGTATAAGGGGGTTACTTTCTTTGAAAAGGAGATCGTATTAACAAGAGAATATGATGGAGACCCTCTGGTAGTTCAATTGTGGAGTGTAGATATGACCTGGGATGTAGAGGAGGCTAGTTTTGTGAGGTTTGATAGATATTTTACATCTAGATTGAGGATCTTATTATTAAAGGATAACCCTAGGATACCTAAGGCATTGCTATATTTCATTAGGCATATGCATAACCCTACTAGTTTGAAAGTTTCCCATAATTGGGTAGACATCATACCATATCTAGTGTAGGTCTAGTGGCTCTATTTTACCATCTTGTATAGCTTCTCATCAGTTCATAATTACAAAGAGTGGGTGGTTATTTCTATATAATATTATAGACCCATACAAAATGGTCATCTCTCATGCTCATTTTAATGAGAGTGAAGGATATTTTGGAATATTCATACAGAGGGCTAAGACTAGTTCTCTAAAGCATTAACCTCATTTTACTAAAGATGTAATAAGATATGAATTCTCTTTCCAAGAACAAGAGATTGAAAAAGAGAAATGGGGAGTCTATTCCAAGGTGTTAAAATTCATTAATTATTTTGATAAAGATTATAACCCTTTGGAAAATGTAAATACAATGACAAACAAGTTGAATAAGTTGATGATCACATTTCCAAAGATTATGGAGGCTATGAATGAAGAGAAGACATTTTTAATCAATTCTTATCCTAATAACTCAAGCGAAGTAATGGAAAAGTTATTTTTTACCCTTGTAGTAGGATCAAGGAAATCGTTCATTCAAAGGAGGCTTGGCTATAATATCATCAGGAAACAAAAGCATACAACTGATAAGGGGAAGCAAATAGTTGGGTCAACGAGTGCTACTTTGGAAGAGAGGCTTGAAGAGCCAAGGCCCAAGAGGTAAAAGATGGAAGAAAAGAAAGTATCCCAAATAGAAGAATACACACCCACTCAATCTCCATTCCATATAGAAGATGAGTAGCTTACTAAGGAACAAATAGAACAATTAGGACCTTAAGGGGGAGTATTTGTTACTATTACAGAATTAGAGGAAGGAAATCCTTAGGAACCTCCCATGCCTAGCCTTGAGCTAACTATTGTTTATTATAGATGAAAGGAATTAGACCCTATGGTAAAACAAGCTAGTCATGAATTTCTTACAGATGACAGTTTTGTCAAATCAAGAGCTTTATACCAATTTAATGGAGAACAAATATTGAACAATTTGAAGAAAGGTGTAATAAGAGGAAGGTAGAGCATTGTCATGTTCCCTAATTATGACAATATAGATAAATGAGATAAAATAAGTTTATAATAATCATTTTTATTATTATGTAGAGAAATTATATATAGTAATTATTATTATTTAAATTATAAGTTTATTGTCAATAAATATAATTAAAATATAAAGAAATTATAAATCAATATTAATATAAATAACGATAAAGTTATGATATATTATTATCATGTTATATTTCTACTAAAATATGAGAATGAAATTTAAATTAAATATATTAAGCAATAATATTTTTCAAAAAAAAAATATTTAGTATTAGTAATAAGAAATATAATTTAAACTATATATTTAATATAATATATAGTTAATTAATATAATATATAGTTAATTAATATAATATAAGTACTACTTATGAAAGGACATGACTATAGGTATGAGAACTTATTTATATAGAATATTATAATTGAGAAAGGATCATATTCAAATATTGGAAAATATGGATAAATGGAAATAATTACAATGAATATATTAAATTTTATTGCAAAAAGAAAATATAGAATCGATTAAATCAATGTCCCATTAGGGGACATTATAGTGGTGTCAGAGTTGAGATCTTGCCAGCCTATGACTATGATAGTTCTACAATAAATAACATAATCAACATTACTGAAAATTGATGTGGAAGAGAAATGGACAACTAGAGAAAGAGATATTTGATGGAAAGATCAAACAAGAAAACCACATAAGACAGAAATGATGATCAATCTAGATTATCAAACAGATAGATAAATTTATCACCACCCAAGTTATCAAAGTATTTGATTAGTATCTCACATCTATAGCATGAACTAGAAGGAAGCACATTACATAAGGATAATTACAATGGTATTTACTGTCAAAACCAATTCTTGAATCTAAGAATTGGTCAACAATTACCAATACAACCAAATCATCGATTAGAGAAAATAATGAATGATAAATAAATTGTAGTCATTCATAAAGCAAGTATGAATAATGGGATCGACACTACCGAAGGGAATATTAAGGGAAAAGGGAGTATCATTATTATTACTCATAAGTGCTTCAAAAATGAGACAAAATGGCATTTAGACCTATCTTTGATAATATTCAAAGGGATTGATTTGATGGTACAACTATCATTCTCCACTCAATGAAAAAAAACAATTACCGATCAAACAAAATTGACAGAACAAATGAATCATATATTAAAGAAACTAATTAGTTATAGGGTCATTGTAAACTTGATCAAGAGGGACCTATGCTTGGAAATTTAGGGAGAAGAGAAAATTGTAGGGGCTAGAGTTTATAGTGAAAGAGCTTGGGTGCAAATAAAAATAACTCATTGACATGAACATCAGACAGAGGAAGAAAGGATGGGAATCGAAACAGTCAAATTGCTCATTGAATTACACAAACATAAGGAACAAGACAACGTGGAGGAAGATTGCATCTACATGACCCCATGTCATCCACCACCCATGAAAGGAAAGAATTTAAAAAAAAAAAAAAAAAAGTTATGTGGACTACCAAATATCCATCTGTATTTGGGCTCAACATTTCTTACATATAATGTAGATTGTAATACCATTAAACCCTAGGTATTCCACATGGAATTTGTTTGTGATTATTCTTCTATGGAAGAAGAAAGGGATGGTGTCAAAAGTTGCCCCACAAGCACAGATGGAGAAGGCAACCATGGTGATGATAGAGAGAGGAAGGGAAGACACTCTTCCAAGCCAAATGCAAAAGAGACCTCCCATCTATGAGATCCATAGTAGTCAGAGGCATCCTCTCATTCTGACAAATGGTCTCACTTTTGTCTAAAAGTTAGACATCTAATGGTCGGGGCTAGATATTAAACCTACATTTGATGAAATGTGCTACTCCATAAGAGATGTATAAAAATGAAAGATATTACGTAGAGATCAAATCATTAATGGATGGTGTAACAAACAGATTTTTGAGTACATATTTGAAGCTAGCATTTAGACGTGGCCAATGAATGGAAGGAATAGGGATGATCCCTAATGTAAGAGAGGGATGTATTCCAACCTTGGGTTTAGGATTATTGAGCTATGGAATCCCACTACAATACCCAAGTACTCTATTAAGGCAATCATTAAGAAGCAATGATTTTGAAATGATCCCAAGATTATGTTAATCAGTAAGAGACTAGGTGGGTAAGAGGTAGGGTTGAGTCCTAAGGCAAGAGGGGTATATTCCAACTCTTGGGTTTAGATTTATTGAGCTATGGGACCCCACCATGATGTTTTGAGGACTATGGTATGGTACAACATCTAGGCATGGTGAGTGATGGAAGGTATCCATTTGAAAGGTGTGGACAAAGGTCTTGTCAAGAATTTAATGTGATTTCCTTGTCCAATCCCCAAGTGACCTAGCCTATACATAAAATGTAATCGATAGGATGAATATATACATATATGAAGAATTATTTTTATACAATAATAATCTTTTAAATTGATTTCTTGGAAAAACAAGACAATATTATAAACCCTAACAAGTAGGGACAATATAATGGAGCTATTTTTTCCTAATTAAAACTATCAGCTTCTTTTGAAAGTATATTCATGTGTACTAAGTTGGATTCCTTGGTACAAATAGGTATCGATATATGAATGTGTATTAATGACTTTGTGGTTGTAGGTTCATAATCAAGGAATTGGATAACATGTGTATTGTGTGTCTTCATCTTGTATGCTTCATGTTTTCATGCATTAATGTGTCTTCTTCATGTATGATTCGTGTCTACAACTAATCATATAGTTACTTCATGCATTATGAAATTAACTACATGCATACCTTATGTATTCTTTCATCTTAGTGTATAACTTTTCTATTGACTTCAACAGAAAGGTTTAGTGTAAATGGTCATTGCTTGAGGACAAGAAATTTGAGGGTGGACTATCATGTCCCCTAATTATAACAATATAGATAAATGAGATAAAAGAATTTTATAATAATAATTTTAATTATTATTTAAAGAAATTATCTATAGTAATAATTATTATTTAAATTACAAGTTTATTGTCAAATAAATATAATTAAAATATAAAGAAATTATAAATCAATAATAATATAAATAATGGTATAGTTATGATTTATTATTATCATACTATATTGCTACTGAAATATGAGAATTAAATTTAAATTAAATATATTAAGCAATAATATTAAAAAAAACTATTTAGTATTACTAATAAGAAATATAATATAAACTATATATTTAATATAATATATAGTTAATTAATATAATATAAGTATTACTTATGAAAGGACATGACTCTAGGTATGAGAACTTATTTACATAGAATATTATAATTGAGAAAGGATCATATTAAAATATTGGAAACTATGGATAAATGGAAATAATTACAAAGAATATATAAAATTTCATTGCAAAAAGAAAATATAGAACCCATTAAATGAATGTCCCAATAGAAGACATTACAAGCATCCAAAAATGGAAGAGGTAGCTATACAAGATTAAATAAAGGATGAGATGATGCAAGAGTTTAGATGTTTGACCCCTAAAGAGGGAAGAAGAATGATAAAATCATCTGGGGTTCTACTTTTACCAAATTGGGACATTGCATATGCCATGGTTTTTAATACCATCACTAAGAAGTTAAGTGCTGAAGAAAAAGCGAGAAAAAGACTTAGAGGTGCTCAATTCAATGAAGATCATGCTACCTTGGTAATTTGGTCTTTGAGAAGAGGATCTAGAGCCAATCTTTCTCAGCCAAATGATACTAGAATGATTGGGGACTTGATTGTTAAGAGAGTGGAGGATACTCCAAATGATGACGCTACAAAATTAAATGTTGAAATAGCTAACCTCACATTAGCTATAGCTAGGAAGGAGGGGAAAAAACTAGAATTACAGGAAAAATATTAATAGATTCTAGATGCTTATAATAAAGAAGTACAAAAGAGAATTGAGCTAGAAAATAAGATGGAAGGATACCAAGGGAAATCTAGCAAACCTAGGATTACTTATCCTCATCCTCTAGTTGAGCCTTTTAAGCTGACTCCCCTCATAGAACCACTATATAGTCTGGAAAAAGACCACAATTTTCTATAGCTCAACATTTTGAAGAGGAGAAGAGCAAACTTTAGCCACTACATGTAGAACTGAATCTCCAATATGAGGATAGAATAAGAAAAGAAATAATGTGTACCTAGTAGATAAGATTGGTTGGCCTACTTTTTATGAGAAATTGTTAAAGATAATGGATATGCAGAATGAGATAAAAAGTAGTGAGGATTCTTTGAAGCCATAGTGAATAAATAGAACAACAGGGACAAAGATGTCACTCTTTTATGTTTTTCAGTTATTAGTCTGTCTTGTGGGAAAATAGAAAAAACCTTTGACATGACTAATGATCTTTCTAATTTTGATGATAAGAGGGATGTAGTGCAAAAGAGAATCATATACTATTTCTCAAAGTATCTTGGTGAAAAAATTGAACTTTCTCCCATGCACTCTTAAAAAATAGATGAATTAAAATATAAGGAAGAATGGGTCAAAGAATTGGATGACTTGTTATGCCTTAGAATTAATTTAGGGTCATAGATGAAAAGGGCATGCATGCTAGACAAAAACAACTGAGGAATTTGTTAAAGCTCAAATATTCTTTGATTCTAATAGGAAAGAATTTGTTGAAATATATAAATTAGGGGAATATGTTTTAAGCAAGCAATGGGAGGTATTGAATTTTACTTGGCCAGATGACACACTTTTTGACAAGTGGATGGAAGATCTTATACATTCAAAATAGTTAGTACTCAGTGAAATGGATGAAGATGAGGTGGACCAAGATGGGTTACAAACAATTGATGCATCAGTTAAAGTAGAAGAAGACAAAGATTAAAAAATCAGCTATAGTAACAAGCATAGAGGTTCAAACTGATGAGTTGGCAATAGAAGAATTAAGTATAATGGTTAGTTTGTTAGTACAAGATGACTTGGATGGAGAACCACGAGTTAAAATCAGCTTTCAAATATAAGAGCCTGGACCATCACATGTAACTCCAATGATTACACACTCCAAGGAATGAACTATGTCAAAGCCAATCACAAATTCCATAGCAACAAAGAAGCCCTAGCAAAAGTGGTCCCACAAAAAAGAATATTCATGATGTAAATCTTTTCGTTGCACTAAATTTTTTCTTTTATGACAGAAACCTTTGTAAATATCTTTCTAGACCCTAAGGATAACTATCATTTTTCTCTAAGCCTGAAGCTTGTTGCATCTCATGTTGTATAAATGTGATCCCAATGCTAGAGAAAAGATTTGAACTATTATGTAATTTTTGTGTTGGCTAGGTTTACATTCAATTTAGTTTTCATGATAAGAATTTTTGTGATGTGTTTTCTCTACAAATATAAGAATACATTAGCATTCAAAGATAATGGTGTCTTGTCTTGAGTTGTTCTGAGTATTACTCCAATGTTATATAATTTTCAAAGAAAATGAATATAAATATGAACTATCACCATATCTAATTTCGCTAAATCTTATCTCTACTATTATTCACTAGTTATCTTGAGGTTTTATAGACAAAGCTTATTCAATTTAATTCCACTAGGATAAGTTGTATATAAGTTTTCTATTGCTTTTAATTAAATGAATTAAGTAACTGCTTGAGTGATATGATAGGATTTCTAGGAAATAAGAAGGATATAAATAAGAATGACTTTTAGGGTAAAATTGCTGATAGATATTGATTGTAATGCAACCAATTAGGTGAAAATAGTTGGGTAGACTTTGAATCCTAGTTAATGAGGCACTGATCAATTATTTGTATATGAAAATATCATGGATAAGCATCAAGCAAAAATCTCAAAAATCTAATAAATTTTTAATTTAATGTATGAAGAATATCATAGCTAGTCAGTACTGGGTTGCATTTAATTTTTGTGTTTTGGTTAGCTATTGTTACCTTTAATTATATGTAAATCTGAGAAGAATTATGACCAAATATCTACTATAGCAGATGAGTATTGTAAAAGAATACTAGTAAATGAATAAACTATGAAGATAATATCTAGTTTTGAATCATTTTATCCCTCAAGTACACCTGCCTTGGTTTTGTAGAAACTAAATAGTAGAAAATCCTTGTGATTTTGTTGAAGTTGGGTCTAGGTTTAATAACTCCTTAGTTGAGCATAGGAAATAGCTAACTCTTAGATTAATTTTTTCCTTATTCATCTTGGTATCAAGTATTTTTTTGCTTGGTAGTTTAAAAACACCAACAAGGTGCTTGAATTTGTAAATGTTTTTAAGCCAAAATATAATCCCCTTGCTGATAAAAAAATATTATGTTGCCAAAATGAATTTTCCTGTGAATAATTTTGTTGGTTTTTTGTAAACCTTGAATGAAAAGAAAGAAATCCTAACCCAAAATTATCCATAAATGTAATTGAGGTAGATATTAGGTGGGCTAATAGAGTAATCATATCACTAGGCCAATATACATTACAAAAAAAGACTTGGATATGTGGTGGCAAGGAGTGTATAACCTATACCTCTTTATAAGAGACAATTATCTGAAAGTGGGCACCTAGTACACATGCTACCAAAAAGAAAAAAATAGAACAAGGTTCTTCTTCTAGGGTTGAAGTATTTCTCCCTCAAAAACCCTAATCCATATAGATAATGAAGACTCCTTAATGGAGCAACTAAAATAGATGGGAGGAGAGAAGGACATTGCCATAACTACAAAAATATAGGAGGAGTGCCTAAAGAGCCCCTATGCCAACATTATCCCTAACTATAGAAGACTATCAAGGTCAAGAAATTGATCTTGTGGTAGAATAGGCATCCAAAAAAATTTTGATTATGAAAGCTTTATAAAGTCAAGAGATTTTACTCAGTTTTTATGGAGAAGAGACATTAGTAATTTCGAGGCTTAATGCAAAAGGATTGAAATAGAGAAATATGATAGGAAGGACTCTAAAATTGGGGAACATGTCAAAGCTAGCCTCATTAAATAATTTGCATAGGTAACCAAGGGGACAGGCAACTGCTAAAATATTTAGGGTTATGATATTACTCAAATAGGATATTGCCAATGCAACATTTTTGGACACTATAAGGAAGGCAAAAGACACCTAGTTCAAGATCAAGAAAGAAGGCTTACAAGCCCATAAGGGATTAAATTATAGTAATGATCACCAAGCCTTGGTAATAGGGTCTATTCAAAAAAGAGATAAAGCCAGAATGTGAAAGGTTTTAGATTCTGAGCATATGGGTAGTCTTATGGTCTACAGGGCAAATGAGGTAGATAGTGATAGAGTTGCTAGGATGACGAAGGAAATAGAAGATTTTTGAGTAGTAGTTGTTGCTAAGGATAAAAAAGAAAATTTGGAATTAAATAATAAATTTGAAAGGGTTTTAGAAGCATATGAAGAAAGAGGAAGGAGAATACACCAGATGGAAGGTATGATTTCTCAAATGTAGAAACAATTAGGGAAAAGAAAAGTAGGTGAAGAATCTAGTTAGCTGAGGATTAATTATCCTCCTCATTCTCGTATTGCACATTTCAACACAACTCCTATTATAGCAATTCCAAATATCCCACAGGAACCCCAAACATATATACCTAAGGAGCTTGACAAAGAGAAGACTAAATTGTGGTCAATGCATGTGGAATTGGGTGTTCAATATGAAAACAAACTAAGAGACACAATTATGTATCTAGTGGAGAGGGAAGGTTGGCCTACATTTTATTTGCAATTGTCAAAATTGATAGATGAATAGAATGAACTAACAAATAATCAAGAAAATTTGAGGCCAATTATGAATAAATGGATTAGTAAAGACAATGATATCACTATTTTATGTTGTTCGGTTATTAATCTTTCTTGTGAGCTAGTAGAGAAAACATTTGATTTAACTAATAGCCTCTCTAATTTTGAAAATAAGAGGAATATGCTGCAAAGGAGAATTAGCAACTCTTTTTCAAAGTACATTTGTAAAAAATTTGGTCTTTTTCCTCATATGCTCAAAGGCATAGGAAAATTGAAAGATAAAGAAGAATGGGCAAAATAATTAGATGAGTTGATGTGTATTAGACTCAATAAGGTCATAAATGAAAAAGATCACATATGGTTTGCCAAGACAACTAAGGAAATTATGTAGGAACAAATATTCTTTGATTCTTTTAAAAAAGATTTTGTTGGGATAGATAAAATAATAGAGGATATGTTACAAAAGCAACAAGAAATCTTGAACTTCAACTTGCCAGATGATACACTTTTCAACAAGTGGATGATAGAGTATGCTCAAATGAGTTAGTTGTTACTAGAAGAAGCTGAAGAAAGTGATATAGACTAGGATGAAGTACAAATAATTGATGCCTCTATTCAAATAGAGGAAAGGAAAGAGGAGCAACTAACTGAAAAAAAAGACATGGTTATGCAAATTGCTGACATAATAAAAAAACTGCCAGTTGTAACTATGGACATGATAGTTCAATCTAATGACTTCGAGCAAGAGCAATGAGTTGCAATCATTTTTCAAATATCATAGCCTAATATATCATGTGCAAATCAGATGGTCCCATAGTTAGAAGGGCAACAATTACAAATAGACCAATTATCAAATGAAGCCTCTCAACAAAAAAGGTTACAACACAAATGGTCCCACCAACAAAAGGTCAGTAAAAAGGAATTTATGTTGTAAAGTGCAAGAAAACACTTTGTTTTGTCTTTTTGTGAGTGACATCTTTGTCCACTTTTGTAAATCTCTTTGTGCTAAGGGCAGTTTTCCTTTTCCCTCTAAGCCCATAGCTTGTTGAATCTCATGCTATATAAATGAGATCCCAAGGCTAGAAGAAAGGTTTGAATTCTTTATAATTTTCATATGAAGGTTCAACTATAAAACTAACCCTAATAGGTATCTTAGCTATTGCCTTAGCATCTACAAAGTATTTAGTAGCACCAATATCTATAAGAATAGAGATAGGGTAACAAAAACATGCACCATTCATCTATATAGGAGTAGCTTGATACTCTACTAGCCTCTGATCTACTACAACATGAGTGTGGTGATGGAGTTAGAAGTCCCTCTTGTCGGATCATTATGGAAACTTAGTGGCAAAATAATTACCACCACAAACAAAACATCTTGTCCTAGGACCTCTCCTTTCATCATTCCAATTTTGTACACCCTCGTTGTTTCCATTCCTTCCATTTCCATCCATGTTATTTCTATTGTTTTGGTTCTTGTTGTTGTTCTAGTTTTCCTTAAATTCTTGTCAAGTTTATCGTGTCCCTTGTACTTCATGTTTTTTTTTTTTTTTTTTTTCCCATTTCCCTTTTTCTTATCATCCTAATAACCCATTTTATCCTCATATGACCTATTTTTCTGGAACTTCCTTTTATAGTTTTGGTTGGAAGATTTAGATGATAAAGCATCTTTCAATATTTGTTCCTATTTAAGGGCCTTGCATAGTGCAAAATCCAAGGTCTTGGGTTCCTACATTTTGACCTCATTATAAATTTCAGTTCATAAAGTCATCACTAATTTTTGGGTTCTAAATAGCTCATCACGCTGCTACTAAGGAACATACTTCACCAAATGACAAAAAAGTTCATGACATTATGTAACGTTCATGTTCTCTTGAACTATCTTCTAGAAATGTAATGATTTTTTGTCATAGAACAAGTAAGGTTACCATTGTTTGCAAAAAAAGTTATAGAAATTCTTCCTATATTACCTTCCTTTTCTAGAATTTCTTTTAAGCTAGTACGTTTTTCCACCAAGTAGCTACCTCACTCATTAGCTGAAATGTGGCTCAAACTAGTCTAGATTTCCTTGTATAGTTTCATAATAGGAAATATTTCTCCATGTAGGTAATCCATGCATCAACATCTTCCCCAAAAGCTCTACTATTTAACATGGGTGGAGTCACTTTCTTGAGATCTTTCCTCAACTCAGTAGCTATCTATACCTTGCCAGTATTAATGAGAGAAATCCAATAGTTAGTTTTCATCTTTTGTTCTACCTTAGATCTCCTAAGAGCCTCTTCCAAATTCTCATCCTCATGTTTCTTTATCTATTCCTCCTCCTCCTCACACAAAGTTTTAGAGCATTGATCTTGATCATGCTTTCTCACCTGTTCATCAATTTGTCTACCTCAAGTCTCATGCTCTACCTTATCCATCCTTTGGCCTTATTTCTATAACAAATCCCACTATTGAGTCAATAGTGGCAATATCTAATCTAACCTCTCATTAGGTTCCTTAGCTCGTGTGCCACTGCTAGAGCCACCTCGAGGGTTAGCTCTTGTGGCCATGGTGATAACTCAAACACCTGACATAGATTGACATAAGTTAGTTTAGTAGCCCAAGGCCCTAGGGTTTAAACATTTCTCTGATACCATATGTAAGAACCAAATCCTAAACAAAAGATGCCACATCACAAATAAACCAAAAATGTGGAAAAGAAACCAATCACATCCAGATTTGAAAATTCAAGAACTCATTTATTATCCATAAATTAAATAAGTAACAAATATAATTAGATGTCAAATGAAACTTTGCAGCTTAACAACCATGGCTGATTTACATTTGCATATACATCACATGCATATCATACACATGAAAAATAGTTCATCACCATTTAAAATACTACATTATTAAATTATCAATGATTACATCAATTGAATGTCATAAATCATTGCTAAGATGAAGGTACAAGACCATAAAAAAAGTTGGAAACTTGACAGATTTCCTTCAGTGTATCTGATATACAAAACCATCAGATGTCATCCTTCTTCTATCTGAGATAAGAGTGTCAACCACATAGTGTTCGCTCCCTTAGGATTCTTCCTGACATGAAGAATTCCCCAACCATGGCACAAGAAGCCTAACTTCTCGGAACAAGATGGATCAAATGGACTCAGTGTAGCCGTGAAACATACTACATACAACTATGTGCCTAGTAGCCTAATCATGAAATGTGATAGGAGAAATAAAAAAAGACTACACATCTACCCACATGTAGTGAAAGAAAAAATGTAACATATCTACTCACATGTACATTTATTTTAACTAATTTTCATATCTACTCATATGCAAAAAATAAAGTAAGCATAGTCACACACATATGCTATATGTCAGAAACAACACACTTAAATGTAATAAATAAATGGCTTCGCCAAGCACTAAGTTAGTCAGCATTACCAAAAAGAGAGACAAAACATAATGAATCCTACTTTTTACAATATGACAAGTTAAGAGAAGAAAAACAGAATGCATCAATTCCACCCTCCCAATTACCACATTACACCCTTGCATAAGGTAGTGAAACAATTAACAATCAAAAACTTCAAGAAAGAAATATTCAAATCTCATTCTAGTTTAATAATTTGACCCACTTAATGTAAATTACATCCATGTTCAACCTCTACATCATACATAACTATACCATAATCGACGTGTACTATCTTTTAGATCAGCCACCTAAGTTAACATAGGTTTAGTTTTGCACAACAGTTTCCTACTGTTTTAGGTACAGATCATGGCGTGAAGCATACTAGAACTTTTCATGAAGAGTACTACGACATAGTATAAGATTGTCATCGTGTTTATCTATTCAATGAAATCCCTAAGCCATTGTACAAATAGCATTATTATAAATTACAAAATTTGCATCTCCAGTAATATTGTTTTGAACTACCTAACTCAATATCTGAAAGTTCAGCAGGGTTTTACGGTACACATTTACTTTGTCTTAATTTACTTGAAGGCATTGCATTCCTATAGCACAATAACTAAAAGGTTTGAAGTACTTATAATTTAAAATTCTTGTCAAAAAATGTTTAGGTATAGAGGCTTACTAGTTTAAGGCGAACCATTTAAGAAAATATATTTTCTAACTATAAATCGAATTCTACAGCTCAATGCTCAATTGTCTTTGTACAGTTTCCTGCAGCTTCATATCTCAATTCACAAAGCTTTTAATCAATGCAAAAGAAAAGAAAATAAAGTGGAGGTATTCTAACTATAAATGGAGTATTTCTCACACTCGCACTCACAACCTACTTACCCGCCCACGGTCTAGTAATTTCAATCGAAATTCAACAGTGATTCCCAATGTTATCCTAGCAGCCTTTCTGATATATGAGAGTTCTAAAACATTATAATAAGTTGGGGCCTTAAAAAAAACAACAACATGTCTCATACAACCACTGTGACAAATAGAAAGAGGAAAGAATAGATTAGCAACTTAACTGATATCCTCTACATTTCCTAGCTATAAACACATTCAATCGTATAGATGAATACTCGAAACCCAGCATTTTCTAACAGTTCCTCAAAGAAATGTGTGGAAAATAAAGAGAGATCCTCTAAGGACTAAGTTTTCTTTCTACTAATTTGGGCATTTTATTTTAAGCTCTGACAATAACTCTGATCATGGTTATCTTTCAATGTTTCACCCTATGATCTCCATCGAATTAGGGAAAGTAATCATACAACCAGTTAAAATTTAAAAGGCACAACCCTACTGTAAATCATGCATTGGGAAATAGAAGCACATTTCTTTATTTGCAAGAGAAATAGAAGTGGAACCTGATGGTGCTCAGTTTTTTCTGTAATGCCTCCATGTGTGTCGATCCCAAGGGCTCTTCCCTTTCTAGCTCATGTTCTCCAGCCGCTTTCTCCTTGTTTTCTTTATTTGTTTTTATAAAGTATTCAAGAAAGTAACTGACCTAATTGAGCATGGACTTATTGTTTATTTATTTTATATATATATTTAAAGAACATAATCTAATGCATACCCCAATAAATAAAAAGGGTCATTCCTCAGAAATGAAATTAAGTTACAAAATTTAGGAAATTAGCTTAGATATCTAAAAGGTTGACCAGTCTAACTTTGACTCATAAGCATTCAAATAAACATGTCGACAAATGAGAGGTGACAATGGTAAAAAATTCAAAGCATTCACTTGTATCATCTTTGCCAATTCGAAGGTTGCATGCTAGAAGAAGCCATGACAGAATTCAGATTTACACCCGCCTATTAACTATTCTACAGATTTCATGAACCTTCTCAGTGCACTAAATGATAAACCTAGCTGATATTTGATGCCCATTCAAACATTTGATCATTTTCTTCTCCTTGTCGATCTGGTGTCTACCTTTTGATTTTTATCAAAGCTTGAAACATTGTTTTCATTTTCCTTTGCATGACCTTTCTATAGAGAAATTGCATTTCTCAGATCATTCATTTTCCATCACTATCGACCGTGTTTGAAATGATGGAGATAGTCCTCATTTTCTACCCGCACGGCCCATATGTAGATCGAAGCTCCCATTATTAGTGTCCGGGTGTAATATTATTGATGGCATACCTCAACATAGAGAAATTGTCCATATATTGTATGCATGACTATGGATGGTGTGGAGCTTGGCTTTGCACCAGCTAGTCCCACTTTCTCCAGAGGTTTGAAGATTTTTGTTCTACAAAATTATTTCTTATCTACATGCTGCAATCATTCTTTGAATTCCTTAAAATGATAGTGGTTGTGTCTTGTTGATTAGTTTCGGGCATCTATTTTATGGTTCCATAGTAAATTGAAAGTTGATCATGTTTGGTCCACGAGTATGCAAAATTATTGTGAAAGTGGTTGTCCACTGTGTGTCATGTAGGACCTACAGCCGCCCTCATTAAAGCTATCGCCTCCACCTTTTAACACCATTTTTTCCTTCAATGCTAGCGATCAAGAGGAAAATTTTGTGAAGATAAATATTTCTTGTTGTATGAATAAGAACTGTAGATGGTGAAATAGTTATGGAAACCATTTATCATCATGTTATTACATTTTGATGAAAAAATAGAACTAACAAAATAAGTAATAACGTGATGACAACAGATAATAAAAGTATTTTATTAATTGGGTTGCATTCAATGTGTTATAATTTCTCTCTATTTATAGAGAGCTCTCAATGCTTCTATATTGGCAAAGATCTTTGGATTGCTTACTGAAACAAATAATAATAGAACTAACAAATAAAGTAATAAAGTGGTGACAGGAGATAACAAAAGTATTTTATTAATCTAGTTGCACACAATGTGCTACAATTTCTCTCTATTTATATAGAGCTCTCAATGCCTCTATACTAGCAGAGATCATTGGATTGCTGAATGAAACAAATAGTTAACTATCTTCCATCCACATGGGTAGAAAGAAGCCAAGGAAGAAATAGTCTACCCAATTTTGTTGACAACACTGATTGTTTTAATCAACCATTTGCTGAAGAATAAGGAATGTGCCTAACAAATCTGCTTAGTTAGCAATAATCATTGAATAGAACATCAGTTTGGTTGTAGCATGAGGTGGAGATATTCATTATTCCAACACCCTCTCTTAATTTCTACCACTAGAGACTATATATATGGGAGAGATTAGAGAAGAAATTCAAATAGAATGGGTTTTGGCATTGAGCCTTGTTAGGTACCCATTTACAACATTAAAAAAATGTTTTCCATCTTTAAAGTTTTTCACCTAAACAAGTGGTTTTCACTTACCACAAAACCTTAAACAAACTTTTAGGTTTTTCACCTAAACAAGTGGTTTCGGATTACCACAAACCCTTCAATTATTTTTTTAAAATTTTCACCTAAACAAATGGTTTCAGATTACCACAAACCCTTCAAACATCGCAAAAAATTATTCCAATCATGAGAACCCAGCTCTATCTTTTCTCATGAACAATAGTTATTGAGTCCATATAAAAAACAATCCATCTACCAAGTCACATGGGTACCCAGCCGTTGTGCTCGCTAGTTCTCTAGGAATATTTTTTAGAAACATGATTAATCAATATGTCAAACCAAAAGAAAAGAAAAGAAAACTTTTGAGGTGCTGGGCACAACAGATGATGCACCTCTTACTACAACCATCAGTAATTTGATCTCCACAGTTTCTCTTCATTCTAGACATTGACTTCAATGATCAGCCTTTTCTTTTCATTTGGCAACAACATACCTTCTATGTCACATTTTCTTAGATAACAGCTTTATGAATCAACAAAGATCAAGGATTAATATATTCATAAATACGAGTGCAGTTGAGAACTTGCAGTACACATCTCATTCATATAACTTTTGTTCATGGTTCTCAGGGCAGTTAAATGCTCAATTACACCTAACAACAATGGTATTCACATCGAAGTGACAAATAATAAACCCAAAAATTTTAGCTTACAAAAATCGTTGCACCCATCTCCTCCCATCATTCAAATGACCAACGGGAACTAAAGGAAGTATTCTTCCATCAAAATACTCACCCGCAAGCGCTCTAACAATAGAGACATGGATCTTTTCTTTTACAGCAAAAAACTCTACATGCTCTGCAAAAATGCACAGGTTGACGAAGCCATCAGATTATTATGTTCAATGGAGAAGAATAAGGGGCTGGTTCCTGACACGGTAACATACAATATTCTCATTAATGCCCTCTATAGAGATAGTCAACTTGAATTGGGTCTCTTGCTACTGGGTGAAATGCAGGATAAGGGCTTCGCTCCCATAGTTATAGCATATTCTATACTCATTCATGGCTTCTGCAAAGTAGTCCAACTAGAATGTGCCTTAGAGCTCATGGAGCTGATACAAAGTAGGGAGATTGGAATTACCCCAGTACGATCACATGCATCACTCTGATACCATGATGAAAAATAGAACTAACAAATAAAGTAATAAAGTTGTGACAGGAGATAACAAAAGTATTTTATTAATCTGGCTGAACACAATGTGTTACAATTTCTCTCTATTTGTAGAGAGCTCTCAATGCCTCTATACTGGCAGAGATCTTTGGATTGCTGACTGAAACAAATAGTTAAGTTAACTATCTTCCATCCACATGGGTAGAGAGAACCGAAGGAAGAAATAGTCTACCCAATTGTGTTGACAGCACTGATTGTTTTATTCAACCATTTGCTGAATAATAGGGAATGTGCCCAACAAATCTACTTAGTCAATAATAATCATTAAATAGAATATCAGTTTGGTTGCAACATGAGCTGGAGGTATTCATTATTCCAACATCTTTTATGCTATTAAGATTTTTTAAAACTTTCAGTGGAGTTTTAATTCATTTTGGCAGCTTTTAAAAGTTAGCAATACAACTTCCTTCTATGAAATATATTTCTTCACTAAAAGTTCTAAATAATTTTGAGAACTTTTAAAAGTTACCAATACAACTTCCTTTTATGAAATTGATTTCTTCTTCAGCAACTATTGTACATGTACAGAGGAATGAGTGGACAGAAATTACTTTAACTATTCACTGAATTATCACCTTCTACATTCATGAGCTTCATAAATTTATCTCCAACTGATCGGATCCTTTGAACTTGTCATCGGTTCCTTCAAAAACTTATTCAACTTATATATAATAGCAAAGATTAATGATAATCCATGTATTCACCAACTTGGCCATCTTAGCATTATGGTCGATATAGTATCTTCATTGGTATCATCAAGATTATTTCTACTCTTGCACTATTTTTACTTCCCTAATAATTAGTTTTGGTGTTTTGGATGACTTTAACCAACATGACAAATTGTTAGGGAGCTTATTTGTGCTGGCCTCTTCATATAGTATTGGCCATTTAAGTTTAATATACAATTTCATTAAATTATTGATGAATAGACTAGACTTATTTCTTTGGAAAAATTGTAGAAAAGACCTTTGCGTGAAATTATATGGTGACTAGATTTATGATACAGATAATCAAAATGCGGTCAACTTAGATTATCTCAATAATGAATTTAAAACAAAAGTGCAAATTTTAGCTAGTTGAAAATAGGGTCTCACAGTTGGCTCTAACTGGAGACATGGACCATTAGGAATGTAGTTTGAATCCAGAATCTTGTTTAATGATTAGTTCCTTGGACAATGGGCTTTAGAGTCACAAAAGAGGAGGCAACATTAGAAGTCATGGGGAAAATTAAGGCAAGCTATAAATGGGACAAACAAAAATTATAATTATTCACATTGTGTACAAAGAATGAAAATTTATAATGATTACTCAAATTTGTTTATAAGTTGGGAGAAGTAGGAAGCTTTGTAGAAAATTAGTTTACACTTGACTAATACTTGCAAGGTTAATACTTTTACCAAATACTCACATATGAGATATCAAAACAAAGTCAACATTGGACCAAACAATTGTATCTCATTGTAGATTGGTGACATTTCTTGAATTGCATTGGTATCCTCCGACATACTGCTGGTCATAACCAGGGATAACTTTAAGAAACCTCCCTTTGGAAAAATGTATAAAGATTTGGTGAATCAAACATTAGTTCAGGGGAAAAAAATTATTGCCAAATTAATTTATTTGAGGAGGAAAAAAATTAATTTTATTGTCAATTTTTAAAAAAAAACTGTATGAAAATTCTATAAAATCCTTGTGAATCATTCATTATTGATGAAAATCATGGATAGAAGTATACATATCGAGAAACTATGATTTTATTAATATTATTATATCGTCCTAATTGATTATCAAACTTGAAGGTTAAATTTATCTCACTTACATCATTATAATTTTCCTTGATTTTATTAATATTATTATATCGTCCTAATTGATTATCAAACTTGAAGGTTAGATTTATCTCACTTATATCATTATAATTTTCCTCCAAATTGTTGAACAATGGTATGAAGGAAACATCCCTATTGTTTATAATCATTGGAGGATCATAAATCAATGGCTTGAATCCTATTTTGGGCCAAAAATTTAAAAGGATATTGAGTATTAAATAAAGTCCCAAAAATAAAGAAACATGTTCCAAATCAAATCTATATTTGGCCAAAATGAGAAAGGATAATAATTTTCATGGAAAGTCTCTAGAATAGAGATGTATGTTGAATCTACATAATTAACATGTAACCTAAGTTAATTATTTACCAAACATTGGCTAATAGGACATCGATTAAGATAAGAATTGGAAATTGTAAGTGAATATACGTAATTTATTACGTCGAAAAAATAGATTTCATTGGTGAAGTCACTACTAAAATACAAATACTTTTATATTATTATTGGTGATTGGACCCAATTTTTATAAAGTGCAAGCGGCATGGCAACCCAAAAGTGCAAAATAATTAGTCAAAATTGGGGTTCTTAATGAGTTGGATTAGCCAATAGGAAAATATTAGCCACTAAAGTTATCCTTGGTCATAACATTTGATAACTCTCTAATCATTTCAATATCATTTATTTAAATATCCCTATAATAGTTTATATCGAGAGGCTCCAAACTGACTATGAATTTGCCAGACTTGATATAGCTTGTGATGAGAATAATTTTACACCAATTCAAAATTGGACTCTACTATTGGAATTTGAATTTCTTTGGAAACACCTATAACAATGCATTGCTCTATTTCATGAGGGTTCTTTTGATTTGGATCCTTCATAAAATTAGAATTGCAAGACATTGAACATGAAGTTGGAACTTTACGAGATATTAAAAATAAATCTTCAAATAGAAGGTTTCAATAGTAGGATAAAACTTTTATCTCTTTTTCAATACTTCCTCATTGAAATCTCTATTTATAAACTCAAATTCCTCAAATTTAGGTTGCATGCATGAAAAAGAATGAAAAATGGATCATTCACCTTTTGTTATTTGAAGTTGATCTTTAAAACTCATAGCAACTGAACCAATTGTCAAATAATCATAAATATTTTTGGTCTTTTGTTTCATTAGCTCTTCTTCATGACCCTCTTTAAAAATTGGAAAGTGTCATATTCTTCTTGCATGTGAACTTGAAATTTTTTGATAACCATCTTTCTCTTTGAGATGATCTTCTACTCTTTTATTGATCATATCACTTTCTAAAAATCTCTCAATATATTTAAATATAAGGATATTCGTTTTTTATGGTAAGGATATATCTACAATGTTTTACTTCTTGTTGTTTATCTATTGCTAATAGAATTACATGATTGTGCAATAGATCCTTGAGAATTATACTTGTTATAATGTTTAGAATAACTGGGGAGGAGAGAGTGAATCAATTATCCAAGGTCCAAATGTACCAATTGAACAAATAAACACTTAAACAACTTCATATCTTAACATTGAATAGCTCAACATCTATAGTAAACTTTTAGTAAATATAAACTAGTAGTTTGTTGTCCTAAATATAATAGACTTGTGGAATGTAAACATTAACAACAAATCACCACAAATAATATCTACACAAGTTTGACACCAAGATTTAACCTAGAAACCCAATTTGGGAAAATCTACCAATAACATGTCACCAATCTTTTCACTCTTGTGTAGTGAGATATGTTAGGATACAGCCCTATTAAAGGCTACAAAACACATTGTTAAATGTGACACTATTAAAGGATTTAATCACCCTAGTAGGAGTGTCCTTGTAAGAAGACTTTAGAACATTCCATTTGAATTCCACCTTGATAAAAGGATTTACATATGACTGTTAGGTTAAGCATGATAAAAGGATTTTAAAATAATACAATGGTTATAAATTAACAACAAGTTTTGATATGGAAAATACAACTCACTTTGTAATTTCAGATCTCAGTTTGGCTAAAATTGTTATCCACTGACTAGCCTTCATCACTCTCTAATTTTTTTAGAAACCCTTCAAGAAATCACAGTTCATCTCTTTTCAACTCTTCTCAACCATTTTCTTAATTTCACCAGTCAATAACATCAACAACTCCTCCAATCCTGAACAAGTCTTTAACATTAGCTCTTGTACCTCCTTAAATAGGTAATTATGGTCTTTTGTGACTTTAACACAATCGTAGATATTAGGATTACAATTATATTTGACAAATACAATGATTTTTTCCACTTTCTTCTTGATCCTCTTGTTTTCTAGAAACTTATTCATGAATCTTTTCATAGAAATGCACAAATATAGTTTCCCTTTATTTAAATATTCTAGTTCATCCATACTTATCTTCAACACACTTTCCATATTCCAAGAAATCATCTATTGGCTAGAAATTACAATTTCTCATAATCTATCAAAATATAATCCCTTAGCCAACATTGTGTTCTAACACTCAATCATCATTGGGTTACTCATTTATTTTTTATAATATATACTAATGCTCGGTTTATACAAATTCTTAGTAAACACTATTTTTTTTCAACACATATTGTGGGTTGGTTGACACTAGCATCACTTGACATATACTTCAAGTTTCTTAATCTTGTACTCTATTATTTGGTTGAGCCTATGCATTTGGTCTATCTTTAATTCCTTCTTTAGTGATTTAATATAATTGTCTTCTTCTCTTCTAGTATCATTAAAAATTTACTTTATCTTGTCAAAGTTTAACTAATCAAGTGTCCATTTGTAGTTTCCTCTTTATAACTCAACCTTTCCTCTATGTTCTTTTTCTATGACCAACTTCTCAAATCCTCTTCATTAATCATATAGATATGACACTCAGATAAAAAAAAAAACTATCTCACCAATAAGGTTTGACATCAATGATAACATAATAATTGTTCCAATTGTAGTTTGCAACAATCTCCTTCTTTGGCATTGATGGAAACACCTCTAGTTATTATGCAATCCAAAACATGTATTGAATCAAGAAAACCCCCTCTTTGTAGAGTATCAAATTTTCATTTATGTCCTTAGTCTCTCTTGATTTCTATGTCTATGATTGCTGATTAGTATCCAAGCACTTAGTCATTTACTAGGTATAGGTGCACAGTCATCACCACAGCGAAGTCATCTAGCGAAGGTTGTACATTTAAGGACTTATTTATTTCGCATTACATGTTGAGAAAGTCAATGATTTCCCAAGCACCCTAGTTGAGGCCGAGTGCATATGTAAGCCGAGCTAATATATTAGAGACTAAGTAAAAAGGAAGAGATTTTTTCCAAAGAAAATCGGAAGAACCATGTATATGGAAGTTGAGTGTCAGTATGAACATTAGAGATGACCAAGTGTCAACACATTCAGATGCTAAGTAGACCAGCTTTTTCATATGAGTTTATAATTGAAAAAACAACTATGTAGATCATTTTGGCTGACCTTTTTATGATATTTAATTTTTGTAGAAATAGTTAAGATGGAGAAAATGTGTTGTTATAGAAGTTAATGATCTTGAGGAATGTAGATCAAAGTGAATGCACAAAGTTGTAGTGCCAAAAGTATGACACATATTTTTCCTTCAAAATCTTTAATAGAACATATATAGCTTTGGGTTAGGCTTGTTGATCCTAGGTCATAGAGGGTGTGTGCTATAGTATGTACGTGCTATGGGATTCCTCATAATGCATGTGTGCTATAGCACACATGCGCTATTAGAATTCAAATAGAACAATAAAAACCCCTATTCTCTCCCCTCTTTCCCTCTTTATTTTTCCCTCCCTCTCTCCCTACCCCATCCTCTCTCTCTCTCTCTCTCTCTCTCTCTCTCTCTCTCTCTCTCTCTCTCTCTCTCTCTCTCTCTCCGTTCCACCCTCTTGTCTGTGCCTCTCTCTCTCTCTTTAATCATGTTGGGGATCAAGATGTGGGATTTTTGTAAGTTTTCGATTCAAGGGATAACTAATTTAATATTCCAACAAAAAATAAAAATCCTCATGTAATTAATCACATACAAAGTCAAGAGAAATTAAATATTCCAAGAGTTTTCCCTCAATTTCAACAACTGAATAATTGAACAAAAAAATAGTTCTTCTAACTTTAATTAGATTTATTTCCACCATAATAAATTAGGGATAAATTTTGGTTTGTTAAAATAATGATTTGGCTTCCATCTCCTTTAGATATTTTCTAAGGCTACAATTCACCTTCCTCACATGTCTTTATTTTGTTGGATTAAAGTATTTTTTGTAGATTCTACAATATATGTGATCTTTATCTTCTTAGGATTTGTTCTTACAACTCAGCAATAACAACATTCTTGAAATTAATTTTTATCTATTTCCATTGATTATTCCTACAAAATCTTTGAGCTAATCTTTCAATGGTCACCTCCATAGTTTAAGGCATGACTAGTAATATCCTTGCATGCAACATTATTTATGTACATAAACCTCTCCAAAGCTTTACTTTTCTTTTAATGTAGTGAGTTCTTCAAACAATTGTAAACCTCTAACACTTTAAGTTGTTTAAAACTTCACTAGTGTATTTAATAAATTCCCTATAGGTTGTGTACCTCTTCCATGATACTTGCCTTTAAAAATATCCTCTTATAGATAGTAGCTCAATCCCTATGGTAGGTATAGTTTATTTTTCATCTTGGGGAGACTTCCTTTTAATTAGCTACAAGAATTAAATAAATTCTAATCCATCCTATATTTCTTCAACTCAAATTAGGGACTATAAATTTAGATTAAAAACATAACATCAACACTAGTTAGAAAACACATGATACAATCTCTTTCTAAGAGAAATATGATTTTTAATAAAATATCAAAATTCCTAAGATTGGTGATTATTTTCACAATAAAAATAGCATTGACCCGAGATCTTTATTTATTTTAGGTATTTCACCTCAACAATTTTTCTTGACTTTGATATTAGATCTCTAACTAGGCAGACATTTGTCCCTCTAGGATCTTCCTTAAATCCTTTATCAATGATTTTCTTGCACTTGATAGCCTCTTTTTCTTCCTATGTTTTGTTGTTGTTCAAAAGATAATAAGTTTTCTTTCTTTCTTTTTTTGCATAGTGGCCATGGTGTTTCTTCTTTTGAGCAGTTCATTTGAGTTTTATTGAGTATTTCGTTTGAGTTCTATTGAATCTAGTTTAAAAACATTAACTTTCTCTGATATGAAAATATTTCCATCTATATGAAACTATTTCCATTTATATTAATAATTTTTAGTAGAGAAAGTTTCTAATAGTATTGTAGTGTTTTTCAACTAATACTACAAAATGAAATAGATCTTTGTATTACATAGAAGACAAAAAAATATTCATCAAGAAAAGAGGAAAATAGAGATATTGAATACTAAAACTGAAAAATATATCAATCATTATGTATTCCATGACTATAAATTGTGAGACTTATACAATATTGACCATGGTTTAGACTAAAATTAAAATGAAATGATAATAGAAATAATTTATGAATTTTCTAGTTTTACCTATGCATGTAGGCAAGAATCCAAAGTTACACTATATAGAAAAACATAAATAGTCTTTCATCTATAGATTATAGATGAGAGTGAAACATAAAAATAAGATTTGAATTAACAAACTATAACCACCCTCCCTTGTAGATGATAACAAACCTAGTGAATTATTGAAAAAATACTCTCTTTTGTAGTTCCTAGGCTCTAATACCATGTACTATTATGCAACTAAATCTTCATAACACAAGATGGTTTGGTAATAAAAAAACATATGCTAGTTTAAAATAGAGAAGCCAACGAAAGAAATTATTTTAATTGTATTATCTTTAGTAATCATATACAATATGTGTCATTTATAAATACTGAAAGTACCATATTAAAAAAATATAATAGAATGAAAAAATAGTTTGTGCAATTCATTTATAAAGAAAATAATAGTTTTCATGTAATGCATAGTTAATCATTGAGTCTTTTGTTACCTTACCAAATCCATTATTTTTAGAGAGATGTAAAGAACTCTTAAGTCTAACTACAGAGATAGAAAGGAGGAAAGAGGGAAAACCAAGTGCAAGTAAAAATCCCACACAATATAGATGCTAACAAAGAGAGAGAACTATTATGCTACACTTTCTTTCAATTGAAAATAGATGCACAAAACATAAAATGTAAGAGATGATATAACACTCCACAATATGTAGTTACTGGTAGATTCTTGAAAGTAGATGCAAAGGTGGCCAATGATCTTTGAACAATAAATTTCCCCTATGGAGGAAACAAGATCAAATATGTATAAATAAAGTCTTCCCAATTCCCAAAAAAATATGTAGGAGGACAACTTAATATAAATAATATATCCAAACTATACTTAGTTGTCTCCATGTTGATGTTGATATTGACTATTTTCATAAGCAAATCAGACACTATTGAAAATGACCATTGAGAATCTCCCAAAAATTAATGTAGAGAACAATCAAAAGAATCATATATCTCCTTAGGAATTAACTACATAAATATTATCCAAATGTATCCAAATGATTATTGATCTATGAATAAAAATCATGTAAAGAATTAAAAAGAGAGCCAAAATGTTTGTTCACAACAACTAAAGAATAATAAACCTCATGAAAGAGAAGATGTGTGAAACTGATATCATCATCTAGATGTAAAATGACTACACAAATAACTTTCAAACACTTATCACTAATGTGTCCCACAAAGCCATATTTTAAAGATGATGTATACCCTATTAAAAAGAATCACTAAAAGCTTTCAATGAAACAATGATAAATTCTGAAAAAAAGAAAGATGTGTCCACACAAGAGGAGCAACCAAAGTCTTTTGGGTAAGTACACCAAGTTGTGGTGCCAAAAGGGGGGTGTAAATGGATACCCCTTTCTTGAAAATCAACAATTTCTGAACTTCAACAAGAATTTGAACATAGTTACCCTCAAAATTTTAAGATATGACAAAAAAAAAAGTCATAGTCCTTTGAATCTAGTTTCTAAACTACTATTTTTTTTCCAAAATGGTTTAGTTTTAGGTCCTCAAAAAAGGGGGCCACAAAAAGTGGTACTCTTTATTCCAAAAAAATATAACATAGTACAAAGTGTGGCCCCCCTAAAATTTTAACTTTTTTTTTTTGAAATTCTTTAATCACTGTGGTGAAAAGTTACTTAACACTATGTAGTTTATCCCAGATTTTTTGGATAATTTTATAATGTGTATTTTTTTAAAATGTTTTTTTTAACTAGACACATCCCAAAAATGTGAAATATCTGTGTGCTTTCCCTAGAAACAATTTAAAACTAATCTAAAATAATAATAATAATAAATTCAAAGTGTGTAGAATGGATTCTAGTTTCTGAAAAACAAGGTTATTGCAAAATTTGATGAACGAGCTAAAATCTACATCCCAATTAGTACATGGTGGTTTTTGACAAAAAAAGAACATGCATTCAAAAGAAATTATAGATGAAAGGCTTGAAATAGTTCAAATTAAAAATAAATTATATGGTTCTATAGCTAACACAGAGACCTACAATGTCATGTAACCTGATCTTATCGATGCCCAACCACAAGGAATCTTGAAGGAGAGCACACAAAAAAAATCAATCATTTTTTGTATGTTTGTAGCAAAACATGTCTCAAATCTATTTATAAACTCCAACCTTTGGGTTGGATCTCCAAGGAAAAAGCAATCCTTAGGCTTGGTTTCAATGTAAAGCTTTGAATAGTGTGTACTCCCTATAGCATGTGTGCACTATAGCACACATGCGCTATTTAAAGCATTTGAATTTTCATCTAAATAGCATGTGTGTGCTATAGTGTGCACACACTATTTAGACCTAAATAGTGCATAGAGAAGGAAGAAGAGATGCAAAGCAAGAGAAAGAGAGAGAAGGGGGGAGGGATGGTTGTGTCTGTGTGTGTATGAGAGAGAGAGAGAGAGAGAGAGTAGGGGATGGGAGAGGGGAGAGAGAGGAAGTGAGAAAGAGTAGGGGCGGTAGAGAGTGTACGGGATGAGAGAGAGGGGAAGTGAGAAAGAGTAGGGGTGGTAGAGAGTGTACAAGATGGGAGAGAGGGGAAGTGAAAAAGAGTAGGGGTGGTTGAGAGATTACTAGATGGGAGAGAGAGGAAGTGTGAGAGAGAGTATGATGTAGGAGAATCTTGGGTTGCCTTGTTATCCTGCTCATTTTTTGCTCATTTTGCAATTGGTGCCAAGTTACTGTAGCACTCTTCAAGTGTCGAGCTCCTGTCGCACTTTTCAGGTGCCGAGTTACTGTAGCACTCTTTAGGTGCCGAGTTCCTATTGCACTCTTCCTATCGCACTCTTTAGGTGCTGAGTTCTTGTCACACTCTTCAGGTGTCGAGCTCCTATCGCACTCTTCAGGTGCCAAGTTCCTGTCGCACTCTTCAGGTGCCAAGTTCCTGTCGCACTCTTCAGGTGCTGAGTTACTGTAGCACTCTTCAAGTATCAATTTCTTGTCACACTCTTCAGGTGCCAAGTTACTATAGCACTCTTCAGGTGTCGAGTTACTGTAGCATTCCTTCAGGTGCCAAGTTACCTAGTGTATGCTGAATGCCAGTATTTGGACATGATTTCTACAAGTTGGCTTGCAAGATTAATTTCTTTTGCAACATTTATGTTAAGATCTTTTCTTGGTATGAGTCCACACCATTTTTGGGTTGGCCCTTCTATTATGTAATATTCTAGAATGTTTTGTAAGCCATTTTGGCAAGTATAAATAGAGAGTTTAGGCTTAGAGCTAGGTAAGTTTTTAGAAGAAGGAAAGTTTTGAGGGAGTAGAACTAAAAGTCTGAATTTGCTGTTGGATCTTTGAATGTGAATGATTGTAATTGGCCATAACCTAGAAGGCCTCATAGCTGGGCATGTATGAAGATATTTTGATGAATCAATAGAAGTATTTTCCTCTTCTCCTCCTTTGGTTGCTATCCACTTGTGTTTGCTTCATTTCTGTTAACTCTTGCAAGGTGGTTTGGATAGCTGGGTGAGCCTTTGGCCCTAGTTATTTATCCTCCTTGCTTGCGTTAGAGTAGGGGTGGAAAAGAGAGAGTACAAGATGAGGGAGAGAGATTGAAATTAAAGTATAGGAGAGAGAGGAAGTCTGAGAGAGAGAGTAGGGGTTGCAAAGAGAGTACAGGGTGGGAGAGAGAGATTGAGAGTAGGGGATGGGGGGAGAGAGTAGGTGGTGGGAGATAGAGTGGGAGAGTGAGAGAAAGAGAGAGGAGGATGGGAGTGCATGTGTGTGAAAGAGAGAGTAGGGAATGGGAGAGGGGGGAAAGACAATAGCTCAAGAGAGAGTAGGGGATGGGAGAGAGAGTAGACAATGGGAGATGGAGAGGGAAAGGGAGAGAGAGGGGGATGGAAATTTGTATGAGAGAGAGAGTAGGGGATGAGAGAGAGTGTGAAAATGTGAGAGGGAGTAGGGGGTAGCAGAGAGAGACTAGAGAGGGGGAGAGTGAGAGAGAGAGTAGGCGGTGGGAGAGAGAGTGGGAGAGGGAGAGAAAGTTAGATACAAAGTAGGGGATGGAAGAAGAGAGGGGGGGGATGGGTGTGTGTGTGAAAGAGAGAGAGTAGGGAATGGGAGAGGGGAGAGAGATAGAGAGAGAGTAGGGGATGGGAGAGAAAGAGAGTAGGCAATGGGAGAGGAGTGGGAGAGGGAGAGAGGGGGGATGGGAGTGTGTGTAAGAGAGAGAGTAGGGAATGGGAGAGAGTGTGAGAGTGTGAGAGAGACTAGGGGTTGTAGAGAGAGAGTGAGTGTAGGGATGGGAGAGAGTAGAGAGGGAGAGGGAGAGAGAGAGAGAGAGAGAGAGAGAGTAGTGGGAGAGGGAGTGGGAGGGAGAGAGAGGGGGAATGCGAGTGTGTTTGTTAGAGAGATAGAGTAGGGGATGGGAGAGAGTAGGCAGTGGGAGAGGGAGTGTGTGTGTGCGAGAGAGATAGAGAGAGAGGGAATGGGAATGTGTGTAAAGGAGATAGAGTGTGGGATGGGAGAGTGTGTGAGAGAGAGTAGGGGTTGAAAAGAGAGCTCGTACAGGATGAGAGAAAGAGTGAGAGTAGGGGATGGGAGAGAGTGAGAGAGAGTAGGGGATGGAAGAGATAGTGAGAGTAGGGAATGGGAGAGAGAAAGTAGAGAGGGAGAGAGAGTACTTGAGAGAGAGATAGTAGGTGGTGCAAGAGGGAGTGGGAGAGGGAGAGAGAGGGGGGGATGGGAGTGACTGTGACAAATCTAGAGAGTAGGGGATGGGAGAGGAGAGAGAGGAGGGGGATGGGAGTGTGTGTGTGTCTATGAAAAAGCGAGAGTAGGGGATGGGAGAGGGGAGAGAGATATTAGGGGATGGGGGAGAGAGATTAGGCAGTGGGAGAGGGAGTAGGAGAGGGGCAGAGAGAGGGAGGAATGGGAATGTGTGTGTGTGTGAGAGAGAGAGACGTAGAGAGAGACACATAGAGAGAGAGAGAGAGAGAGAGAGAGAGAGAGAGAGAGAGAGAGAGAGAAGGGGATGGGAGAGAGTGTGAGAGTGAGTAGCTGGTGGCAGAGAGAGCTCATACAAGATGGGAGAGAGAGAGTAGGAGATGGGAGAGAGTGTAAGAGAGAGTACAGGATGGGAGAGAGAGTAGAGAGGGAGAGAGAGAGAAAACTTGAGAGAGAGAGATAGTAGGCAGTAGGAGAGGGAGTGGGAGAGGGAGAGGGAGAGAGATAGGAGGATGACAGTCTATGTGACATATCTAGAGAATAAGGGATGGGAGAGAAGAGAGGGGGGAATAAGAATATGTATGTCTATGAAAGAGAGAGAGTAGGGGATGGGGGATAGAGAGTAGGTGGTGGGAGGGGAGAGAGTGAGAATAAGGGATGGTAGAGAGAGTGTGATAGAGAGTAGGGGGTGGCAAAGAGAGAGTACTGGATGGGAGAGACAGAGTGAAAGGATGGGATAGAGTGTGAGAAGGAGTAGGGAGTTGTAGATAGAGATTATGAGATGGGAGAGATGGACTGAAAGGATGGGAGTGAGTGTGAGAGAGAGTTTGGGATGGTGGAGAGAGAGAGAGTAAGAGTAGGGGATGGGAGAGAGAGAGAGTAGAGAGGAAGAGAAATAACTTGAGAGAGATAGGTAGTAGGCGGTGGGAGAGGGAGTAGGAGATGGGGGGAAGAGGGGTGATGGTAGTGTGTGTGAGAGATCTAGAGAGTAGGGGATGGGAGTGTGTTTCTATAAAAGAGAGAGTTTAGGGGATGGGAGTGTGAGGCCTCGCCCCGACCCATCATAGCATAGCGATGCATTACTATTACTTTTGGATATTCATGACTCAAGAAAGTCGAGACATTATTTGATACTTAGAACATATTATATTATTTCATGTTACTTTCAGATATATTGATGTTTGTCATTTAATGTTTTAGGTATATGCATGTTGATGAAATCGGTAAATGTACAATTGATACTTTGATTTAAGAGATTTTAAATAGCTAAGAATTAAGTAGGATGGAAGAAACCCTGATTGATGTATGGTTCAATTTATGTGAATTTTTGATACATATATATGTACATGTGATTTTCGAACTCCTGATGTGTGCAATGAGTGTGCAGATAATTTTAGCCGAGGAAACCGACGGAGGAACAGAACTGATCTCTATGTGTTAATTTTGGAAACTTTGTTGTTCATAATTCACGTGTTGTATTGTGAGATATATGTATGTATCTTCTTTATTCAGTGAATGTTAATGTTCATAATTATGTTCTTTCAGTGTCGCTTGACACTCGTAAAATGTTTATGTTCTTCGGTGTGCTGATTAGGGTTAGTTGTTTAACCTTTGGACCAAGTTGGTTTAAGTTAGTGTAGTTTGCTAATCAAGTTCTTAATTGGGGTTAGTCATCCCTAATCCGGATTAGTGCTTGTTTGCAAGATAGAGTAGTTAGATGGACCTATTTTATTCCTAGATTTCATTTGTCTCTAAACCTTTTCCCTAAGGCTTTAAAACATGTTATTATTCTAACTAAAGGGTATGGGTATGGGTTAGGGGTCTTTTCCAACTCCTAAGCCCCTTTTTTTGACTTTTGAGGTCACTCAAAAGTACCCTTTTTGCCTTTGTGCGAAAATTGCAAGTGGTTGTCATGAGTTGTCTTACCCCACCTCCTTTTAGGGTTTAACCATGGTGTGGGTTGAGTTAGGAGCTTCTAGATTTGTAGGTGGATGGGTGTAGTTATTGCTCCTTTTGGGTGGTTGAGTTGGAGGCTTATTTAGAGGCCTTCCTTGGACTAGTTGTTTTGTTACCCAATCTCTACATTTAGAGAGGAATTCTTGAAGGTTGAAGGAAGGAAAGGGATACTCTACTCAAACTGGTTCATTGCCTTTACCTCTTTGTGATGGTAGGAAACTCCCATCTCCCTTATTCAGTTTTTATGTTTTGTTCATGTTCTTGTTACCTTGTTATTGTTTCACTGTTGTATGGTTGTGGGTATGTTGGGAAGATTTGTAAACCATGTTATTTTGGTTGTTTTCCTTTCTTGTTTATGTTTGCAATTTTGAGTTTCCTTGCATGGGTGTTTTGGTATTACTCACCCTAGGAGAGGGCAGAAGTGACCAATTTTGGGAGAGGTCTGTTTAGTTGGACTCCAACCTGTGTAGAGTCTCTTCTCAGGATGAGAAGAGGGATAAAGGGTAGGGAGTTATGGGCCCCTACCCATTAGCACAAACCTGGTATGAGTATGGAAAGTTTAAATGGAAGAACAAAATGTTCTTGGTTATTGGCCCCAATTGGACATCTGAATTGGTGTTGTGTTTGACTTCTCCAGTTGGAAGAATCCACCTCTCCCTAGTCTTGATTCATTGTGAATCCTATTGTGTAAACCATGTATGATTATGCATGTTTGATTTTCTTTTGGTTCTTCTTGGTGGTCATCCGATCAGTTATTGGTTCCCTCCATGGTTCTTGAAATGAGATTCAGAAAATATTACAAACTCCTTGATTATGATCATGAAGAAAATTGGATAAAATTGTTGTAATTGGGATTGATATCTTATGAAATTGTATTTTTTTTAAAACCTTATTGTAAATAGGCAACGAAGCTGGGTTTTCTTCCCGATTCTTTCCCGGCTGAGCCTTTAAATCAGGTTGGCCAATAAATTTGGTGTTGGGTATAATTGCTTGTCCTGTGAGTTAATCATAAATTCTAATTTTGGATGGATGCATATCTAACTAGTATGGAGTTATGATGATGGGTTAATCAAGAAAAAATTTCTAGTTCCTTTTATGTTCAAAATGAAAATTATGATTAAGGAAGGAATACAATGGCTATGGTTGATTTATTGCAATTCAAGTTATTTAGGAGATCAAATTTACCATGTTTTATTGTGGCCACCACCTTGGTGTAATATAAGAACATCAAGGGAGAAAAGTCCATTGCTATAATTTGGTTGTCTCATCATCTTGGATAGAAATATCTCTCAAGAATTTAGAATACTTGATGTTATGAGTGATATACAAAAGGATTTTTCTAGTCAAATTTTGATATCATAGAGGAGTTAGTATTCACAGGAAAGGATTATTCTTATAGCTTGTTATTATCATCTTAGTTTTATTGTGTTATAAGTATGAGTGTACATTCAAATTGGAATTGCACCATAATATAATGTTCATCCTTGAGAAAAAGGTTTCTAAACTTTGCCATACATAGATAGAAACAGATAAGAGAGTTCCATATAAAATCTTGGGAGGAAATATATAACTATTGTCTTAGGTTTAATGTTTGAATGTCAAATGAATCACAATTTTTCCAGCTATACTCAATTTAGAAAAGCTCCAAATTATCCTTACAATGATTTCATGAGTATCCTAGATTACAAAAGAAGAAAATCTAGTGAATAATATAGAATGTATAAAAGTATAAAATCTCTTGCTGTAGGTGTTCATTTATTCTCTGTAAAATGTGTGAAGAAAACAAATAAATCCTTTTCTAGATTACAGATCAATATTTTATTCAAGGAGTAGATTTAGAATTGGTGTTTGAAATATTAATAAGATAGTTTATAGAACAAGACTTATTATAGCAATGTTCAAGTCTTTTACTTTTTTTTATCAGACTTGACCCTCTTGGTTTTTGCATCATCTAAAAAAAATAAAATGAAAACAATATAAAAATATGTAATCAATTCATAATGTGGACTATGCGTTTAGAGCATGGTCAGACACCTAACTCACAACCGCACACCCATACCCTAAGAATTTTTCCACCAACCATTTAATAGTTGCTATGAATATACAAATATGTATGTATTATTAAATCCAACCCCTCACCTCAAAACTTGGCTCCATGACAAGAAAGGGGACACATTTAATATGATGTCAACTCCCATGTTCCCACGTTTCCCCACCTCGAGCCAAGGAAAGTGCATCCTCTATAACCCTAGGCGCTGGCTTAGAAAAGTGCAGTTTTTAAGTTAGTAATCTAAACTTCATGTTGTAAAGTCAATTTAAACTACCATAGGGTGATGTCACCGTACCCTCCCCATCTTATCTTGCGCAGTGACTTACCTCTCAAGAAAAGAGTGCTCATTCCATCCTTGTTTGCAGTTTGAAAGTTTAATCAATTAATGCTCAACCTCCTTCCACCTTGCTTCCCTAGGTGTCATATCTCTTGGTAGATCTGTGGCAGCATTCTTCCTCATGGGCCAGCACATGTTTTGGGGCAGGGAACCATGGGAAGCGCTTGGAAAGCGCGCAGGGGTTTTGAGGGAGGGTAGGATAGATTAGTAAGTGTTTAATTAAGTTATTTTGTTTTAGATTTTCTTTTATGTTGGGATTAGTGTTAGGATAATTTAAGTTTAGTTTAGGTTAGTAAGTATGTTATGATTATTACTTTTTGTTATTCGTTAATAGTATTAATTAGTAGTTTTAAATTCGTGTTAGTGTAGGATAAGATTAGTATATGTTTAAGTTACTTATCAATTATGTTTGTTTAATTGTTAATTGTTTTAAAATTAAATATAAATTTAGTAGTAATTTTATACATTTAAAGTTTTAGAAACTTATTGTGATCTATTATCTTTCTTTATTACGTTAGTATATGTTAGACAAAGAGAAAATGATAAATCATTTTTCTTTATCAACTAGTCATATTTAAGTGTAATTTATATTGTTAATATCTTTAGAAATGTTTAATTCTTAATAGCAATATGGGTTTAAATGAAATTGAGATTTGAGTGAAGTTCATTAAAGTATATACATATATGTATAGGTAGATGCAATATTCCTTTCAATAAGTCCTTGTGTAGATATTTCAATTTATTTTAACCGTACTCATTTAGATTGTTATTTAAATAATTTTAGAATGTTGTTGTGAAGTTAACATAATAACGTGACTATGATCGATATCAATCTTATAACAAAAGATTACAAATCTTAATGATGTAATCATCCTCATGTTTACAATCTTAAGACGTAATGTAGAGAACCTGTACTAAAACTTTTATCAATCTTTTCAAGCTTAGAGCATGTTTAATTATTAATTATTATTTAAATTTAAAAAAAAAAAAAAAAAAATTGTGTGTGTGTTTTTTGCCCTTGAAATCTAGGCATGACAGGGAGAGGGGAGAGAGAGAGAGAGAGAGAGAGAGAGAGAGAGAGAGACAGAGAGAGAGAGAGTAGAAGATGGGAGGGAGAGACTAGGTGGTGGGAGAGGGAGTGAGAGGAGAGAGAGGGGGGATGGGAGTGTATGTAAGAGACAGTAGGGGGTGGAAGAGAGTGTGAGAGAGAGTAGGAGGTGGTAGAGAGAGAACAAGATGGGAGAGAGTGAGTGAGAGTAGGGGATGGGAGAGAGTGTGAGAGAGAGTGGGGGGATGGTGGGAGAAAGAGATAGTAGGTAGTGGGAGAGGGAGGATGGGAGTGTGTGTGAGAGATCTAGAGAGTAGGGGATGGGAGAGGAGAGAAGGTGACATAGGGAGAGAGAGATAGAGAGAGTAGGCAGTGGGAGAGGGAGAGCAAGAGAGAGAGTAGGGGATGGGAGAGGGGGAGAGAGAGAGAGAGAGAGAGAGAGAGAGAGAGAGAGTAGGAGATGGGAGAGGGGATAAAGAGTAGGGATGGGAGAGGAGAGAAACTGAGAGAGAGTAGGGGATGGGAGAGGACAGAGAGAGTTGGTGGGATAGGGAGAGGTGTGTTTTGACATAGTGTGTATGCATTATATTGTGTATGTACTTTATAGTGCATATGTGCTATAGTGCTTATGCACTGTATGAAATCACCCAAAAATGGTCAAAAAGAAATTTTGGGGCCCATTTCATCCATTCTCTACTTTTGGTCTATTGTGCATTCTGTTATTGTGATGGAAAACATGGGTTTCAACATAGAAAACACTATTTGAAGAGTTTTTGAAGCTATCAAACACCAAATTTAATCATTGGATATGTGATTTGAAGACATTTTGAATATTCCTTGTATAAAAAAGGTTAGTGCAATCCTTTTTAAATATTGTTTGTTGATATATATAGATACAAATTTGATTATAATTTGACATGTTGTTTAATATATAGTGAATTCATTGAAATTTGTATGTTCGAATGAAATGGTTAGAAATTTGACAAGTTGTTTGATATATATTATATATTGATTCAGATAATAGTAATTTTTATATGTATTTGAATAATTTTTAATTCACACATTGTAAGTAATTTAGATGTTATAATAATTTGACATGTAGAAATCATCATCATGCCAAGGAAGAAACCAAAACTCAGAAAAACAAAGATAGGAAGAGAGATTTGGCAATTAAAAGAGATAAAATGAAACTACTATGTGAACAAAGAAAATTGCAAAGCAATAATGAAGAATTGACTTTTGAAGAGGATCAAGAACCATGGTACAAAGAAACAAAGATGAAAAATTGGAAAGATAAAGAGAACGAATGAGACTATTACACTCAAGAAGATAATTGAATTGTAAAGCTACACCATATTACAATATTGTAGTCATATCATCCTCTCATGTTGAAGAGACACTAATTTTTAGATTTGATGATGTACACGCTCCATCATGTCATGTTGAAGGCACAATGTCAACACATCAGACAGGGGATATTCCAACTTTTGCATCTTTTTGCCAAGGTACATCATCTTCGGTTCAAGGTACGCAATACACTCAACCTTGTGTTGATGTTCAAAATGTTGAGGGAATGGAAGAGATTATAACACCTTCTAGAATTCTTTTCAGAAGACCAAAATATTTGATTGATATTGATACTGTAGACACCTAAATTTGATTACACTATTTTAGTAATCCTATTTAGTTATCTAAAAAGGCATTAATAATTAAATTTCTATTTAATTAATCCTTTGTCATCCCCTAGTTGATTAATTTAATTAATCATCTATAGTCCTAATTGATAAATCAAATAATCTATTATTTATCAATTAAATCCTATTCTTCTATCTAATTCCAATAATCCCCATTTATTAAATAAATATATTTGATAAATGAAATCCTCAAATTCAACAAAACCCTAACCTATCTCTAATCCTCCATTTAGCCTAATCCACCCCATCCACCCATACTAACCAAGCTTAGCCACTAACTCACCCACCCTCATTAATGCCATCCACTTGCACATCTCTAACATCCCTAAGCTAATCCTAAACCCAAGCCTAATCCACCCCCTAATGTTGTCACATTCCTTAAACAAGTTTAAGACTTTCCTAATCCAAACCAAAGTCTCCCCTCAAAAAACCCAACCACTAAGTCATGAGTGCTCTTACAAAACATAAAAGACTCTTACAAGCCCACTCATGACTCTTACATCCATCTTACACACTCTTCCCTCTTCCACACTCATTCCTCTTACATGCCTCTTACATACTCAACCCCACTCATCATGCCTTTAACCAACCCTTTACCCTACCCTCTCACACTCATCCTCCTTGTGACAAGTGTCACCTTCCCATTGGAGCTAAACAAGCACAATTCATGTGCTCTCCTTTGAGTGCATCCTAGCCCTCCTTAAGCCTTCATCCATCCTTGCATCTAAGCCCTCCATCCCTGTACCCCTTAGCCTATAAATTGAATCCCATCCCAAGCCATTTCATCAACAATCTTTGAGCTAAAGTTACCATGCTATTTTGAGAACCAAAGCCATCAATATTACCCTTATAATGCCAAATTGAGAGCTCACAAAGCTACCAATTTGCCATTACCCATCTCCATTGAAGCAGCTTTTGAGCATCTTGAGCATACATCCACAACAAAAGGACACATCTACAGAATCAAGAAAGCATGGAGTGCTTTTTCTTGTGAGGTTTGCACTTCTTGTTTTCTTCCTTTGTCTAAGCATATATGTGAATTTAGTTTTTGGTTTGTGAATGTTTACTTTATTTGTTAATGTTCTTTGCACACTGATTTTGGTTCTACAGATACTAATATTTTGAAATCAATGCCTGACAAGATTAGCAAGTGTACTTGTCAAAGAAAAGTTAATCATATGTGGAGATTATTTTTTGAGGAATAAAATATTATAGGTCAATGCTAATTATTTGTTAAAATGATGAAGAATTTGAAATTTAGGCCTATCATGAAGATTCTTGGGCTAAGAACGATGGATGGTTCAAACAAAAAAATATTGTAAAGAATCTAATGAGTGCTTATGACAAAGTGGGTTCTAAATCAAAAACCAAAGATAGTAATATCACAAGGCAAGTACTTACATTGATAATAGTAAGTAGCCAAATGAAATAGCCTCAACTCATGAGAAAGATAAGAAAAATATTAAAAATTGGTACAGGTACTCTAAGGAGAGCCATGCAAAGGCATGAGAGATTAGAAGATCCAACAAAAACTGAGTTATGAAAATTTAGGGGTAGACTACCATGAAAGGATAAAGAAATTAGTGAAGCTTTGAAATCATTGATTGAAGATTTCTGGAAAAGTAACACATGTGTTTCCCCTAATAAAAGAGATGTTGTAAGAAGGAGGATTGGTAGCCAAAATTATGACCCACATGTGAAAGATTTTTTGGACTCAACTAAGACATAATTTTTTGCAAAATTTATTGGTAAGTATCCTCAAATTTGAAAAAGTTAAAGATTTTTTGAGGTGGGTAAACCTTTATATGTGAAGATAAATCACACACAGATAGCTTGTTGTTGTAGGATACATATTTAATTTTTTAATCATTTTGATGTTTTCAGGCATATATGTGTGTTTTTGCATTCTGAGATTGTTTAGCAGGATTGTGATATGAATGAGACACCAAGATCTTGAAGGGAATTCCTATCCAACATTTTATGTGAAATAGGAGATAGCCAACAATTTTACAAGATATCATGCTTGGATGGTACATGCTTATTTTGTGGTTCTTTGCAACTTTCATCAACTTGTCAACATATGGATAGTACACATGCAATCAGGCAAGAAATAGAAGATTACAAAAAATTTAAGACAATGACATACGCTCTAAAAGATGATATCAAAGCTTGGAGGGGTCTTCAATCATGCTCCTAAAAGCTGATTGCTAATGTACTGCTATACATGCATGCTTGGGAGGTACAACATTGAATTGAGAAGAGAAACATGTCTCTATATTCAATAGGAACATTTGATTCTTTGTCATTTGGACTACTACAAGTAATCCATTATTCCCATCCTTCTCATGAATGAAACACTTGTCATTTTCTATCAACACTTTGTATCTATTTTGAATGAGTGTTCCAACACTCATCAAATTGTGCTTCATACTAGGGGAAAAATACACATTCTATATCTCCTTCTTCTCAACTTGCTTGGTGTAGACCATAATAGATCCTTTTCCCACTATGGGAATGGTTCCACTATTTCCCATCTTAATTTCAAACTTAAAAGTCTTATTAATGAAAGAGAATAAACTTTCATTACCACTCATGTGGTTGCTACATCCACTTTCTAGGTACCATACCTCAAGGCTTCCTTCTTTACCAATGCTACACATGATGAAGGCTTTGGGATTGTTTACATTTCTCATGTTCACATCAACCACGTTGGTATTCTTCTTTGACTAATCACCTTGCTTCTTCCAGAATTCATTAGCATAATACCCATACTTATGATAGTAGTAGCATTTAACATTGCTCTTAATGGAGTTGTAATTCTTCTTACCTCCTCTAGAGCTATTTTCAAAGGTTCTTACTTCCTCTTGATTTCTTTCTCATCCTAAGCTTTCTAGACTAGCATTCCTTTGACCATTCCTTCCATGAACTCTACTTTTTGAGCCTCTACTAGAGCCATTTATTCCTCTCCCCCTAACTCTTAAATTCTCTTAAGCTTTGAAAAACTGCTCTTCAAAAGTTGTTGCTGATCTATTAATCTGGTGCTCATGGGTTTGAAGATTTCCCATCAACTGATCCATGGTCAATGTGGTGAGATCCTTTGCTTCCTCTATGGTCATCACAAGGTTGTCATATTTCTAAAGTAACCTCCTCAATATCTTCTCTACAATCCTTTGCTCTACATATTCTTCTCCATTTTACTTGAGCTAGTTTATCAAAGTGGAGATTTGTGAGCTGAACTCTATAATAGGTTCATTATCCTTCATCTGAATGTTCTCAAACTTTCTTCTAATCATTCATAGCTTTACTACTCTAACCGTATCAGCCCCTTTTAATTTTTTCTCAAGTATATCCCATAATTACTTAGCATAAGTTGCTACTGCAATCTTGGAAAAGATTGTCTTTGTCATTGTTGCCTCAATTAAACTTAATGTCTTTCCATCCTTTCTCCTTGACTCTTTTAACTGAGTCTTTTATGGATTTGAGAGGGAAACATACATTTTTGAGACTATGACATCATTGAATCCATTTATCACAAACTCCCACAAATCATTCGCAACCATTATGGTTTTCATGTTCTTTTCCTATGTATCATAATTTTGTCTATTAAACGATAGTGGTTGTTGCCATATCTTTCTTGCATCTCTTGCCAAAATATCCTAGTAAACAAATTCCCTAACTCATTGTGGATGTGAGGCCTTAAAGATCTAATACCATATGAGAAATAAGCTCACAACACATAAGATTTTTCTTGGTAGCAACTAATGCCAAGTGCGAGTTTTTCTTGGCACAAAATAGTGTCGAGTGACAGGAAGATAGTGTCAAGCTAGCTTGGTACAAGAGGACATTGGGTGAACTTGGCACTTGGGAAACTCGACAAAAGTGTTTGTCAAGTGAGCTTAGGAATAAAAGATGCTGGGTGAGCTCAATCACCACCGCAGGTGATGCTCGAAAAAAGAGGATGGTGAGTGAGCTCAATAGAAACAATAGAGTTATAACCCAATCAAGGACTAGATTGAGTGATAGTATGACTAACTACTATTAAAATGTAGAGAGAGGCAAAGGATGAATATTTTAACAAAGAACTTCTCAAATTCAAAACATGCAATAATGAATAGAAGATGAGAACAAAAACATATGTTTGCCTACTTTCCTACTTGCTTATATTCTATTCAACAAAACTATTAAAAAATTTGGGAGCATTTGGCTTCAACCAGAAAACCTTAAAATCTTTAAACTAGTAAAGTTATAGCTCTAATGGATGCATATAGCAATGCCTAGAGTAATCACTGCTTCATAGATCAAATCAATGATAACTTATAGAATGAAATAAGATCTAAAACATGCAATTAAAACACCAAGATGAAACCCTTCTATCTTCTAAACTTTACTTGATCTATTGATTGATTTCCTTCTTTTCTCTATGCTCTTGCATTTCTCTAATCTTCTCTTTTGTAACTTTCTAATTTGATGTAACTAATAAAATGAAACAAAATACATTCATTTTTTTGTCTCCTTGCCAAAAATGTTTCCTTCTCATTTTGAATTTAAACTCACCTACCCACATTCAAAGGTTTTTGATGTAGTCAGGATGGTAAGTGGGCATTTGGCTTCAAGAACAAATGACCTGCTGCATTCAATATTTCAACAAAGTCTAACTGGTGGAGAAAAATATAATATTTTTGTTAGCATTTCATCATAATTTCAGTTTATATAGTGGGAAATTTTTTATAAATATTATGCTCTGTAACTATGGAAAAATATAGAATGATTAATATACTTTTCATCTTATCATACCATAGTTTTGTTTTCCTATGTTCTTGATTTACAATTTATTTCTTCTATCTTTCATAAAGATCATTCTACATGGTATCAAGGAACATGGTTGGTAGAAAGGAGCATGAATTTATTTAGAGATATTGGAGATCAAATTACTAGACAAAATAAAAATTTTGTATTAGTTCGGGGTTGTTTCTAATGTGTTTTGGTGTAATCATGAATTGAGGTAAAGATTTATTTATCATGGGGTTCATCATGTTTAATAATTATTTTCATCATTATTTAGTCAAGTAAATCTTAGAGAATTATTTGTCTTAGAAAGAAAGGATAGAGATCGTCACATACAAAAGGATTTATTTGGTCAATGCCTAATACAACAACTATAATTTTTGAATTCATAGGAAGTAGTTAATCATTTGTCATGAACCCCGAATGGAGCATTGCCCCTTTTACCAATAACCTTCACCTTATCATCACCCAAGGAGATTCAAACCTATCATCAAACTCTAATACTGATTGTTATAGTGGTGGTCATCATTGCACCAAAATATTGACCTATTAATTCCCCATACAACCACTAGACTTGTAGAATTAGTCCCTTGTTGAGAGGAGCTCTAACCATTTTGTCAAATTCTATCTCTATGGAAATATTCTTGAGCCAAGAAGCCATGAAAATAGATATGAATGGTTGAATAGTAATGAAATCTTGTACAACTTAATATTCATTACTATTTTAAAATGAGACTCTAGTGTACATAAATGACATTAAATGTTTCTTTTTATTGCTTGAACCATCATCTAACAATTGTATGTGGAAATTGAATCTTTATCTAAACGTGACATTTCCTAGATAGCCAAGATTCTATGGATAATACTAAGGTGTAAGTGTACCAAGTTGTGGTGCCAAAAAGGCGACACATTTTTTTTTTCATTTTTCAATAGCACGTATGCACTATAGCATGCATGCACGATAGCATGTACGCTCTTCTAAAAAAGAAAAAAATATTATAAATGGGCTGCATACCTATAGCCTATTCATTTTCACTCATTTTTCCTACTTCTCCTCACAACAATGCATACATGGATTGTAACAAACCAAGCTTTTCACCATGCGCCTTGCCAATATGGCTCCTGGCCATCGAAGTTCAAGATCATGAGCACGCCATATGTTATCTAAATTTATTTTTGCATTGTTTGATATGTTTTTAATATTATTTTGTAGGTTTTTTACAATTTTTCTTTAGATTTCTTTATTTATTTAAATGTCAATTGATTTCTTATCAGGAAATGTCAATAATGAACCGAAAAATCCCCAAGAAGCTTAAAATCCTCAAAAAAATCAAAACCAAAACCCTCCAAAACAAGAACAACGAATTCCACACCCTGAAGTAATTGCAAGACCTCCTCCTAGCACACAAGAAAATATAATAAATTAAATAGAAAGAGGAAAAAAAAAATTAGAGGGATTCATTGGTCGATTGAAAGAATGTGGACAAACCAATCGAATCAAAGCTCAACTAGCATCGTCCCTCGAATCCATTATGACGTACATAGCTTTTGTTAGTGGTTAGTTAGATTTTTGGCAAGTTAACAAAAATATATTATGCAAATAAATTGTCATATCAAGATGCTTAAAAAAATGATATACCAAAAGGTACAATATGTGCATTATTTAGAAAACTCGATGAACAAAATATTGTTAGAGAGGGTACTAAATAGTTTCCCATCCATTGGTGCATACACGATGCTATTAGAAATCATTTTTGGGATAGATGTTGGATGGTTTTTGATGCCCCTCCTTGCAAAAATCACGAGGTCCTCTTGTATTTCTTAAAGAAATTGTATTTTGAGTTTATCCTTGGAGACATCCCCAATTATTTTGATATATTATACTCCCAGGTAGAGGTGGGGGGTCATCATTTGAGAGGCCAGGGCACTTCATGACCCTAATGTAGTTAGGGTACCTGTGGTCAAACCACAGGGTGAGCTTGTGACTATTCCTTCAGTTATGAAGGAACATGTAGAGGCCAGTGCTCTAGGGACCATTACTGCTTTGAAATAGACCTTCATTCATTGCATGAGTTTGTTAGTTGAGGGGAAGCCTTCTATGCATCATAGTCACATGTGCACATCATGTGGATCCTTATGCACATTTGGCACTCATTCCAGAGATGGTGTGGATGATGGGCTCATCACTGATCAGTTCCTGAATGACACATTTGGCATTGACACATAGGTAAATTACAATTATAATTTACTAATTTGATCACATTTCATATGTATAGTGAATGATTAATTAATTAGCATCTATTGACATTGTTCAAAATTTAGAGTCAAAGTCTTGGCATGCCTAGTAACGATCCCCCAGCCTCATTTTTTGTCATGTCCATGAGTCCAGACATATGTATCAATTTAATCATTTCAATTAATACATATATTTATTAAGTAATCATATTAAGGATTGACAAAAAAAATTATGCATGTGCATCAGTTCTCTATAGGACCATCGACATTTACTATGGACTCGGAGCATAGACTTGATATGAGCTTCATAGAGGTACATTTGTTTCATGTTAATTTAATTCATTTGATTATATTTTCTTAATGTTTAATGTTACATGTAATGTGTATTGTATGACATGTAGCTCTTGACATCGAACACTCCTCCTCATCTCCGACAGTCTATCAATTGCGGAGTGTTCATAGCTATGGCTAGTTCACAGCCATTGACTAAGGTATGAAAGAATTTTCTTAGTCTTAGTTGTTTTTTACAATAGTTAGTATCAAAATTTCTAATGTTATTTGTAAGCGATTATATTGGTTGAACTTTTGTAGGGTCTCATTACACCTGATCTTCCTTGAGCATTGAGGTGGACTTGTAAAGTCACTAATTGATGGTAGTAAGCAAAAAATTAATTTTGTATGTACATATATTTGATATCAATGTATAATAATTATTGACTCATATCTACTTTGTTTGTATTAGCTTGAGTTAGAGAAGAGCCTTAATAAGAGAACGAGTGAGCGTGTGATGAAGACCACATCATCACGACTATCTCCCTCCACATGATGATAGAAGACCTCAAGAGATTTATTTCCTTGCCCTTGTGGAAGGAGAAGATATAGTTGATAGACACATATATGTATAGGCATCATTGGATATATATGTTGGATTTTATGTCAATGGACATATTTGATATACATTTGATGAATATATGACAATTTATATTTGATGTATGACATTTATTTGATGCATGACATTATTAGACTTATGACATTATTGTTTAATATATGACATGTTTATTCATGTACAACATTATTGGTTATCATAATATATTATGTGTTTGTCAATGTACATGACATTATTGGTTACCATTTTATATTATATGTTTATTCATGTATGACATTAAATTAGATATGTTTGTCTATGACATTAAATTAGATATGTTCATATATGACATAAATTAGATATGTTCATATATGACATATATTAGAAATGTTCATGTATGACATTAAATTCAATACCTAATCAGTTCAAAACTTTGATAGAATATTGATTAACAATAAACTTTATCATTGTTTAAGCATAAGTTTATCATTTCCAATATGTCATTGTCATATGATTTATGATCTTGTTCATGTTTAAAGTTTTCCTTCTCTATCATTTTTTTATCAAGTTTAATTCAATACCTAATCAATTTGAATATTTGATACAATATTGATTAGCAATAAATTTTATCAGTGTTAAAATAGCTATTGTATCCCCTTGCTTATGTTTGAACTTGGTGTGGGGCCTTGTGTTATCTCCTAGCTTAGGAGAGTGGGGTAGTGAGGTTCCATGGTTGGATGGAAAGTATTTTATCCATTGAGTATTTTTCCAAAGTTTCTTTCTTCACACATTCCAATTTTTCATCTCTTTTTGTGTTTGACTAGATGTTGCAACACCATATTTTTGTATCATGACTATGGTATAATACTTATGTATCCATTATTTATAGAGATCATGTTGGAGGAGAAATTTTTTAGAAGTATATGAAAAAATGATATATAATGAATACTTTCTCCTTGTAATATGTATATGTACACATGCTTAGTTGCAATAAAGAAGAATGGGTATATCAAGATGACTATCCTTGGTATACTTATGTGATTTTTACACTATCTAATTGTAATAATGGATTCAAATATTTATAATGAAATCTTTTTCATATATTTATGATGGTTTTTACTTATGGGAAGTTATGTATGCATTTCTACTAGTGATGTTTGGGAACCTATAAGAACTTGGTTGTTGAGTTACTATAGAATATCCATATATTTAATCAGTGAGATATATCAAAATATTTAATGTTAGAAGAATTAAAAATGAAATGTATGTGCTTCAATTTTGTGTTAAAAATAGAACAAAATTTATTCCACTTTTACCCTTATTAGTTATGTAATCTCTTAGGTTCCCTAACAAGGGGATACAAGGAAGAGTTACTCTCTAGATTTCTTAGATTATTGGATGGATTTCTTCTAATATTGTGGTTATTGAAATTGAGACTTGTGATGCCTTTGATTCTTTAGGTGTAGATAGGCCACAAAACTTACAAGGTAGTTAAATTTACTAATAGTCTATTTTACTTTTTAAATAACTTATATATATATATATATATATATATATATATATATATATATATATATATATATATATATAAAATCATACTTCAAGAGTGAAAACAAAATTTCAATTCAAAACATAAATTATTACATATAGCCAAAAATTTATCATTTGCAATTTATGTCATTGTCATATTGATTTATGATCTTCTTGTTCATGTTTAAAGAATGCCTTCTATTTTATGCATCTAAACATTTATCATAAATTATTACAAACATATAACAAATCTAAAACTGAAAACAATATATTACATTAATTCCAAGGTTTAATCATGATGTAGAGTCTAATAGGATTCTCAAGATTTCATTAATTTCATATGTTAGAGCTCCCATCATAGAATACCAATTGTAATGGGCACTCACATGTATTCCAATACATATATTTCCTGATATGTGGTCAATGGTGTACCTTATAGAAGATAAAATTTTATAGGGAGAATTACTCAATTTTATACTACACTAGATAAGATGTTCTCTATTATGCATAATTCTCTGGCATTGTTTATAAGAGTGTTTCAAGGTTGGGAACCACTTCAACATCCTTTGCATGGTTTAGAGGTAATTTTATTATGGAAAAGGCTTATGCAAGGGAATGAGCCTCATGATTTTGGCATTTACACAAAATAAAAACTTGCTTCTTCAACTCCTTACACTCAACTCTTCATTGAAGTTAATCTTATAGTACTAAGAATAGCTACTGAAAATTCCTAGGAGCCAAGGGACCTTGAACCTATGCTACATTTTCTAGAGATGTAGGAGAAGTTACTATATGCTTCAATACTTCATAGCATTCAGGATCATATAGTGATGCCCAAATTAATAATAGTAGTAGATACTTGGGATCCTTAATACTTCATAATGTTTGAGCACTTGACTAGATGGGAAGAGGTTGGGGCTAGTGTTTACCTAGCCACCCAGAGCTAATGGAATAGATATTTTGATCCCAAGAGGAAAGGTGAGAGAGATTTGGTAGTTGGCAACTTTGTACTGGCAAACACTACAAATTTCAACATCACCCAAGATAGCGTTGCAAAATAAAAATAGAGTAAGATCTCCAAAAATTTAGAGAGGTTATTGTAGGTATCAACAACATGATCCTATAGGAACTAGAATCACATCCATACCTTGCACAAGCTCCGAGATATGCCCCATCAAAGATCACAGCCATATGACATCTAGTGACCCTTATGGATGTTCTATTTGGGCATGCTCAAGAATGTTCAACCATTGAATAGGATGGGATGAGGTTGGGGATAGGACTTACTTAGAAACTCAAAAATAATGAAGTAGGTAGTTCAATCCCATGATGAAAGCTGAGAGAGATTTGGCAGTTGGCAATTTTGTATTGGCCAACACTACAAGTTTTAGCATCACCTAAGATGGTGTCACAAAATAAAAATGGAGTAAGATCTCCAAAAAGTGAGAGAGGTTATTGTAGGTCTTCACAACATAGTCCTACAAGAACTAGAATCACATCTATATCTTGCATGAGCTCTAAGATATGCCTCATCAAAGATCACTTCCTAATGGTATTTACTGACGCTTAGGGACATTTTGGTTTAGCATGCCTAATAATGTCCAAGCACTGAACGAGATGCGACAAGGTAGGAGATAGGGTTTACCTGGCCAATCAAAGCTAATGGAGTAGATAGTTCAATCCCATGATGAAAGGTGAGAGAGATTTGGCAGTTGGCAACTTTGTATCGGCTAACACTACAAGGTTCGTCATCACCTAATATGGCATTGCAAAATCAAAATGGAGTATGATCTCCAAAAAGTGAGAGAGGTTACTTTAGGTATTTGTAACATCATCCTATAGGAACTAGAATCACATCCATACCTCACACAAGCTCCAAGATATGCCTCATCAAAGATCGTAGCCCTATGGCATTTAGTGACCCTTTGGAACATTTTGGTTGGGCATGCCTGAGAATGTTCAAGTGCTAAAAAGGAGAGGATGAGGTTGGGGATAGGGTTTACCTAGCCATGTGGAGGTGAAATATTAGATAGTTTGATCCCACAATGAAAGAAGAGAGAGATTTCGTAGTTGGCAACTTTGTACTAGCCAACACTACAAGTTTTAGCATCACCTAAGATGGCATCGCAAAATCAAAATGAAGTATGATCTCCAAAAAGAGAGAGAGGTTATTGTAGGTTTCCACAACACAGTGCTATAGGAATTGGAATTGCATCCATACCTCACATGAACTCTAAGATATGCCCCATCAAATATTGCATCCCTATGTCATTTAGTGACCCTTAGGGATGTTTTGGTTGGGCATGCCTGAGAACATTCAAGCACTGAATGGGATAGAATAAGGTTGGGGATAGGGTTTACCTACCCACCTAGAGCTAATAGAGTAGATAATTTGATCCCACAATGAAAGGTGAGATAGATTTGGTAGTTGGCAACTTTGTACTGGCCAACAATACAAATTTAGGCATCATCTGAGTTGGCGTCACAAAATCAAAATGGAGTATGATCTCCAAAAAGTGAGAGATTTTATTGTAGGTATCTACAACATGGTCTTATAGGAACTAGAATTGCATCCATACCTCACATGAGTTTTGAGATATGCCTTGTCAAATATCATAGTCTCATGGCATTTAGTGACCCTTAGGGACATTTTGGTTGGGCATGCCCGAGAACATTTGAGCACTAAATGGGATAGGACAAGGTTTGGGAAAGGGTTTTCCTAGCCACCTGGAGCTAATAGAGGAGATAGTTTGATTCCATGATGAAAGGTGAGAGAGATTTGGTAGTTGACAACTTTGTACTGGCCAACACTACAAGTTTCAACATCACCCGAGATGGAATCAAAAAATTAAAATAGAGCATGATATTCAAAAATAAAGAGAGGTTATTGTAGGTCTCTATAACACAGCCCTATAGGAACTAGAATCACATCCATACCTCACACGAGCTCTGAGATATGCCCCATCAAAGATTGCAGTCCTATGGCATTTAGTGACCCTTAAGGATGTTCTAGTTGGGCATGCCTGAGAATGTTTGAGCACTAAATAAGATATGAAAAGGTTGGATATAGGGTTTACCTATCCACAAAGATCTAACACATTAGACAATTCGATCCATGAAAGGTGGGAGAGATTTGGTAGTTGGCAACTTTGTAATGGCCAAACGACAAGTTTTAGCATCACCCAAGATGGCATCACAAAATCAAAATGGAGTATGATCCCCAAAAAGTGAGAGCAGTTAATATGGTCCTATAGGAACTAAAATTGCATCCATACCTTACACAAGCTCTAAGATATGCCCCATCAAAGATCGCAACCCTATGGCATTTAGTTACCCTTAGCGATATTCCAGTTCGGCATGCCCAAGAATGTTTGAGCATTGAATAGGATAGGACAAGGTTGGAGATAGGGTTTACCCAGCCACTCAGAGGTAACAGAGTAGACAATTTGATCCCACAACCCTTTTTCCACTAAGTTACAAATTTGAGCAAGTTTTACAACTTTCAATAGTGCAACTTTGCACAAAATGTACAATTTTTACATTTTTCATTTGATTTCAATTTTACAATTTGGAAAAGGTTTAGCAATAATTAATAAATTATTTCCAAGTACTCAGCCCTTCTCCAATTTTCAAACTTCTACAAAATTGTCAGTCATTTTGCAATTTTGCTTTGACAACTTTTGCAGTTTTTTGCAATTTTTGACATCTTAACTCCTAGACATGTAAAACTTAACCTAATGACCCAGTGAACCTTTATAACCTTCTAAGAAACATAAAAATATTTTTTTCCTTGAAAATTAGTATACTGCTCATTTTTATGCCTAAAAAGTGGCCCATAGTGTAACAACAAAGACTTGGTCCAAAACAATGATACCTCATCTTTTGATATGTTATAGAGGAGTGAAATGGGTATCCTAATCTTCAATTTATTTTCTTGATGTTATGGGAAAATGTGGGGAAAAATGCAAGGGGACAGAATTTTATGCAAGAGGACAATATTTTATGCATTTTTTCTCTTTTTACATCATCACAAATGGAAGAAATGAGGGAGGAGCCTAATGTTCGAGTATAATAATATATCTTTTGTTAGCTAGTGTTTTCATGAGTTTCAGTATAATAATCTATCTTCTATTATGAGTGAGTTCAATATTTCAGTTTTTTTGTTGATTAGTGTTGAAAATGATTTGGGATTCGAGTTAGTGATGATATGAAGGCTCTAAATGGTATTCATGCTTCTTTTTGTTTGGTGCAGGGGCACGAAGTGGACACATGAAACTACAAGGTACACTAGGACCTATGATGTAGTGCCCTCCATTTTCACCTTAAATAGGCTAACTCAACTCGAGGATTCAAGAAGAAACTTGGAATCAACTCAAGGAATTAGTCCTACTCAAATGTCAAATGGAGTTCTTTGACTTTGTAAATCACTTCCACAATCATACCAATTAAGTTCACTTTCCCACTTCCTTATTCCAATCTTTCATTTCACCAACTCCATCCTAGGCCACCTAGTGTACCTAGTGCCTCCAACATGCCAAAACTCAATTTCAACCTCAACCCTTGATCCTAAAACCTTAGACCATCTTAACATAATACATTTTTCATGTTCCAACTCCTCATTCATTCCTATCAACCCATCTTTCACCATTCTTCAACTATGACCTTCTAGGCCTATTTAATAACTTGCCAACATCGAAATCAGCATTTCATTCCCAAGATTCTCAAACCTATGAATGTTTTCACACTTTTGAATACCCTTTTTAGAGATATTAAATTCAGATCAATCTCAATTTCTAACCTTTAGACTTGTGAAGACTTCCTTCACAATGTACCCTTCAATTAGGCCTAATTAGCCCTTGCTCAAAGAAGGAAATTCTGTATCCCTTTACTTCCATGATTCCAAAACTAAAAATAGTCTTAAGAAATGTATTCCATACAAGGATTTTCAATTTTTTAAAAATATCCATGCATATCTATGCACACTTCCACCAAACCCTCATTTCTTGGGCTAGAAATCAGTTGGTTCAATAAGTGGATTTTTGGTTATTTCTGTGTTTTCTAGGCATTTCTAGGTGTTTAGAACATTAATAAGGTTCCTGGGAGTTTTCAAAGTCCATTTGCAAACATATTTACAATAAAAGTTGTCTTAGCACAAGAATTACAAAATTACAAAAAAGTTGCTTATCAACTTTTGTAGTTTTCTTGACAACTTTTCAAAATACAACTTCCAATACCTAAAACTAACCAAGGGCTGGTTAAATCAGTTGTAAATAGCCTATATAGGCTTTGATAATTCAAAGAGGGAAATATATAAATGTTTCAGTTGTATTTTCTTTCAAGAACATATAAAATTTCTATTGTTCGAGCACTTTTCCTTGATTTTTCACGTGGCGTACAAAATCCACTGATTTTGGGATAAATCTTCTACACTAAAACGTTAGAGTTACCTATTTAGAAAGTTTTGGATTTGATTTGAAGAATTTATCAAATTTTGTTCCTTGCTAATCTTTGAAACCCTTGTTTTCAGGGTTTGGACAATAAAATGCCCCTAACTTGAGATTCCACTAGTGGATTCATCTCTTCTCTAGTATGGAGCAAGTTAGGGTTGTATGTTATCTGATTTTTGTAGTTTTGGAGTAGGAGGGAAATTTGGTGAATTTTAGAAGGAAGCCCTAGGTCAAATATCTATATGTATATGACTTTGTTTTGGAGAGATTAGAATGGATAGAATGATGGAAAGAGTTTGAGGACTTGGTGTCAAAAAAAAGTGCCCTTGTTTTAGCCTAAAAAATAGCTTGGAAGTGGAGATTTGATTTTATGCACCCATTCTTGACCATGTTCCTTGAAAACTTAGCCTAAAGTGGCTAATTAGGCCTATGAACTTGGTGTTGGTTGGGATATGTTGGAGTGGTCTAGTTGGTCTCTGAAACTTTGGCGTTTGTTAGAGCTTGGAAAAGGGTACTTGAATCAACAATTTATTCCCTGGGTCCTTTGATGATTTTTAGAGTTAATGGTAAAAATAAATTTCTAGGAGACTTGATAGGCTACTAGGTCTAAAATTTCAAGTTGAATTGTGGGTTGTTGGGAGTACAACCAATGGTTGGTTTTCCTTATTTGTGTTGAGACTAAGTTGTCCCAAGCCCTTGTTGGTGGTGGAAAATCTTAAAACAATGAAATCTTCATTTTTCCCATTTCAAAGGAGATTGTCATATTTTCTTGAGTTGGGTGCATATTTTTTTGAGTCTTACTTGTAGAAGGTGAGTATAGAAACCCTTTCCAGTGGTTGTTAGGAGGAGTATGCACTTGAGGAAGTAGATCAAATCTTTTGTCCAATCCTTGTGAGCACATTGAAGGTTGTGTAGGGGTTGGGCATGATTCTTGCTTTTATTGTGTCATATTTGCATAAAATTACCCTATAAAACCTCACCTTTGATGCTTCTATTGTGCCAAATAAAAACTCAATCAAATGCACAATTAAATCTAGAGACCAAAAGTGACTTCAATAAGTGAAATGGTAAATTATCCACCAACAAGTCTTATGATCTGATACAATAGACCTAAAATATGTAATCCAAGGTACTTGAATAGGTTTTAAACTTTATTCAATGGTTTAGACACCAAAACTTCAATACTCCTCAAACTAGGCCTAAGAGCATGCTGTGTAGCCCTACAACAACACTCACAAGGATTTTTCTTCAACTTTTTCCAAAACACTAGGAAAATAAATTATATATTTGAGTACCCTTTATGGATTAAATTAACATACCAAAAGGATAGGGTACATTTCTTTAAAAGGTATATGAATATTTTCACTATTTATCATATCTTTAAGGCCTAATTTACATGCATTTAAAAAGGAAGTGCTAACCATTCTAATTCCTAGGCTCTGAATCTTTGCATAGTGTCATAAATAGGTTCAAATTAAAGTAATATGAAATTAATTTTGACTCCAAGAGGTTTCTTGGTACCAAAGCCCCAAATTGTGCCCTCTTTCCATTTTCCAATAGGCCTAAAAGGAAAATTCTTCCTAAATGGGTTTAGAACTCAACTTTCTTGATAGAAAAGGTTTCTATGGACCTAATCTAACAAGAAACTCCAAACTTTGAAGTTCTCCAACACCCAACAACTGATTTGCATAATTCTTACCAACATTCCTAATAGGGGTAATCCTAGCTCTCTTGGTTAAACTCCTCAACCTTGTAAAGTACCAAACTATATTTTTAATTCTTTAGATACCATTTGAACATCTCTTAGGGATTCCAAAAAATCAAACTCAAACTTTGTTCTAGCACCAACTTACATCGACTTTGAGTCACAGACCTAATTGGCCAGATTAGGTTGGGTTACAAAGGAAGTATGATAAAATGGGTTCACAGACCTGGATCTAGCCTTTGGAACTCTTCTTAAAATCTAATTAATCCTCATAAAACCATCACTTGGTTCAAATAAATCAATTTGGAAGCCTGAACCTTCTTTCTTCTTCAAATTTAGACTAGACATATGATCATGTTCAGTCTAGGGCTTGCTAGTAAAAATAGGTACCCTATTCCTACAAATTTGAATCTTTTCCATATTAAAGTACCGTCTTCTAACTTTCATTCCCCAAATTTTCATTGAAATCCCATGGTCGATTCACAAGTTAGGAGGCCATCTTGAAGAAACCCTCAGATTTAGGGTAAATTTGACCAACCTGTACAAAAACATATATAACTTTTGTTGTATGTAAGATAAAGACTTCAAACCAAATGAAATGGAACACTAACTAAATTCTATATCCAATCATATTAAACTTTCACTACTCCCAATTTGCATAAGCCATACAAAATTGAGACAATAGAGAAAAAGGCAATTTTTTTTAGTTTTATTCAATGTTTGTTGTTCACCGTCCATACAATGGGTTTCTCCACTTGTGGAAACCTGAAATAGATGTCCTACAATAGTCACAACCACTCAATTGAATGGTTGTGATGACCATACAACTCCTTAATATTTTGACAACTTATTTTGCAAAAATTGTTGTTTAACAACTTTTCTTGCATTTTTGCAATTTTTTACTCTTTTGACCATTTTTTGTTCCAATTTCCCACCTATGATTCTAAATCATTCCAAATGACTACTAAGGCATCTAAAACCTCATAGGAAACTATAAATTCTCTGTTCCCTCCTAAAACAACCTAGATTGACCAAAAATGACCTTTGGTTCAAATGGCATCCTGGCTTATAATGGCACCAAGGATTCATTTGACCTTACATGTGGTCTTGATTCTCAAAGTCCTTTAAGGTTACATTATTTAACTTACTTCTATGCAAATTTTTCTTGTTTCGCTGCACCATAAGGTATTTCTATCTATTTCCCTAGATACTAAATGTCCTATAGGTCTTAAGGACTCAAGGTTTATAGAAACACCAATGAGTCTCAAGCATTTACAAATGGCTTGATATCAACTTGAAACTAGTCCTAATATTCTAAAATATTATAACCTCTACCTAAGAAGTTTTCAATACCTATGCATGTTCTTCATATATTTTTGAAGTGAAGCCTGACTTCCAAAGTCTACTAATCAGTGCTTGTACGTGATCTCTATACATTCTACATTTTTAGGAAGAATAAGTCAAATTCATACTCAAGTTTAATTTAAAATAAAAAATAGTATCTTGGATTTTACATACCAAAGGTTCATCATTTGAACTCCTTGCACCTGTATCTGATGATATCCCTATTTGGTCCTAATCTGTTATAGTTTTCACTTCCTTAGGTCCCTTAGACTTTCTTCGCCTTCCATTTGTAGGTGTGTTCATAGATGTAACTTATTTACTCTTTTGTCTTTGTCCTCCTTTGGTTACAAACCAATATTACAATCACATTAAATGATGGAACAAAATCAAAAAATATAGTAAAATTTGGTAACATAGGAACCATTTTATGGAAGAGTAAATTGATTGTCTATATACTTTTAATTCTTGTCAAATCCATCAATAAATATTTTATATCCTAAAATATCAAAAGTTCCATTTTTTTATAGTAGACTAAATAGTCTTCTAGTTCTCTCAAATTATACATCAGTTGATCAACATTATCCTTAAAGAGAACTATATCTGTAACTACTTCATTATCATCAAATTAGACCTATTTTCCTTCTTATTTTTTGATGATTGTGATCCTCTGCAATCCTAGGCACAAGATTATAAACACACAATGGTACTTGAACAAAAAACACTAATAAACACTAAGGATGTAAATTTATAATACCATTTTATAGGTGATTTTAGTGTCTCACCCTTTATCATTGGTGCTTTCACTTTATTAGCCCTCTTCTTTGGTGACTTGCAAATGAAGAATTAGCACAGTAAAAAATCTAAGATAAGATTAATCCACTAAAATTAGGGAATGACAAAAGTTGAATTCATCTTGTCATTAAGAATTATCCATTTTTACAAATCCTTTCTTTCTAAGTTGTATGATAACCCTCACTTGATGTCGCATTATATCCTTTCTTTCACCAATTTGAAGTTTTTGGTTACATGCACACAATCATGACTTTACTTCACAAAGTATTCACATTCTAACAATTTTCATGTTCTTTCATTACATTTTGATCTAAAAATAAAGTCCTAAACTTTTACTTATTCAAACAACTAATCTAAAAAAGGGTCCTATTAAAGAATCTAATATAAATTCAAATAATATATCTAGATTCTAAACAAATCAAAACATAAAATTTGTGATTTAAACTTATCTCATCACTTACACATAATAAAAATACCCACCTTGTCATGTGGATAGTCTTTGGGGAGAGGTTGCAACATTCTAGTTGGATCTAATTTATCACTCTTTCTCTCTCTCCCTCTCTCCCTATTCAATCTAATGAGCCAATTGGCTCTGCTCTATATTTTAATGTCTCAAGTATTGCCTCATGGTTTGACTAATGAACTTTTCAAAAAATCTTATTATGTGGTTTCCCACCATATTTTATCAAGTGGACATTTGATTCAATAACAAGGTTTGAATAATGAAGAATCTTCCTCTCTATTTGCCAATCCTCAAATAACCACAAGTTAGGGTTCTTCATAGAATATTGTCTAAGCCATGTGTCTATTACAACCACCATACTGACATGGTACTCTTAAACTTCACCATCTATAACTGAGTGATCCAATCTTTTTTTGACTTGGACACAATGACACAAACAATAATATGTCCCTTCTTCATTCTCTTTAGGTGCAATAACAACAAAAACATGGTCTACAGTGACAAATGTACAAAATGTGATCATTAATTCAAAAAATAATTAGGTAAAAGTTATAAAGTTACATATTAAAATTACAAAGTTATATATATATATATATATATATATATATATATATATATATATATATATATATATATATATATATATTACTAGGTTGCACTGGATTAGACGAGTAGTCAAAGTCAATAGATGAATCCATCTCTACAATTTCTAGTACTTGTGGGGGACAATAGGTGTCAATTGGGTCCAAAACTTGTATATCCCATTTGTCCACCCATTTAGTTGACTCACAATCATCCCAATTTTTCTATGTTCATGATGGAAAATAGCATGTCATTTTTCATGTGTGGATACTCCATGAACCTACATCAGAGCTTCTAAAAGAGTGCAACTCACTAGATCCTGTTTGTGTGCAACAATCCTGATATGATGCAATGTTAGTATCATCTATCAACCAAAAAAATCTTCAAACCATAGAATCACCTTCCTTACTTGGACCCATTGTAGCATTACACCATTGGATGATGGATTTTGTATCTATCAATATTGCTCCATATTTTTACTTTAGTTCTTCATGAGCCAAGGCTCTTTTGATGTATGCACCTACACCATTGTGTTCTCCCTATCCATGACCAACCTCTATGAAATTCCACATATATTGAATTCTACAAAACTTGTGCATCTTGCTCAACTAATAGAACTTTCATGCATTCTTGAATTGAGATGTGCAATTGTTTGACCAAATAATGTGTTGATCATTTGTTATACCCATGTTAGCCAAATCTCGATAAAATAGTTGAAAAAAACCATGTAGAAACTCTGTAGAATGTGATCAACCATCGCTGATGTAAAAATGGTACTCCCTCAAAATCTTGCTGTCATCCTCTATACTTGTAGGTGAATGCATGAATGTTATGTGAACAAATATTAAAACCTATTGAAAAGTATAATACTTTTCTTGCACCTCATTTTGTTTTTGTAGTGTGTAGTTCTCTACAAAATTTACAACCAAAACAATGGTATCTAGTGGAAACATATCCTTATACAAGTTGAATTGCAAATCCAACCGTCGAGATCTATGTGTATGCCTTGCATACTTGTAAATAATCTTTTCACAAAATTTTTTCATGAACTCATACCCTAGAATCTTTTCAATCACTAAATCACATCTTATAGCCAATTTCACTTAGGTATGGACATCTTGGCTTTGCTGGTTTAAATTTTTTGTCCAAGAAAGAATGGTGGATGGTTTTCCAAGCATTGTAGATTCTTATGACAAGTGTGAGGCTTGCATTTTGGGTAAGAAACATAGGTTTTCCTTTAATTTTGGAAATTCTAGAAGGGCTAGAGCACCATTAGAATTGGTGCATTCTGATTTGGTAGGCCCTAAGGCAAACTATTTCTATTGGGGGAGTACTTATTTTATGATATTCATAGATGATTTTAGTCATAGGATATGGATGTATTATTTGAAGAATGATTCTAAAACATTTGATAAATTTGTTCAAATCAAAGCCCTAGCTCAAAAAGAATGTTGACACTATGTTAAGGTCCTTAGATCAGATAGAGGAGGGGAGTATACCTCTAATATGTTTGTAAATTTTTGAAGAAAAAACAACATAAGAAAAGAGCTTACAACTAGTTATACTGTGCAACAAAATGGAGTGGCTAAGAGGGAAAATAGGACCATTATTGAAATGGAAAGAAGAATGATGAAAGAAAAAGGACTCCCAACTGAATATTCAGAAGAGGCTATAGTAATAGTAGTATATTTGATCAACAAGTATCCTACAAAGTCAATTCATGACAAAACACCTCTTAAGGCTTAGTAAAGGAATAGATGGATAGTTGAACACATGAGGGTGTTTAGATGTGTACCATATGCACATGTGCCTAAAGAACAAAGGTAGAAGCTAGATGATAAAGGTGTAAAGTGCATCTACATAGGGTACAACTTAGAATCAAAGGCTTATAGGCTATATGATCCAATCACCAAGAAGATCATCATTTCAAGAAATTTGGAGTTTTTTGAAAATCAGTCATGGGATGGCTTAGCAGATGAATCCTCAAGAACTTCAAGTAAAGTGCCTACTATTGAAGATGAAGAAGATGAGATTTATGATCCATAAGAAGATGGAGTAGATAACATTGATTGCAAAAAAAGGCAAAAAGGAAAGTAACCCTTAACATGTCAAGCAAAATCTCCAAGCACATCAAGATAGCCCTGACCTAGTATTCAAAATAGTAGAAACAACAATATGGAGAATTTAGATCCCACTCTCACCTCCCTATTACCAAGAAATACTAAGAGTCAAATGGAGATATACTAAGATGAAAGGTATGATGAAGATTACAATGAGAGTATAAATTTTGCATTAGTTTCTCATAGTGACCCTATTTATTTTGAAGAAATTGTAAATGAAGAAAAATGGTGTAATGCCATGGATGAGGAAATAGATTCTATTGAAAGAAATGAGAAATGGGAGTTAACTACCTTACCTACCAAGAAACAAGTAATTGGAGTGAAATGGGTTTACAAGACCAAGTGTAATGCTGAAGGAAAAATAGATAGGCACAAAGAATGTTTAGTGTTCTAGGGGTACAAGCAGCAATATGGCAGAGATTATGATGAGACATATGCCCTAGTTGCAAGAATGGAAACCGTGCTGCTATTATAGAAATTGCAGCCTAATATTAATGGAAGTTATATTAAATGGATGTGAAGTCTTCCTTCTTGAACGATGTATTAAAAGAAGAGGTTTATGTGGAGTAGCCACTTGGTTTTGAAGTTGTAGATGAAGAACACAAGGCATACAAATTAAAGAGAGCTCTATATGGGCTCAAGAAAGCTCCACAGGCATGTTACAATAGGATTGACTCATATTTGATGAGCAATACCTTTAGAAAAAGTGATGATGAGCTCATACTATACATCAAGGCAGAAAATGGTAATATGTTGATTGTTGTCTTATATGTTGATGACTTAATCTTCATTGGAAATGACAATTTCCTAATTGGTGAGTTCAAAGAGGCCATAAAAAATGAATTTGAAATGACCTACCTTGGTCTCTTGAAGTACTTTCTAGATATAGAAATAAAAAAAATGCATGATGGTATCTTCATCTCCCAAGAAAAGTATGCAAGGTAAATCTTGGAGAGATTCAAAATGTAGAACAACAAGACAAGCCCAACACCAATAGTAGTAGATCTAAAGTGGAGCAAGAAAGATTGTAGAAAAATGTGAATTTAACACTATACAAGAGCATGGTTGGAATTTTGATGTATTTGACTGCAACTCAGCTAGACATAATGCATACAGTAGGCCTAATTTCTAGATTTATGGAAACATCAAAGGATTCTCATTGGCAAGTGGGAAAGGATACTATAGAAAATGATTTCAAGTTGGTTGGTCACACAAATAGTGATTAGGCTTGATGTTTAGATGATAAGAAGAGCACTTTTGGATACATGTTCCATATGGGATTAGGTGCAATTTAATGGGCATCCAAGAAGTGACCTATTGTTGCTCAATCTATAGCAGAGGTTGAATACATAGTAGCAAATGTAGCAACATGTCAAGCTATTTGGCTAAGGAGGATCTTGACAAATTTGAATGAAAGGTAAGAGGATGATACTAAAATCTTTTGTAATAACATCTCCTCAATTGCATTGTCCAAGAATCTAGTCTTCCATGGGAGAAGAAAGTATATAGAGATAAGATATCATTTCATTAGAGAGTTGGTGGAGAATGAAAATATAAAGATGGAATATGAAAAGTCTAAGTAGAAACTAGCAAACATTTTCACAAAGCCATTAGGCATTGAAATTTTTGTACACCTAAGAGAGTGTCTTTGTGTAGTTGATTTGGATCATGAATTATCCTTGTTTGTTTGGCTTGGGACAAAGGGGGAGTATGAAAATATTAAATGCAGCAGGTCATTTTCCACTGGAGATAAACATCCACCTACCACCCTGATGAAACTAAAAGCCTTTGAATGTAGTTAGGTGAGTTTGAATTCAAAATGAGAGAGAAATAGTTTTGGAAATGAGACAAAAAAGGAATATATTTTGCTTCATTCGACTAGTTGCAGTAGATCAAAGAGCTTTAGAAGACCAGAGCAGAGAAGTGCAAGAGCATAGAGAAAAGAAGGAAATTGATCAACAGATCAAGTCAAGTTCAAAAGACCGAAGGGTTTCAACTTGGTGTTTGCAATGCACATGTTGGATCTTTTGGTAAGTTATCATTGATTCAACCTATGAAGTAGTGATTGCTCCAGGTATTTTTGTATACGACCATTAGAGCTGTAAGTTTTAAGTTTTAAGTTTATCAATTTGAAGATTTAAGGGTTTTTTAGTTGAAGCTAAATGCTCCCAAATTTTGTAATGGTTTTGTTGAATAGAATATAAGAAAGTAGGAAAATAGAAAAACATATCTTGTTGTTCTCATCTTTTATTCATTATTGCATGTTTTGCATTTGAGAAGTTCTTTGTTAAAATCTTCATGCTTTGGCTCTCTACATTTTAATGGCAATATATCATACTATCACTCGGTCTTGTCTTTAACTGGGTTATAACTCTATTGTTTCTAGTGAGCTCACTCAACATCCTCTTCTGTCAAGCATCACTTGCAGTGGTGATCAAGCTCACTCAACAGCCCTTTTTGTCAGGCTCACTTAACACACACTTGTATCGAGTTGCCCAAGTTTAGAAGATAAAGAAAAGAAGCTAGAGAAATGCAAGAGCACATAGAAAATAAGGAAATCTATTAGTAGATCAAGTAAAGTTTATAAGATATAAGGGTTTTATCTTGGTGTTTGTAGTGAACATGTTAGATATTTTGTTATTCTATAAGTTGCCATTGATTCGACCTATGAAATAGTGATTGCTCCAAGCATTGTTGTATGAAGCCATTAGAGTTGTAAGTTTTAAGTTTTAATTTTATTAGTTTGAGGATTTTAGGGCTTTCCTATTGAAGTTGAATGCTCCTAGATTTTTTAATAGTTTTTTTGAATAGAATATAATAAAGGAGGAAAGTAGGGAAAAATATCTTGTTGTTCTTGTCTTCTTTTTATTATTGCATATTTTGCATTTGATAAGTTCTTTGTTAAAACCTTCATCCTTTAGCTCTCTATATTTTAGTGGTATTCGGTCATGCTGTCACTCAATCTAGTCTTTGACTAGTTATAATTCTACTATTTCTAGTGAGCTCACTCAACATCCTCTTCTGCCGAGCATCACCTACAGTGGTGATTGAGCTCAGCCAACATCCCTTCTTCCTGAGCTCACTCAGCACACACAAGTGTTAAGTTCCCCAAGTTCCAAGTTCACTGAGTGTCCTCTTGTACAGAGCTAGCTCAACACTATCTTCCTGCCGCTTGGAATTTCTTTGTACTGAGAAAAAATAGCACTCAACATTAGTTGCTACCGAGCAAAATTTATGTGTTGTGCACGTATTTCTCACATGGTATTAGAGCTTTGAGGCCCCACATCCATAGTAAGTTAGCAAATTTGTTTACTAGGATATTTTGGTAAGAGATGTAAGAAAGATATGGCAGCATCCATCATCCTTTAATGGAAAAAATTATGACACATAGGCAAAGAAGATGAAAATGATAATGGTTGCAAATGATATGTGGGAGTTTGTGATAAATTTATTTAATGACATTATAGTCTCAGTAATGTATGTTGCCCTCTCAAATCCACAAAAGACTTAGTTGAAAGAGTCAAGGAGAAAGGATGCAAAGGAATTAAATTTAATTGAGGCAATAATGACAAAGACAGTCTTTCCCAAGATTGCAGCAGCAAATTATGCTAAGTATGAGATATACTTGAGACAAACTTCAAGGGAACTGATAAGGTTAGAGTAATGAAGCTACAAATAATTAGAAGAGAGATTGATAATCTTTAGATGAATGAAAATGAACCTATTACAGAGTTCAGCTCACAAATTTCCACTTTGATAAACTAGTTCAAGTCAAATGGAGAAGAATATGTAGAGCAATGGATTGTAGAGAACATATTGTTACCTCTGAAATATGACAACCTTGTGATGACCATAGAGGAAGAAAAGGATCTCACCACATTGACCATGGAGGAGTTGATGGGAACTATTCAAACCCATGAGCACTAGATTAAAATATTATTAACAACTTCCCAAGAGGCACTTTCAAGGCTCAAGAGAATTTAAGAGGTATGGGAAGATGAATAAATGGTTTTAGTAGAGGCTCAAGAAGTAGAGGTCATGGAAGGAATGGTCAAAGAAATGCTGGTCCAAAAAGATTAAGATGAGAAAACAACCAAGAGGGAGAAAGCACCTCTCAAAACAACTCTAGAGGAGGTAAGAAGAATTCCAACTCCAGTAAGAGCAATGTCGAATGCTACTACTATCATAAGTATGGATATTATGCTAGTGAATGTTGGAAGAAGTAGGGTGATCAGTCAAAGAAGAATGCCAACATGGCTAATGTGAACATGGGAAATGCAAACAATCCCAAAGCCTTCATCATGTGTAACATTGGTGAACAAGGAAGCCTTGAGGTATGGTACCTAGACAATGGATGTAGTAATCACATGAGTGGTAATGATAGTTTATTCTCTTTTATTAATAAAATTTTTAAGTCTAAAATTAAGATGGGAAATAATGGAACCATTCCCATAGTGGACAAAGGATCTATTATGGTCTACACCAAGCAAGGTGAGAAGAAGGAGATACAGAATGTGTATTTTCTCCTGGTATGAAGCACAATTTGATGCGTGTTGGAAAAATCATTCAAAATAGATACAAAGTGCTGATGGAAAATGATAAGTGTGTCATTTATGAGAAGGATAGGAGTAATAGATTACTTGAAGTAATCTAAATGATGAAGAACCAAATCTTCCTGTTGAAGATAGAGACATGTTTCTTTTCTCAAGTTAGTGTTGCACCTCCCAAGCATGCATGCACATTAGTACATTAGCAATCAGCTCTTAGGAGCGTGATTGGAGACCCCTCCAAGCTTTGATATCTCAAGTATGGACATCTTGGCTTTGCTGGTTTAAATTTTTTATCCAAGAAAGGAATGGTAGATGGTTTGCCAAGCATTGTATATTCTTATGAAAAGTGTGAGGCTTGAATTTTGGGTAAGAAACATAGGTTTCCCTTTAATTATGGAAAATCTAGAAGGGCTAGAGCACCATTAGAATTGGTGCATTCTAAGCACTTCAAGTAAAGTGCCTACTATTGAAGAAGAAGAAGATGACATTTGTGATCAACAAGAAGATGGAGAAAATAACATTGACTATAGAAAAAGGTAAAAATGGAAGTAGCCCTTAACGTGCTAAGAAACAACTTCAAGCACATCAAGATTGCCACACCCTAGTCTACAAAATAGTAGTAGCAGAAATACTAAGAATTCATATCCTACTCTCACCTCCCTATTACTAAGAAAGATTAAGAGTCTAAGGGAGATATACCAAGATGAAAGGTATGATGAAAATTATGATGAGAGTGTTAATTTTGCATTATTTTCTCATAGTGACCCAATTTATTTTGAGGAAGTTATAAATGAAAAAAATGGTGTAATGCCATCAATGGGGAAATAGATGCTATTGAAATAAATGAGACATGGGTTTTAACTACCTTGCATCCCAAGAAACAAGTAATTGGAGTGAAATGGGTTTACAAGGCCTACTATAATGCTAAAGGAAAAATAGATAGGCATAAGGCACATTTAGTGGTCAAGGAGTACAAGCAACAATATGTAGAGATTATGATGAGACATATGCCCTAGTTGCAAGAATGGAAGTTGTGCGTGCTATCATAGAAATTGCAGCCTAAGACAAATGGAAGGTATATCAAATGGATGTGAAGTCTTCCTTCTTGAATAATGTATTTAAAGAAGAGGTTTATGTAGAATAGCCACTTGATTATGAAGTTGCAGGTGAAGAAAACAAGGTGTATAGATTAAAGAGAGCTCTATATGAGCTCAAGCAAGGTCCACAGCCATGGTATAACAAGATTGACTCATATTTGATGAGAAATGACTTTAGAAAAAGTGATGGTAATCCCATGCTGTACATCAAGGTAGAAAATGGTAATGTGTTGATTTTTGTCTTATATATTGATGAGTTAATCATCATTGGAAATGACAATTTCCTAATTGGTGAGTTCAAAGAGGCCATACAAAATGAATTTGAAATGATAGACCTATGTCTCTTGAAGTACCTTCTAGGCATAGAAGTAAAACAAATGCATGATGGGATCTTCATCTCTCAAGAAAAGTATGCAAGGCAGATCTTGGAGAGATTCAAAATGTAGAACAATGAAACAACCCCAAAACCAATAGTAGTAGGTTTGAACTTGAGCAAGGAAGATTGTAGCAAAAGTCTAAATCTAACACTATACAAGAGCATGATTGGAAGTTTGATGTATTTAACTACAACTTGGATGCATGTGGTAAGCCTAATTTCAAGATTTATCAAAATACCAAAGGATTCCCATTGGCAAGTGGGAAAGAGGATCCTAAGGTATGTGAATGGTACTCAGGGATTAAAAATTTTGTATACTACAAAAAATGATTTCAAGTTTCTTGGTTACATAAGTAGTGATTGGGTTGAACTTCTGTATGCATGTTCCATATGATATTAGGTGCAATTTAATGGGCATCCAAGAAGCAACCTATTGTTGCTTAATCTACAACAAAGGGAATACATAGCAGTGAATGCAGCAACATGTCAAGCTATTTGGATAAGGAGGATTTTGATAGATTTGAATGAAAGGCAAGAGGATGGTACCATAATCTTTCATGATAACATCTCCTCAATTTCATTTTCCAATAATTTATTCTTCCATGGGAGAATAAAGCATATAGAGATTAGATATCACTTCATCAGAGAGTTGGTGGAGAATGGGGATATAAAGATGAGATTTTGCAAGTCTAAGTAGTAGCTAGTAGACATTTTCACAAATTCATTAACCACTGGAACTTTTATACACCTAAGAGAGTGTCTTGGTGTAGTTGATTTGGATCAAGAGTGATCCTTGTTTGTTTGGCAAGGGAAAAAGGGGCAGTGTTGAAATATTAAATGTAGTAGGTCATTTACCCTTGGAGCTAAACACCCACCTACCACCCTAACAACATTAGAAACTGTTGAATTTGGGTAGGTGAGTTTGAATTCAAAATGAGAGGGAAGGATTTTTGGCAAGCAGACAAAAAATAAAAATAAAATTTTTTCATTCAATTAGTTACAATAGATTAGAGAGCTATAGAAGAGTAGAGAAAAGAAGTGCAAGAGCATAAAGAAAAGAAGGAAATCAATCAACAAAAATCAATCATTAGATCAAGTATTATTGTATGCAACCATTAGAGCTGTAAGTTTTAAGTTTTAAGTTTATCAGTTTGAAGATTTTAGAGTTTTCTGGTTGAAGCTGAATGCTCCCAGATTTTGTAATAGTTTTGTTGAATAGAATATAAGAAATCAGGAAAATAGGAAAACATATCTTGTTGTTCTTGTCTTCTATTCATTATTGCATATTTTTCATTTGAGAAGTTCTTTGTTAAAATATTCATCCTTTGGCTCTCCACATTTTAATGGTAGTTTGTCATACCATCACTCAGTCTAGTCTTTGACTAGGTTATAACTCTATTGTTTCTAGTGAGCTCACTTTGCATTCTCTTCTGTCAAGCATCACTTCCAGTGGTGATCAAGGTCACTCAACATCCCTTGTTATTGAACTCACTCAACACACACTTGTTTCGACTTGCCCAAGTTCAGAAGATACATAAAAGAAGGCAAACAAATGCAAGAGCATAGAGAAATGAAGGAAATCGATCAGTAGTTTAAGTAAAGTTTAGAAGATAGAAGGGTTCCAACTCAGTTTTTTTAGTGCACATATGTTAGATCTTTTTTTATTATGTAAGTGATCATTGATTCAACCTGTGAAGCAGTGATTTCTCTAGGAATTATTGTATGTGTTGGTGATTGAAAATGGTAGAGGGTTTTCAATTATCCTAATAAGAAAATGACATATCTATGGATAGCTAACTCCCATTTTCAACATGCCATTTCTGACACCAAGCCAACTATAAGGCATGACCCTTCTACTTCAGGCTCTGCTAAACCTAGGCGGGTGGACATTCAATTGATATGGTACCAGTGCAAAGAAATATCCTTGAATCTATCAAGCAAATGAAAACCCTTATTTCTCCTAATAACTTATGAAATAATAGAGATCTACAATAGCTGAATGGAAATCTATCAACTGTAGAAGCTAAGTGAGGGTTAAACTACTCTAGCTTTTCAAAATAAAATGTAGAGATGATTTGAATTTGATTTAATTTTATGTGGGCAGGGAAAGTGCACGAAAACTAGGTATGAACAACAAGCTTATGATACTATAACAGATCAGTGCCTCATTCATTGGGATATTCATGAATCTACCTCATGCACTTTGGATATCTTGAACACATACTTATGTCAAAACTATAGATCTATCCATTTACCTTGTAAATTTAATATCAATGTTCGATATAAATCTCATTCTTATGTGATATACTCCTCAATAAACTTACAACCCTATTGAATCTCTAAAGCATTTACATAATTCTTTGAATTACAAGCAACATATAGCCTTAAGGGACTGCAACTATGATCTAAACTCCCTGTCAAAGACCATAGAACATCATAGCTCAACTGAGAAAGGAGACAAGATTTAAACTGAAACTAAACACTTATTGTTCCTTGTATTGATTTTCTTGAAATAAATACATAAAAATGCATGATATTAACTCATAAAGAACCTAATAAACTAGACTATACAGTGAACAAATGCTGTCATACAAGAGAAACAATTGTAGGAATGAGAAACTGATGGGATGGGAAGGGAGTATCACATCCATAGTAAAGTTTCATGATTTGGAACCATCACATCCTAGATCTTCCCTTCAATTTTCATCAATTCCAAGGCCAGTTCTACTAAGTGTCTTCATTCTAGAGCAACTTTCTAATATTTTTCAACTATTACAAAAGAGAAGAAGAAAGCATAAATAGAAAGGAAGCAATTCTTGGATTCATTATGCAACTGACATGTGTCTATTCAAAATTCTTCGTCAAGAAGCTAAAAATAATTTCTCTACCTTCTCTCCTCCATGGGTGAATCAAATCCTTTAATTTACCACTCAAGTACATCAAATATCTCAAAAATTTGATGATGAAATAATGCAACTGATTTTTGACGTTAAAATGGACACAAGGTCAAAGTAATAAATCATTTGAAATGTAACTTCGAGGATGCAAGAAAACTATTTAAAGACAATTTTCTTCACATTTAGATCCCAACAAGCCTTTAAAACTACCCTCTAACCAATTTTGATGATCAAATATCAAATTTGTCTATCTGCTGCCAATGCCCCAAAAATCACAAACTGACCTATAGATTGAACCACTGAGGACCTGTGCAAAAACTAATCTCAAAAATTGAAAATTCAACTCGTTCTGGTTTCGCTGGTATATTGGAGCACCTATTTTGGATAAAAAATGCCTCAGTTATGGCCCTCTAAAGATCATACCTCTATTCATGTCTTCCATAGCAATATTGTGCAAAAATTTAAACTTTCATAAAGTTTGGACTATATTAAATTTTTAAACTTTATTTAAAAATCTGGCTTACACCTTCAAAAAATAATAAAATATTAAAATTTATGTTTTCTCAAAATTTTCCACCATTCTCCATATAGGTCAAACCATGTTGACCAACCCTTATGACATGTGGAAAATATTGATTGGTTCCTACCTGTACTTGGTCATCCACCTCTACTACCTGGGTGCCACATCATCGCCATCTCATCGCAACATGTCAGCATTGCCATGTTGCTATGCTATCTTCCATGCAACTTCCTCTTAGTGATATAATGATGTTCATTGGATCTGCCACATGGTGTGATTTGGTATGTCATGAAATTTTCCCACCATATCATCATTTAGTCATTCTATCAGCTACCACTAGGCATTGCTTGATTCACCATCAGATTGGAAGTAGGACCCATGTTGCACTTTACATTCTCACTAGATTTGGAATTTTTTGTCAAGTCGCCAAGTTGCTTGCCAGAGTTTCTCAGATTTCTCGGCAAGCACCATGGTGACTTTTAGTTGCTTGTTGTTGCTAACATCATCGTTCTTTGTTTTCTTGTACATTCAAAATTTTATCCCTTGCCCCCAACTAGCCGGAAGACTAGGCGCCACCTACGCATGGCTTTGCCTTTACAAAAGGCTCTTTGTTTTAGACACATTACTTAGTGTGTATAATGGTATTTAAACACAAATTGGAACCTCCCATGAAGAATGTCAAATAAAAGTGGTTTCATGGCCTTCCACCTGCACACACCATGAAATGCCCCCTTTTTGGCATGTTCTGATATGGCATGAACTTTCTTTTATACTATGACTTTGTCTCTTTTAATATGCCATGTGGATCTTGTTTAAAACACCACCTTCCCTTTATTCGTGAGGCTTTCAATCAGAATAGATCTCTGCTATTGCCTTGGCGTTGGGTGTTCTTTCATTGCTTTGACTGCCCTATTCTTTTTTTATTCATTGGTTAACCATTTATTGGAGATCCATGGCATATACCATTTTGAAGAAGATTATAACTACTATTAATTAGTAGCATCTCTTCATATGCATGAGTTTCAACTTGTTTTTACATGTGAATTCCCTTTTTCTTGGTCTTCTTTTTGGCGCAGACTTCTATTTTAACATCCTTCACACACGGCTCCTTTTCACTGTAACATGCGGCTTCTCTTGTTATTATTCTATGGCAGATTTCTCTTTAATTTGATGATTCGGCCTCATTCATTTGTTTGGCGTGATCTTTCCTTTGCACCACATGGTTTGCTCCTCTCTTTACTAGCATGAATTCCTCTTGGATATGCTAGTTCTCTATTTTCTTTTAACCGTGGGTTATCCACTTTGACTACCATGGGTTGATCTATTATGGACGTTGCCCTATTCTTTGCTCTCAGCGGCTTGGTCTCCTTTTATTTCTTGTGTTTTGCCTATGATGTGGTTAGATTCTTTGATTTAGCATGTAAGGATGCACTCTTTGTCATATTTTCTTCCTTGTATGCTGGCATGGATAGTCATAAAGGAAGCTCTCTATTCATTGGTGTGGAACTACCGCTTTAATTCTAATCTCCTCTCAATTGTGTGGGCTTGCACTTTTAATGCGCAGATTTCCTTTACCGTTTTCTATAGCTATGAACTCCTTGTAAACTTGCAAAAATTCTTCATAGAAAATAAATAAGAGCTTTTCATTTTGTTTTGTGATGGATGTGAGTTGGATTTTGTCTTTCTTTAACTCCTCTATTTGTTTCTCACATGTATGCATTTCAAGTAGGAATTTTCTATTTTCTTCAGCAAGATAAAAACTTTCTTCTTCAAGCCTTTCTAGCACACTAGTTTTGAAATTGACTGGCTTGAGTTCATCTTTTCTTAAACAAAGATCATGAACTAATTCTTCTTTCTCATTTATTTTTGTCACATATCCACTTAACTCATCCAACTCGGCCATCAGAAAGCTCTTACAACTCAAACTAGGGCTCATTACATGATTAACTCTTTTGATTTCCTCTTCTTCCATCTTTTTATCCTAATAAAGATGATGGCCATGAAGCACACCAAGAATTACAAGTGTAGCCATTGTTACCCTAGGAACAAGAGACCAATTTGCTGAATGCTATTAAGGAAATAAAATGATTGCAACATCAGAAGGAAGTATGTCAGCTTCTTAGCGATGCATCACTAACTCCCTTGACATTCTTCATCACACATTTTACGTTTGAAACACCTTTCAAAAATTGTTTTTGATGGAGATTTGGCTGCCTTGAGAATATGCAAGAAAATAACAAAATTCTTGACATACCCTATCAGCATATTGAAGTCAATCGGACCCCAACGTGGGTCTGGCTAAAAAAAATTCATTTTCAGGCGACTGACATCTTAAACTGATCTACTAATAATCTGATTAAAATCAAATTTGAGCATTGAATTATCCTTAAAACTTATTTTTACCCTTTGCTATCAACTTGTCATTTTAGTGCTAGAAGGTCCTTTGACTAGCCTTAAAAATGACTAGAACACCTGATCGAGCTCTAAAAACTAGTACACTGACTCTTTGTTTCGTACAATTTTACACTGTTGAATCTCGTCTCATGATGAATTCAGGGTCAAAATATATTCATTATCAAAGCTGACCTCTTAGAAGTACCTACAAGAAAACATGTTAGAAAACCATAAACTGGGTTCAGATTTGGCTTGGAAAACTTGGAAAATGAGCACATGGGGAACAAAAAATTGTGCCATTAGTACTTTGTCATAACGGGAATATGGATCTACAATCTAGGCTCATGAAAAATAACTAGACACAAATGGTGTGCGATCAGAGTAGGCTACTTGGATTTTGCAGATTGGAAACAATGGTAGAAAAGCAATTTTTGCAAATGGAATTGACTTGGAAAAGTGGGCAAATGGATTTGTCAAGACTTGCAAACTGGCACACTTAAAATATTTTTGCAGGAAAACATAGTGGTATAATCTATTTAGGTTTACTAATCACAAATTTCAAGTTATAATGTTATAAATAGAGGTACTGATCAATCTACCAATACTGACACTAGTAAAAAGATAGAAATTCCATTTGGAATCACATTCCAAAACATATCAAACTGATTCGTCATGAGCTGAAACTTGAAACATAACAAGTATTTGACATCTACAATGCAATGCAAAAGGAATTTTAGCATTTGGGTCAATTGGGTCAATATTATAATACATCAAATAGGTCTTCCTAGAAATGTGAACAAGTACACATGCACAAAATAGTAAATGACCAACTTTGAGGGATCCGAAACCTAGTCAAATAGAATCAAAATGACTTGAAATATGAAACATAGGCTCTCTAGTATCGACATTAGAAATTCGCAAAGTGGAAGGTCATGACACATTTTTGGGTGCGAGATATTCAATGACAAACACAACCTCCTATTATTGTTTGACACTTGGGTGAAAATGCAAATTTTGACAATTGCTCAAAATGAGACTTCACAAAATGACTCAAAATGATGATTTAACTTCATGGAATAGGTAGAACACTAAATAAAAGGTGTTAGAAATATTAAACACCTCATGGGGCTCAAAGGTATAGCCGAATACATAGGCATTTATGGGGCTTGATTTGACTCAAAATTTGAAATAGATGCTCAAAATGAGAACACAATTTTGAGTTCCAACAGTGGCTCTATTTGGGGATGCATGCCCCTAGCAACTTAGAAAGATTTCAGATCTCTGGGAGAAGTAGACCATTTCTAAAACTTCTAAAATTCTCTCGAATAGCTTTATTGAAAATATGAAACAACTACACTACTAGATTATGTACAAATGATGGCCCCGGGCCACCGAAAAGTTTTCAAAGCTCCTTATTTCTATAATACACATGATTTTTATTTACATTCTCTTAAGGAAAACTGAAACTCTCATTCTCCTTTGTCTCACCCAACACATCAACACTTTTAATTATTTCATTAGGCAAAACAAAACTACTATCATTATCTTCATAGTGCATATAAAAATCAAACATACTTTCTTCACCTTGCTCACTATAAAAAAAATGATTCAACATGATCATAGCAACTGACGTCAAACTGAAACTGATCACCACTAATTGAATCATGGATTCCTTCAACTAGAAACACAAAATCTTGGTATTCTATTTCATTCAATGAGTTAGATGAATCAGGTGGTAACTCACATTGTGCCTCTAGATATGAAGAGTATGAAAAATCTGATTTCTCCTCACTTGCAACATCAGTACACCATACATCAGATTGAATATATGCTATATTTTCTTCATATTCTAACAAATGATTTGATATCAAATCAAAAGAATTATCATGAAATTTCCTTCTAACAATATGCTGATCTGTGTCAAATTTTCTCTCAAATAACTCACTAGGATAAACCACTTCATTAGTATTACTTTTCTCATCACATGAGCTATCAGCATGTATATCCTTATGAAAAGAAGAAGATAATGAAAAAACAATAGACCTTATCCCTATACCTTTCTTTTCAACATGGTAGTCATCATGTGCATTGATATACAGATTCTTATCACATATTCCTCCCAAACTCGACATAGCATATTTTGAAACTACATCTTCTTCAACATCAAATTTAGGGGACATGACTTTATCATGTGGAAATGCAAAATGTGGAAAAACAAAAGCATCCTTGGATAGATTAGCATACCTTTCAAAATTGTGACCAATAAATCAGAAATCTCATCAACACTTAACAAGATTTCACTACTAATTTCTTTTCCTTGGTTGTGATTATTATCCAGATAACTTGACACATTTATAACAAAAAATTCATGAGTAATATATTCTAAAAAATTAGAACTGTAATCATCACATGAATCTTCTTCCTTAGACAACACCTCAACAATCGATATCTTAGAACATTTATATTCAGCACTAGAAGGAATACTATTACTACTATCACATGATTCCTCTTCTTTATACTCATCATCATAGAAAGATAAATCCATATCATGCATATTATTAGACTACTGATTACTATCCTCTGATTCATAAAAGTGAGACTCTTCATTTTCAATATCACTTTCAACAGACTCATTACATTCACTAACATTAGACTCATTAGCCTTCAAAGAAATTTCAATTTCTATGATAATATCTTGGAATTTAATAATCTTTTCGAACCTTGACTTGGCTGGCCAATCAACCAAATGTGGCATAAAAAATTTTAAGAGCACCATTGGCCATGAAGACTTCTCTGGTCTAAAGGACTCATCAAGAATCATAACTCTTGTTTTGAACTTCATGTATGTTTGAAATCCATCAAGACCATTAATATCACCAATTGTACTTCATAACCTTAAGATAGTCTTATTATGAATTTCTCTTTTCAACCTAGCAATGATTGCATGAACACTTTCATGAGTTGGCACATCATTTTGAGATCCAAACTCAGAATCCATCTCTTAAAATTTTAAAACTCCTACCTCTTTTTCTTAGTGTTGAAACCACTAGATGGAGGCAACCATTTCTACCATTTGACTTTCATGAAAAATAGATACATGAAAGCTGAAAATACCTTTATGTGTTGCTATCTAAAATCATTGATCTACTGATTAGCCTGGTACTGATCTCAATTCCTCACACCACTGATCAAATCCTTTGTAGAGTCACCATCTCCTTGAGGATAACTAAATGAAATCATAGCTATGATTCATTTCTTATCATTTCAAAAACTCTTATGACAACAGATTAAACAACACTTTAAAACTTATTAGCCAAAAATGCATATACTCTCTCTTCTTGTTTTAAAACTCAACACAACTTTCAGATCTACCTATTTCAACAAAAAACTTTTGAAAGAAATTTTTATGTAACTAATCTACATTGGTACAGAGATCCTTTAGAGAGTTTCCACTCACTATTGTGAGAAAGATTTAAAACATGATTCATACATGACATATCTAAACTGAATTGTCACTTTGTAGAATTCGCAAAGCTTTAAAAACTTAGAAGAGAGAAACCACCATTAAACAATTTTGGCTCTGAACTTACAACAATAACTCACACCACATTGAACTCACTGAAGACATACTCATTTCTCAACGCGATTTGCATCCAATTTAGGAACTATTGTTGTAAAAGAATAAAGCTCAATGGGGAACATGAAAATATAGTAAGGAAATGGATAGAAAAAATCAACTTACTACTGTAAAAAAACTTTCTCCATGCCATTCCTTCTATTATGTTGAATTCTTTTAAATTCTCAAGGTTTGTCTATCATGAATCTCAACACAATTCCCCAGTAGAGTCACCATTTTGTTGGTGTTTGAAAATGTTGGAGGGTTTTCTATTATCTAAATGAGAAAATGACATATCTAGGGGTAGCTAACTCCCATTTTCAACATGCTATTTATGACACCAAGCCAACTATAAGGCATGATCCTTCTTCTACTTCAGGCTCTATTAAACCAAGGCGAGTGGACCTCAGATTCAATTGATATGGTACTAGTGCAAAGACATATCCATGAATCTATTAAGCAGATGAAAACCCTTATTTCTCCTAATAACTTATGCAATAACAGAGATCTACAATAGCTGAATAGAAATCTATAAAATGCAAAAGCCGAGTGAGGGTTAAACTATTCTAGCTCTTCAACATAAAATGTGCAGATGATTTGAATTTGATTTGATTTTATGTGGGTGGAGAAAGTGGATGAAAACCAAGTATGAACAATAAGCTTATGATCCTATAACAGATCAGTGCCTCATCCATTGGGCTATTCATGAATCTCCCTCATGCAGTTTGGATATCTTAAACACATACTTATGTCAAAACTCCAGATCTATCCATTTACCTTGTAAATTGGATATCAATGTTTGATCTAAATCTCATTCTTACATGATATCCTCCTCAATAAACCTACAACCCTGTTGAATCTTTGAATCATTTACATAATTCCTTGAATTACTAGCAACATACAACCTTAAGGGACTGCAACTATGATCTAAACTCTCTATCAAAGACCATAAAACATCACAGCTCAACTGAGAAAGGAGACAAGATTTAAACTGAAACTAAACACTTGTTGTTCCTTGCATTGACTTTCTTGAAATAAATGCATAAAAATGCATGACATTAACTCATAAAGAACGTAATAAAGAAGACTATACAATGAACAAATGCTATCATACAAGAGAGAAAATGGTGGGAATGAGAAACTGATTGGATGGGAAGGGGGTATCACAGCCAAAGAAAAGCTTCGTGATCTAGAACCAGTACATTCCAAATCTCCCATTCTGTTTTCATCAATTCCAAGGCTAGTTCTACTAATTGTCTTCATTTCAAAACAACTTTTCAATATTTTTCAACCCTTACAAAAGAGAAGAAGAAAGCATAAATAGAAAGGAAGCAAGTCCCAGATTCATTATGCAAGTGACATGTGTCCCTTCAAAATTCTCCCTTAAGAAGCTGAAAAGAATCTCTCTGCCTTCTCTCCTCCATGGATGAATCAAATCCTTTTATTTTACCTCTCAAGTGCATCAAATATCTCAGAAATTTGATGATGAAAGAATGCAACTGATTTTTTATGTTAAAATGGACACAAGGTAAAAGTAATAAATCAGTTGAATTGTAACTTCTAGGATGCAAGAAAACTATTTAAAGATGATTTTCTTCACATTCAGATCCCAACAAGCCTTTAGAACTACCCTCTAACCGATTCTAATGATCAAATATCAAATCTACCTATTTTGCTGCCAATGCCCCAAAAATCACAAACTGGCCTATAGATTGAACTAGTGTGGACCTGTGCAAACACCAACCTCAAAAATGAAAAATTCAGCTTGTTCATGTTCTGGTGGTATAGTGGAGTGCCCATTTTGGATTAAAAATGCCCCAGTTATGACCCTCTGAAGATCAGACCTCTATTCATGGCTTCCATAGCAATATTATGCAAAAATTTAAACTTTCATAAAGTTTGGACTATATTAAAGTTTCAAACTTTATTTAAAAATCTAGCTTGCACATTTAAAAAATAATAAAATAATAAAATTTATGTTTCTCAAATTTTTCCACCATTCTCCATCCAGGTCAAACCATGTTGACCAACCCTTATGACATGTGGTGAATTCTTATTGGTTCTTGCTTGTACTTGGTCATCCACCTCTATACTTGGGTGCCACATCATTGCCATCTCATCATGACACATCAGCATTGCCATGTTGCTATGCTATCTTCCCTACAACTTCCTCTTGGCAATATAATGACATCTGTTGGATCCGCCACATGGTGTGATCTGGTGTGTCATGAGATTTTCCTGCCATGTCATCATTTAGTCATTTTATTAGCTACCACTTGGTGCTACTTGATTTGCCATCAAATTGGAAATGGGACCCACATTGCACTTTATATTTTCATTGGATTTGGAAATTTTTTGCAAGTCACCAAGTCGCTTGTTGGAGTTTCTCATATTTCCTAGCAAGCACTATGGTGACTTGCTAGATTTTGGACTTTTTGGGTCGCTTTTTGTTGTTGATGTCATTGATATTTGTTTGCTTGTCCATTCAAAATTTTTTCCTTTGCCTCTACCTGGCTAGAAGAGTGGGCCCCACCTGTGCATGGCTTTGCCTTTACAAAAGGCTCATTCTTTAAGACACATTGCTTAGTGTGTATAATGGTATTTAAACACAAATTGAAACCTCCCACAAAGAATGTGGGATAAAAATGGTTTCATGGCCTTCGGCCTACACACGCCATGAAATTTGGGTGTTCTAATATGACATGAACTTCCTTTTATACTGTGGCTTTGTCTCTTTTAATATGTTGTGTAAATCTTCTTTGAAACATCACCTTCCCTTTATGCATGAGGCTTTTTATCATAATAGACCTCTGTTGTTATCTTCGTGTTGGGCATTATTTCATTGCTTTGACTGCCTGTTCTTTTGTTTTCCACTAGTTAACCATTTATTGGAGATCCATGACATATACCATTTTGAGGAAGATTATAACTATTGTTAATTGGCAGCATCTCTTCATATGCATGAGTTTCAACTTGTTTTTATGTGTGAATTCCCTTTTTCTTGGTCTTCTTTTTGGTGTAGGCTTCTATTTTAATATCCTTCACACACGACTCCTTTTCACTCTAATGTGCGACTTCTCTTGTTATTATTCTATGGAAAATTTCTCTTTTAATTTGATGATTTAGCCTCATTCATTCATTTGGTATGATCTCTCCTTTGGCCCACGTGGTTTGATCCTCTGTTGACTGGTGTGAATTCCTCTTGGATATGTTGGTTCTCTATTTTCTTTTAGTTGTGGGTTATCCACTTTGACTACCATGGGTTGCTCTACTATTGACGTTTCCTTGTTCTTTGCTCTCAACGACTTGATCTCCTTTTATTTCCTATGTTTTTCCTATGAAGTGGGCGGATTCTTTGATTTAGTGTGTAAGGTTGCACTCTTTGTCATATTTTCTTCCTTGTATGTTGGCATGGATAGTCATAGAGGCATCTCTTTATTTATTGGCATGGAACTACCACTTTTATTCTAATCTCCTCTCAATTGTGTGGGCTTGCACTTTTAATGCCCAAATTTCATTTAGCTTTTACTATAGCTATGAACTCCTTGCAAGCCTGCAAAAATTCTTCATAGAAACTAAATAAGAGCTTCTCATTTTCTTTCGTGATGGATGTGAGTTGGATTTTATCTTTCTTTAACTCCTCTACTTGTTTCTCACATGCATGCATTTCAAGTAGCAATTTTCTATTTTCTTCAGCAAGATAAAAACTTTCTTTTTCAAGCCTTTCTAGCACACTGGCTTTGAAATTGACTTGCTTGAGTTCATCTTTTGTTAAACAAAGATCATGAACTAAGTCTTCTTTATCATTATTTATTTTTGCCACATATCCACTTAACTCATCCAATTTGGCCATCAGAAAGCTCTTACAACTCAAACTAGGGCTCATTATATGATTAACTCTTTTGACTTCCTCTTCTTCCATATTTTTATCCTGGTAAAGAAGATGACCATGAAGCACATCAAGCTTTGCAAGTGTAGCCATTGTTGCTCTAGGAACAAGAAACCAAATTGTTGAATGCTATTGAGGAAATAAAATGATTGCAACATCAGAAGGAAGTATGTCAGCTTCTTAGAGATGCATCACTAACTACCTTGACATTCTTCACCTTTTTTGTTTGAAATACCTTATGGAATTTTTTTTTTGATGGAGATTTGGCTTCCTTGAGAACATGCAAGAAAACAACAAAATTCTTGACATACCCTATCAGCGTATTGAAGTCAATCGGACCCCAAAGTGGGTTCGGCTAAAAAAATTTCATTTTTAGGCAACTAACACCTCAAACTGATCTACTAATCATCTGATACTAATTAAAATCAAATTTGAGCATTGAATTATCTTTAAAATATATTTTTATGCTTTGCTGTCATGTTAGTGCCAGAAGGTCCTTTGAATGGCCTTAAAAACTGACTAGAACACCTGATCGAGCTCTGAAAACCAGCACACTAACTGTTTGTTCCATACACTTTCACCCTATTTAATCTCATCTCATGAATAATTTAGATTAAAAAGATATTCATTGTCAAAGTTGACCTCTTAGAAGTACCTACAAGAAAACATGTGAAAAAACCATAAACTAGGTTTAGATTTGGCTTGGAAAACTAAGAAAATGAGCACATGGGGAAACAAAAATTGGGGCATTCATACTTTTTGATGAGGGGAATATGGATTTTTGATTTGGGCTCATGATGAATATTTGGCCACAAATGGTGTGTGGTCAAAGTAGGTGACTTGGATTTTGCAGATTGGAAACAATGGCAGAAAAGCATTTTTTGCAAATGGGATTGACTTGGAAAAGTATTCAAATGGATTCATCAAGACTTGCAAACTGGAACACTTCAAATATTTTTGGAGGAAAACATAATTGTACAATACATTTAGATTTACTAGTCATAGATTTCAAGTTATAACGTCATAAATAGGAGTATTGATTAATCTACAAATACAGACACCATTAAAAAGATAGAAATTCCATTTGGAATCACGTTCCAAAACATATCAAACAAATTTTTCATGAGCTGAAACTTAAAACATAACAAGTATCTAACATCTGCAAAGCAACACAAAAGGAATCTTAGCATTTGGGTAAACTGGGTCAAAGTTATAACACGTCAACCAGGGCTTCCCAAAAATATGAACAACTACACAAATGCATAGAACAATAAATGACCAACTTTGAGGGATACAAAACCTAGTCAAATGGATTCAAAATGATTCAAAATTTACAACATAGGCTTTCTGGTATGGACATCAGATATTCTCAAAGTGGCAGGTCATGATACATTTTTGGGTATGAGATAATGACAAACACAACCTCCTGTTGTTTGACACAGGTGAAGATGCAGATTTTGACAATTGCTCAAAAAAAGACTTCACGAAATCACTTAGGATGATGATTTAACTTCATGGAATAGGTAGATGCACTAAATGAAAGGTGTTAGAAACATTAAACACCTCAGGGGGCTCAAAGGTACAACCAAATACATAGGCATTTATGGGGCTTGATTTGACTCAAAATTTAAAATAGATGCTCAAAATGAGAACTCAATTTTGAGTGCCAACAGTATGTAGCCATTAGAGCTATAATTTTTAAGTTTTAAGTTTATCAGTTTGAATATTTTAAGGTTTTTTTACGTAAGCGAAATGCTCCTAGATTTTGTAATAGTTTGTTTGAATAGAATATAAGCAAGCAAGCAAGTAGGCAAACATATCTTGTTGTTCTCATCTTCTATTCATTATTGCATATTTTTCATTTGAGAAGTTCTTTGTTAAAATATTGATCCTTTAGCTCTCTAATTTTTAATGGTAGTCATCCATACTATCACTCAATCTATTATTTGACTGGGTTATAACTCTATTGTGTCTACCGAGCTCACTCAACATCCTTTTCTCTCGAGCATCACCTACAGTGGTGATTGGGCACACCTAACATCCCTTGCTCCTCATCTTACTTGCCACACACTTTTCTCAAGTTTCCCAATTTCCAAGTTCATCGAGTGTCCTCTTGTACCAAGCTAGCTCGACACTATCTTCCTGCCACTCGACACTACTTTGTGCTGAGAAAAAATAGCACTCAACATTATTTGCTGTTGAGAAAATTTTTATCTGTTGTGAGCACATTTCTCACATTGTATCAAAGCTTTGAGACCCCGCATCCATAGTGAGTTAGGGAATTTATTTACTGAGATATTTTGGCAAGAGATTCTAGAAAGATATGGCAGTAGCTACCATCCTTTAATGGACAAAATCATGATACATAGGCAAAGAAGATGAAAACCATAATGGTTGCGAATGATTTTTGGGAGTTTGTGATAAATAAATTTAATGATGTTATTGTTCTAGCAATGTATGTTTCCCTCTCAAATCCACAAAAGACTCGGTCAAAAGAGTCAAGGAGAAAGGATCCAAAGGCATTAAGTTTAATTGAGGCAAAAAAGGTAGAGACAATTTTTTCCAAGATTGCAGTAGCAAATTATGCTACGGAAGTATGGGATATATTTGAGACAAACTTCAATAGGACAAATAATGTCAGAGTTGTGAAGCTAAAAATGATTAGAAGAGAATTTGAAAATATTTAGATGAAGGAAAATGAACTTATTAGAGATTTCAGCTCACAAATCTCCACTTTAATAAATCAGCTCAATTCAAATGGAGAAGAATATGTAGAGCAAAGGATTTTAGAAAAGATATTGAGGAGGTTTACCTTAGAAATATGACAACCTTGTGATGACTATAGAGAAAGAAAAGGATCTCACCACATTGACCATGGACGAGTTGATGGGAATTCTTCAAAGCCATGAGCATGGGATTAACATATCAGCAAAAGCTTCCCAAGAGTAATCTTTCAAGGCTCAAGAGAATTTAAGAGGTAGGGAGAGAGGAATAAATGGCTCCAGTAGAGGCTTGAGTAGTAGAGGTCATGAAAGGAATGATTAAAGAAATGCTGGTCCAAAAAGCTCAAGATGAGAAAGCAACCAAAAGGGAGTAAGCACCTCTCAAAAAAGCTCTAGAGGAGGTAAGAAGAATTCCAACTCCATTAAGAGCAATGTTGAATGCTACTACTATCATAAGTATGGGCATTATGCTAGTGAATGTCGGAAAAAGCAAGGTGATCAGTCAAAGAAGAATACCAACGTGGTTGATGTGAACATGGGAAATGTAAATAATCCCATAGCCTTCATCATTTGTAAGATTGGTGAATAAGGAAGCTCTGAGGTATGGTACCTAGACAATAGATGTAGCAACCATGTGAGTGGTAATGAAAGTTTATTCTCTTTCATCAATAAGACTTTTATGTCCGAAATTAAGATGGGAAATAATGAAACCATTCCCATAGTGGGAAAAGGATATATTATGGTCCAAACCAAGCAAGGTGAGAAGAAGGATATACAAAATGTGTATTCTCCAGCAACACTTGTGAGAGTTTTTCCTATTGAAGCAATCATTGCTCTAGAACTTTTGTATGTAGCTATACTTGTTGCAAGTTTATTTCATGCACAAAAATTTCTAGTCAGTTGTAGTTTCTACATTTATGCTATGTAATAGTTCATTTCTAGTTAATAGAAAGCAAGAAAATAATGTTGCATACTTCTTGCCTATTACACTTGTATTATCTTGTTCCTTGTTTATTCCACTGTGTTCTCGGTCTTAAGCAAAACAGAGCAGCACTCTATTCTTGCTATTTGCATTTGTTGTGGAATGTTGTTCGAGTTTTTTTTTGCATGGGTTAACATGCCATCATGATGTATGTTAACATTACTTGGCATGCTCTTCGTTTATTAACATGCTACTATGAGAGGTCTTAACATTACTTTGCATGCACTTGGTTTGTTCTTGTGCCAAGTAGGATCTTTGATGACTGAGTGATTTGGTCCAGTTAACACATAGGTTATCCCCCTATTTAAAAATATTTTACCTGGTATCAGAGCTGATTGGCACTAGATCCTTGTGATTTTGGGCATTCATTTTTCTAGGTATTTAAGTTTATGGTATAAGAGAGATGGCAGGAGATGCAAGAAAGATATGGCAGCATCTGCATCCTTTAATGGAAAAAATTATGAAACTTGGACAAAGAAAATGAAAACCATAATGGTAGCTAATGAATTGTGGAATTTTTTGGTTAATGGGTTCAATGATGTAATATACCCAGCTTAGTATGTTTCCCTCACCAATAATCAAAAGACTCAGCTGAAGGAGTCAAGGAGAAAGGATGCTAAGGCATTAAGTCCAATTGAGGCAGCAATGATAGAGATAATCTTCCCTAAGAATGCAAAAGAAAATTATGCAAAGGAAGCATGGGATATCTTTGAGATGAACTTCAAAGGGACTGATAAGGCAGAGTAGTGAAGCTACAACAAATCAGAAGGGAATTTTAAAACCTTCAAATGAAGGACAATGAACCAATTGCAAAGTTTAGCTCACGAATCTCCAATTTGATAAACCATCTTAAATCAAATGGAGAAGATTATGAAGAGCAGAGGATTATGGAAAAGATATTGAGAAGTTTACCTCAGAAATATGACAATCTTGTGATGACAATTGAGGAAGAAAAGGTCCTCACCACTTTGACAATGGATGAGTTGATGGGTATTCTCCAAACCCATGAGCACCAAATAAATAGGCTAGCAACAACTTCCCAAGAGTAGTCTTTCAAGGATCAAGAAAATTCAAGAGATAGGGGAGAGGAAGAAATGGTTTCAATAGAGGCTCAAGAAGTAGAGGTCATGGAAGGAATGGTCAAAGGCATGCTAGCACAGAAAGCTTAGGATGAGCAAACAACCAAGAGGGAGAAAGAACCTCTCAAAACAACTCTAGAGGAGGTAAGAAGAACTACAACTCCAATAGGAGTAATGTTGAATGCTACTACTATCATAAGTATGGGCACTATGCTAGTGAATGCTAGAAAAAGCAAGGTGATTAGTCAAAGAAAAATGCAAATGTGACTGATGTAAACATGGGAAATGAAAACAATCATACAACCTTCATTATGTGTAACATTAGTGAAGAAGGTAGCCCTGAGATATGGCACTTAGATAACGGTTGCAGTAACCACATGAGTGGTAATAAAAGTTTATTTTCTTTCATTGATAAGAATTTCAAGTTTAAAATTAAGATAGAAAATAATGAAAGAATTCCTATAGTGGGCAAAGGATCAATCATTGTCCACACCAAGCAAGGTGAGAAGAAGGAGATACAAAATTTGTATTTTGCCCCTAGTATGAAGCACAACTTGATGAGTCTTGGACAACTAATTCAAAATGGATACAAGGTGCTAATGGAAAATGACAAGTGTTCATTCATGAGAAGAATGGGAGTGATCGATTACTTGCAACAGTCCAAATAACAAAGAACCAAATGTTTCCTTTCAAGTTAGTTTTTCACCTCCCAGCATGCATGTATAGTAGTACAACAACAATGAACTCTTAGAAGCATAATTGAAGACCCTTTCAAGCTTTGATATTTAAGGTATGGACATTTTGGCTTTGTTGGTTTAAATATTGTTGTCCAAGAAAAGAATGATAGATGGTTTGCCAAGCATAGTAGATTTATATGACAAGTGTGAGGCTTGCATTTTGGGTAAGTAATATAGGCTTCCCTTTAATTCTAAAAGTTCTAGAAGGGCTAGAACACCATTAGAGTTGGTGCCTTCTGATATAGTAGCTCGATTCAAACTACTTCTATTGGGGGGAGTACTTATTTTATGACATTCATAGATGATTTCAGTTGTAGAACACGAGTGTATTCTTTGAAAAACAAATCTAAAATATTTGATAAATTTGTTGAATTTAAAGCCCTGCTGAAGAAGAATGTGGACACTATGTTAATGTCCTTAGATTGGATAGAGGAGGGGAGGATACCTCCAAATTTTTTGTAAATTTTTGTAGGTAGAATGGCATAAAGAAAGATCTTATAGCTAGTTATACTCTATATCAAAATGGAGTGGCTAAGAAAAAATAGGACCATTGTTGAAATGGTTAGAAGCATGATGAAAGAAAAAGGTCTCCCAACTAAATATTGGGGAGAAGCTATAGCAACAACAGTATATTTGATAAACAAGTGTCACACAAAGTTGATTCATAACAAGATTCCTCTTGAGGCTTGGTCAAAGAACAAATATATAGTTGAACACTTGATGGTGTTTAGATGTGTAGCATATACAGATGTGCCTAAGGAATGAAGACAAAAGCTAGATGACGAAGGTGTGAAGTGTATCTTCACAAGTTCTAGCTCAGAATCAAAGGCTTATAGATTATATGATCCAATCACGAAAAAGATCATCATTTGAAGAGATGTGGAGTTTCTTAAAAATTAGTCATGGAATGGCTTGGTTGATCTATCTCCAAGAACTTCAAGTAAAGTGTCAAGTATGGATGAGGAAGAGGAAGACATTGGTGGTGAGTAGGATGACGGAGCAACAAATATTGATTATTACAAACAATGGAATATAGACAAGCAACAAATGATAGTTAGATATTCAACCCCAAGTAGCTCCAAAAAACTCCCAATTGGTATATAGAATGTGTAGAAAAGCAGTAGCAATACTGAAAATTCAAATCCCACTGACACCTCCATATTGAAAAAAAACTAAGAGTCTAAGGGACATATACCAAGATGAAAGGTATGAGGAAGATTATGATGAGACTATTAATTTTGCATTATTTCCTCATAGTGATCAAATTTACTTTGAAGAGGCTATGAAGGAAGAAAAATGGTGTAATGGCATAGATGAGTAAATAGATGCTATTGAGAGAAATGAGAAATGGGAGTTAACTACCTTTTCTCCCAAGAAGCAAGTAATTGGAGTAAAATGGGTTTACAAGATCAAGTGCAATGCTGAAATAAAAATAGATATGCATAAGGTGCATCTAGTGGTCAAGGGGTATAAATAAAAATATGGAAGAGACTATGAAGAGACATATGTCATGGTTACAAGAATGAAAACTATGCATGCTGTCAGAGCAATTATAGCCTGGTACAAGTGAAAGATATATCAAATGGATGTGAAGTCCACCTTCTTAAATGGTGTATTAAAAGAAGAGGTTTATGTTGAGTAGCCACCTAGTTATGAAGTTTTGAGTGAAGAACACAAGATATATAAATTGAAGAGAGCTCTCTATGGGCTCAAGAAAGCTCCATGGGCATGGTATAGTAGGATTGACTCATATTTGATGAAGAATGGCTTTAGCAAAAGTGATGGTGAGCCCATTGTCTACATCGAGGCAGCAAATGGTAATGTATTGATTATTTTTTTGTATGTAGATGATTTAATGCTCACTAGAAATGATAATTTCCTAATTGGTGAGTTCAAAGAGGCCATAAACAATGAGTTTGAGATGACAGATTTGGGTCTTTTGAAGTACTTTCTAGGAATAGAAGTAAAACAAATGCATGATGGCATCTTCATCTTTCAAGAAAAGTATCCATGGCAGATTTTGAAGAGATTCAAAATGTAGAATAGTAAGACAACCCCAGCACCAAGATCAATATGTCTAAATTTGAGCAAGAAAGATTGCAGCAAAAGTGTGAATCAAACACTATACAAAAGTATGGTTGAAAGCTTTATGTATTTGACACCAACTCGGCCTGATATAATGCATCTAGTAAGTCTAATTTCTAGATTTATGGAATCACCAAAGGATTCTCATTAGCAAGCGAGAAAGAGGATCCTATGGTATGTGAATGGTACCAAGGGATTTGGGATTTTGTATGCTACAAATAATGGTTTTAAGTTGGTTGGTTATATGGATAGTGATTGGGCTAGAAGTTTAGATGATAGGAAGAGCACTTTCAGATACATGTTCCATATGGGATTGGGTGCAATTTCATGGGCATCCAAGAAGCAACCTATTGTTGCTCAATCTATAGCAGAGGCTAAATACATAGCAACAAATGCAACAACATGTCAAGCTATTTGGTTAAGAAGGATCTTGACATATTTGAATGAAAGAAAAGAAGATGGAACCACAATATTTTGTCACAATATCTCCTCAATTGCACTATCTAAGGATCTAATCTTCCATGGGAGAAGCAAGCAAATAGAGATCAGATATCACTTCATCAAAGAGTTGGTGGAGAATTGAGATATCAAGAAGGAATTTTGTAAGTCTAAGTTGTAGCTAACAAGCATATTCACTAAGCCTTTTGGCGTTGGAACTTTTGTGCACCTAAGAAAGAGTCTTGGTGTAATTGGTTTGGATCAACATTGATCTTTATTTCATTGGCTCAGGAAAAATGGGCAGTGTTGGAATATTTTATATTTTTTGGTTGTCCCATACCCACCTACCAACCTAGCATCCCTTGTCCAACTCCAATAGTCATATGCATTTATTGTGGTAAGTGATTTCAAATTTTGAAAAGAGGCAGAAAATTTTATGTGGATAGAAGGAAGACAAAAGAGTGGGAATGTCATTCAATACATCATTCAATCTCCATTCATTCTCTTACAAAGTTAGAGTTTTTGCAGTAGTAGCAGTAGCAGTAGAGAATGTTCCTTTGAGTATTGTGTGCAACAACACTTATGAGAGTTCATCCTATTGAAGTGGTCATTGCTCTAGGTCTTTTGTATATAGCTATACTTGCTGCACATTTATTTCATGCACAATAGTTGTAGTTAGTTGTAGTTTTTACATTTATGTTATGTAACAGTTCATTTATATTTAATAGGAAACAAGCAAAGAATCTTGCATACTTCCTACCTATTGCACTTTTATTGTCTTCTTTATTGTTTATTCTATTGTGTTCTTGGTCTCAGCCAAAATAGAGCAGCACTATGTTCTTGTTATTTGCATTTGTTGTGAAATGTTGTTTAGTTTTTTTCTTGCATGGGTTAACACACTATCATGACAGGTGTTAACATTACTCGGCATACTCTTGGTTTGTGCTTCTGCCTAGTAGATTCTTTGATATCCAAGTGATTTGGTCCTTCATTGGTTGAGTCGTGTGGGGTTAACACACATGTTATCCCCCTATTTTGAAATATTTTACACACTAACACTGAGATTTCAAGATATATTTTATTGAAATAATGTTTTTTTTATAAATTTGATCTCATTGTAGTAACTTGTACAATCAAATTGAAAATCATCTCACATCTCATCTACTAACTTGTTTTTTAATAATCTCACATTTCATCTACTAACTTGTTTTTAAATATAATTCTATAGATAGATGATAAAATCTTACACTTTTGAATAACCTCATAAAATCAAAAGAACATTTCACATTTTTTGTTATAAAAATATAGGAGAAAACTTGCAGAATCTTAGACTACTCCTGTGCTTCCACATAGTGAGTCTAATACACTGAGCAACTACTTTTATCTATTTCTTTTTCATGAAATGGAAAGCCACAATATATTTTATTTAATAAAAATATTTTCTCTAAAGGCTCATAAAAGAAAATAGAAAGAAAAAATTGAGCATTACCAAATACAACAAGGGAAAACAAGAGGATACAAAGAAAATTCAGAATGATCAAACAAAATACTTAAGCCTTCTAGAGATGAGCTTACGAAGTAGCCCTATAAGAGGGATTTACAGTGAGAAATAGCTCAAAATCCATGACAGCTTTTTGCTTTTGATCATAGTAGATGGAGCTATTTCTTCACTTCAGTAAATGGCCTTCTAGACTGCTTGTCCATATCAAAATCTTTATTTGCTAACTCATACTTGAATTGCAGGCCCGACTCCTTTACCAGAGAAAACTTCTCTTGTATCATTTTATCCATCTTTGTGTTCAACTCCAATGTCAGAAAATTCTTCCAACCACCCACTTTTCCAAAGAAAATGTTATTTCTCAATTGAAGTCCAGGCAAGAAAATTTTGTCATTTTTATTCACCTCCATCTAAGACATAGACTGGAAACTGCATTTGTCAGCAATTTTCCTCAAATCTTCCTCCCCTTTTACCCACAAACAACCCATATAATCACTCAACATTCTCATACAATCCAATAGAGCTACCTTGAGGTCTTCATAAGTAAGGTAGAGAATATTAGGCTTTGATCTCTCACGCTAGTAAGAAGCTATATGCTCCAAAAATGGACCACTGTGGCCAAACTCTCTATAGAAATTATGCATTGCTTCTTCCTTACACACATATGCATCTCTAATTTTGGATCTATTTAGGAGCATCCCCCATAGAAAGAACAATGTATCTTTGGGTTTGCGGCAAATGTAAATAATTTTATGGCTGGAGGACTTGATGGACTCGGGAAATAACTAGTAGGGCACATGGGTGTGAAGAACACATGGAGAGAGAGACATTGGGTTTTGGATGGAATGGGGGTGTGAATAAATTATTCTAAGATGAACCTTTATCAATAAAGACACATAATACATCTAGTCATTTTCTCATAATATAATGTACAAATCTATATAGGAGTTTTAGTTAGACTCTTGTCAAGTTAGATGTAATTGGAAGATGATTTAAAAAGTTAAATTTTATAGTCAATCAAAATTAACCAAACTTGCAAACATTTTCCACACTTAAATGTATGGATATAAAAATGTTTGAAATTTATACAAGTGAATAAATTGTTCTAATGAAACAAGATGAACCTTTATCAATAAAGACACATAATACATCTATTAATTTTCTCATAATATAATATACAAATCTGTATTGGAGTTTTAGTTAGACTCTTGTCAATTTAGATGTAATAGGAAGATGATTTTAAAAGTTAAATTTTATAGTCAATAAAAATTAACAAAACTCACAAACATTGTTCACACTTACAATGTATGGATATAAAAATGATTGAAATTTATAAAAGTGAATAAATTATTCTAATGAAACAAGATGAACCTTTATCAATAAATACACATAATACATCCATTAATTTTCTCAAAATATAACTTGTTTTGTAGTTGTGCCATGGCAAAGAATGAATTTTGAATCAGAGGAACAAAAAAGGCAACATCGAAGGGATTATCAAAAGGAATATCATAGAAGACAGTGAAAACAAATGACAGATATTGAAAGGGAGGAGCAAAGAAAAAGACCAAATGAGACACATAGGCATAGATATGTCAGTCATAGAATCGAAAGAGAAATAGAAGAATTAGGTGTTCATAATAGAGATGATACAAATATATGAGAAGGTCTTCCTCAAAAAATTTATGAGAAATATTATCATTGTGATATAGTAGATAGGTCGGAAATACATCAACAACCAAATAAAAGGGATCTTGATATCATTGTCATGAAAATATTGAAATGAATGTTCACAATGATGTTATCTAGTTGTGATGAGAAGTTGGTTCTTGTGGCAGTATTGAGCTGCAAGGGATTACAAATTGTAATTAAGTTATAATCACTAGATTGTAATAATATCAAACTTACTATTGGTAGGGTAGCTGTGAGTTGGGTTTCTAGGTTACAAAAGGTTAATGCTTTATCAACTATAGAGGTAGAGTATGTAGCTACTATAGATGTAGTCAAGGAGATGATATGGCTTCAGTTCTACTTAGAAGAATTGGGACATCCTCTGAAGGATAATTATTTATTTATAAATAGTCAAAGTGTCATTCATCTTGAAACCTATTCAGCTTTGTATTCAAAGACCAAACACATACAATTGTGGTACCATTTCATTCAGTCAGTTTTGGAGGATGGAAAATTTAAGCTGGAGAAGATACATGCAAATGAAAATCTAGTAGATATGTTGACAAAGGTAGTAATAAGGGAGAAGCTAAACTCCTCTTCAGCTTTGGTTGGTATTCTAGATTGAACATAAATAAATGAATAACAGTGTCTAGGGTAATTTGATCCAGTGGGAGCCTCATGGAGTAGCAGTATAGCTAGAGGATCAATCTCCAAGTGGGAGATTGTTGTTTGGTGTGGAGCCTGATCAGTCCCCAAGTGGGATATTGTTAGTTTGTGGTGACTTATTACGAAAGTACTGTACATACTTCATAAATTCTTTGAGGCTAAAGTAATGGCTACTAATCATTGATTCACCACTAAAGTAATGGCTAATATTTTCCAATTTATGGCCAACATGTTGTAACCCTAATTAATGCTTGTATAAAAAGGCTTAGGGTTAGAGTTGTTATATAGTTGTGATGTGAAATTGGTTCTTGCGGTGATATTATGCTGTAAGGGATTATGGATTGTAAGCAGGTTACAATCACTAGATCAAAATAATATTGGACTTTTTGTTTGGTGGACATACCATAGGGATTGGGTGAACCATGTTAAATCTTGGTGTCTTGTGTTCTTGTCTGTGTGATCTGTTATTTTCTGATATTGGTTATATTTGCATGTAATTGTTATCTCTATCTATGGTTTATTCCTAAAAAATGATAGATTAGTGTTCACTAAAAATATCCCACAAATTAGTCAAAATATCCCTCAACAAGAAAGTAATAGAGGAAGAGAGAATAATATAGAAAATATAAATAATCTGAATGGTATGCTTGAAGATAATTTTCATAATATTCAATTAAATTTTTGACACCAGCTAGATAGCTATATTTTTTCAACAATGTGTTATATATGTCAAAAAAGCTATCTTCAAATAAAAGTATTTCACACTTCATAAGTTCCTATATGTACTAGGTCTAAGAAAGCAAGGGGAAACAATAGGTTTTCTAGCTCAAATAATATGGATATAGGACCACAACTATAGGAATTTGCTAATTTAACTCAAGTGGAAGAAATTTTGATTGCATGTGTAACTCCAATTATACAAGTCACACATCCAATGGGTGGTCAATATAAATACAAAGGACATAGAATATTGTTTACACAAAATATTGAACAAATATCCAAAACTTAATAAAATAATTTACCATGAGAATAGTTTGAAGAAAATATTAGTGTGGCATGAATTATAACTTTATAGTAAATTGTATAGAGAGCTACATTACAAAATAAGACATGACAAGTTATATTCAGATGTTATAATTGATTACAATTCTCTAGATGATTTGGAAAGAAGATATAATTCCAATATCTTTGAAAGAATGAAGACAATACACATGGAATTTGATTTAGACTTAAAATAAAATTGTGTTTTCTGGTCCAATTGTGGAAACAAATGATGCCAATAGTATAGAGAACACAAACTCAATGGCTTCAAAACTTCCTAATGTCCAAAGAGAAATGGAATTAATCCAAGCATAGGTTAAAAATCCAAATGTAGATCTCATACATTTCTTGACTGGCCTACAATTTGGATATCTCTAATCAGTGAGTATATAATGTCAGGTTTAATTGATATGGCATTTCCAACACTATTTTCAGATGGTAGTTGTGATTCGTTAGAACCATGGATAAAACAAGTATAACTACATGAGTATGTGAAGCACTTGATATGGTATAGGGACCACCACTTTCAAAAACACCAAAGGTTACAATACAATATGAATACTATGGTAATGAGGCATCATGCAAAAAATTCAACAACAATATTCACTAAAAAAAATGATCATGAGTTATGTATTATTATAAATGAATTGCATGAACACATGGAAAACTTTCCAAACTCTCATCTAGCTGATAAATTAAAGCGATTTGGTATGACATTAAGAGGTACATTATCATATTGGACAAAACATCAAGGAGAATTATCTGACTTGCTTTGTCAAATAGGAATGCCAAAAATATTTTTTACATTGAGTGTAGTTGATTTGTATTGGCCAGATTTACATGCATTAATGCTAGGCACACTACCTACATAACATTATGAAGCTCAGTTGTGGAGAAAATAAAATGTTATTAGCTATCCTCATATATTTGCCCACTACATGTGTTGGTTTTCTTTAGAATAACTGAGAGCGGGTGGTGAATCAATTATCCAAGGTCTAGATGTACAAATAAAACTTTTTCACATCTTAGATAACTCATATTGATATAACATATTCATCATGCATGCATCAATTAGATCATACAATCACTTAAAGTTGTAGTTATTGTCAAATCAACTTTGCAAAAATGTAAGCATAAACCATGACAGATTCAATAATACATTTGACACAGATTTTATGTAGAAACCCAATTTGGGAAAATCCATGAGTAACATGCTACTAATTATCACTCTTTTGAAGTGATGCCCTATGAAAGACCAACCATATTAAAGGTTACAATGCACATTGTTAGATGTGACCTGGTTAGAGGATTTCAATCACCCTGTTAGGAGTGAGCCTTGTTAGAGAACTTTAGATCATTCACGTGGAATGTCACTTAGTTAAAAGATATACAAATGACTATTAGGTTAACCTTAATCCAAAGGATTTATGCTAAAATGATATAATGATTAGAAAGTAACAGTAAGGCTTGATCTAATAACAATTTACAACTCACTTTGTAGATTGTAGATCTCTACTTTAGTCCTCCATTCTACTTGGCTTTCACACACTTCAACTCTAATACCTTTTCTACCCTTCAAGCATCCATACCCTTAAGTCTTTTTATGTCACATGCCAATTATAGACTCTACACTTCAGCCACCATATGAAACAACATTGTAGACTTCTTGTCTTTCTTGGGTTCTTGCATATGCCAACTATTGTTTCATGCCTTCTATCCCCTTATAGAGAGAAATTAAATCTTTTTTTGTTCATCATCTATCATCTATTTTAGGGTTATGTAGGATTAGGTAGGATTCAATGAATCTACCCATCTTTTCATCTTATTCCCTTCTAGAAAATTCTCCTTTAATCCTCTTTAAATTTGTCTAAAAATGATTTATATTGAATTCTATGCCACCAACTCATCAAGCTTATCCTCCACGCAGTTCACATAATCCAAGAAATAAAAATTGTCAACTCAAATTCATCAAATTCATGATCTCTTTCATAATGTTGACACCTAACATTAACTTTCTTCTAATGCTCGACACATACTGCATTGCTTGACATCCACTATCAAATCACTTAGCATGAACTAAAGTTTACTGGTGCTAGACATCAACTTTACTTTACTCAACTAACTCTATATCACTAGTCCTACACTGAAATTGGAATTTCTCTACACCAGATGATTTTCTACTTAGTTTGCATTATCTTTTCTCAGCACCTACTATCCACTCGATCAAGCTTTGAAATCTCAATGTTTCTCTCTTTTTCTTCTAGACTTTGTCAGTGTATCCAACCTTTGCAACATTAAGTAGATAATCAATGCACTATAATATCATTGTCTTAACTTATCTTTGCACCTCTTTTCCATGTCATAACTCAACTTTTCCTCTAGGTGCTATTGTTACCTCATTTGATTGAATCCTCTCCATCAATCAAACAAATGATAGTACTCAAATAATTCAAGAAATTGTTTTGCCAGCAAGTAGCAGATTTTACATCAACGAAAAAAAAATTATTGAAACACATTCTCATACTTGTATTAATCTTTTTTCAACGATCTCCCTCTCTCGCATTGATGGCAAACCAAACTTAATCAAGACAACCAACAATAATACCAAAAGGAAAATAATTCCTTGTAATTAAATCTCTCCCTCTATCAAAAATTTGCATCTTTTATATATGTTACAATATTATATTTAGGTCAATATAAAATCAATCAACTCATACTTATGACTCCCTCTTGATCACTTCTGTAAATATACCATGTTTCCTCAATTTCTTTCTCCCTGTATCTGTTATAATCTCCTGGATTTCTCCATTTCTTTATCTTTCACCATCTTTTTCTTTCTCCCTCATTTCAACAAGAAATAAAAATATCTCTCATTTTGGAAAATTAAAATGGTTTCAAACAACAAGCATAGCTTTTTCTAAATAGCAATAAGAAAATAGAACATTCCTTCCCAAGAAGAATTATAATTACAATTACATAATGAAATCATATAAAAAAACAATAAATAAAAATATTTGAGGATATAAATCTAGTACCAAATGATGTTATGGAATAACATTGAGAATTTTAATGCCAGTATAAATTTTAATCATTTACTCACATGGATAATAGGTAGAGACAACACAAATTTCCATGTAGTAAACTATGGTAACTAAGAAATAGAGTATAAGTTACATATAAATAACTAACATTTGAATACTTAGTAAAATAAAATATAATTTTGATAAACAACACTAGTAGGTCATATGAAATTTATGATAATGTGATTAGTTTTATTATTGGTAATAAACTAAGTCTTTCAATGTAATGGTTTATTATACATGAGAAACATGAAGTTAATGAAAATTATATGTACTAGCGGAGAAATTATTAGAGTAAAAATGAAATAGCCATTAAACAACTTGGATTTCTCTGAAAAATTATATGATGTTTTTAATTGAATGTAAGAAAAAAATTTAATTAGAATAAAAGAGAAATCAAATAAACTTCATGTACAATATGTAAATTTGCACATAAGGATTAGGAAGATTGTTTGATGAAATAATTGGCTATAAGTAGTCTAAAGTCTTAAAATAAAATAAAAATAAAATAATTATTTATTACACCTAATTTAAATTAGTGAAAAGTAATAATTTTTATATGAAGTTAGTTAGGTTGATGTGTATTCATCAAGTATAGTTTAGAACCACCTCGATTATGAGTATAATTTTTGGGGATAATATATACAAGTATGTATAAGTGTAGCAAGGAACATCGTGTCTTACGTATTTTCTAAGAAAAATTGGGCTTACACTAATCAAATTCGCAAAAAATGGTGGCTTAGTATGATAAGATTGAAGGAAATGTGATAAATGGTTAAAGATAATGTATATAATCTAAAACATCAATGCCAAGGTTGTAGTTGTACAAAAATATGCTAGTTGATATCCTTGAAGAATATGGGTTGTTATTAAGTAAAGGATATTTTAAATTTCAAATAGGTAAAAGGCTAGGATTTTTAACATATTTGGTTCCAAACATGTAGTTCTGAACCAAATAAGAGGTGAAGGAATATAATTATTAAATACAATGACCTTAATAATATTTTTTGGTAAACATAGTTTTGGAGATTAGTTTTTGATGTCCAAGAAGAAAACGATTAATGTAGATCAGACTAAAAAGATAAAATAAACAATAGCCAAGGAGTTAATGCAGATACAAATAGTTTATTGATCCAAGTCTTAAAGCAAATCTAGTGCTCGATCAGACTCTATAAATCAAATAGACATATCATGTAGGTAATGTGAAGATAAAAATAATCTTTTACGAGACTTTAATTGTTTATTGTGTTATATTGAGGCTATTTAATGAAACAGGAAATGGTATAATATATGTACACATATTTTACCATGTTTCATGTGTTTAATGTTGAAAATGAATTTTTCTTCTACACAGTTAGAGATATTCATCTATAGAGGAATTTGAAAAATATATGTACAAAGAAAAGAAAATGTGTGACTTTTAATTGTCTTAGTTGTATATCAAAAAATGAAAAAGAATGAATGTGTTCTATTTAAGCTATAATTTAACAATACAAGCACTTGAATGAACCCAAAAGATAGAACCTATTCAGATTTTCTTCCTCAATGAACTAATCAGTAGGCTCAAAAATATGATTTATATTTTATTGGTATGAAAAATAGTTATAAATCTCAAATCATTCAAAAATATGGTAAAAATCATGTAGAACTTGATGCAATACCATACCTAAAACAAATAACAATAAAAAAACCATCTAATCTTTTATTTGATATTTACTATTGATGTATTAACTTTGATGAAACCCAATGAGATTAATAATTTGTTAATAAATATAATATAGAGAACATTGGTAAAATTGAAGAGGTCCTAGAGAGAAATTCTTATGTAGTGAAAGAGAGTACAAATAAGTAATCAAGTAACTCATAGAATAGTTAAACGTCACAATCTTATGAGGATTTGAAATCATAAAATAGTTTGATCATAAGTAGCACTATTAAGTCAAAGTTATGAGTTCATATTTTTAATTAATGATAAATTCCATTAATTTCTTTTTTTAACAAAGTAAGCAAGGAAGGGCCCTAACCCGTAGAGTAGAAAAAATCCTACAAACTAATACCAGGGCCCTCAACCATTATAGTTGTTGAGCCATCATTTTGCATAATGCTTAATGACAAGAATCCTTTTGATCTCCTCTCTTAAAAAGTTAATCCAAGGATCAACTCCAAGGTTTCTGATGATCTTGCAACCTACTGCAATCTACTCAATTGAAGATAAATGTGAATATTTTTTAGGAGGCCTTTGCTGATTCAAAAAATTTGGATAAGATATAAAATCTACTTACTATCAAAAAGAATAAAACACACAAATGAATTATATTTTTGTATTTTCTATTTTTTAATTAATGAAATCTAACAATGCAACTATATGAATTTGTAATTAACCCAGTGTTAATAAAGAAAATAATGAAGATAGGGTATCAAGAAGTTTAAGAAAATAACATTAAAAGTAAATCCTAATGGACATAAACTACCAAAACAATGTGTCTGTGACTTGAGCTTTTGAAAAGATCGGTATGCTGAAATTTGATTGAAAAGATCATTAATGAGAAAGGGAGATTGTTGAAGAAGAATGTTTCAATCATTGTTTTGTCACCAATTTTAAACCTACTATTTGTTGGATCAACAATTGCTTATAAGATCCAAGTACTATCACTTAGTTAGTTGATGAAAAGGATATAATCAATAAGATGTAACAACATCACCTAGAGGAAAGGTTGAGTTATGATTATGTAATGAAGTACAGGGATTAGTTAAGACAATGATGAAATGATACATTGGCAAACTACTTGACGATTAAAGAGGTTGACTACACTTAGAAACCCTAGAAGAATAAATTGTAACAAAACTGTCTACAAAGCTTGACTAAAGATAAGAGTGGGTGCCAAGAAAAGTTAGTACAAGCCGAGCAAAAAATCAATTGGTGCCAAGTAAAAGGAAATTCTAGATAGTGTGTTCCAAGTGAAGTAGTTGATGTCAAGCAAGTTTAGGTGCTGAGCTATGAAAAAGACAATAGGTGTTGAGCATCATTAAAATGTAGTTGATGCCAAGTAAATTGTAATAAGTTTTGAGTAACACTATATCTATCGAGCATCAAAAGTTCAAAAGTGATGATCAACTGCATCATTTGAAAAGTGAAAGATTCATCGAAACTAAAATGATAAGTGTGTTATCTTGAATTTTGTGAACCAGGTGGAAAGTAAGGATGATGAGCTAGTGGTAAATAATTTGAGGTAAACTATTTCTAGGCAATTTCAAATGGATTCTAGAAGAAGTTTCTTGAAAGACAAGATATTGGGTAGATACATTGTATCTTACCTAATCCATCTAAAACCCTAATTTATACAATCAAAAACAAAAAAGCTTCTAATTTCCTATTAAAAAATGTTAGATCAAGAAGAAAAGTGGTTGTGTGCTAGAGTGAATAGAGGAGGGAAGAATTAAGAAGGTCAAGAGGACTAGAAGAAGAATAGAGTATAGAGACTCTACTTCATCAACTGACTGCATTGACACAAAAAAAAAAAAGACTTAAGGAGATAAAAGATTGAAGGGTGAAAAAGCTTTCAGAGCTATAGAGACTAAAAGCCAAGCATAATTGAGATCTAAAATATGCAAGATATGTTGTAATTTGTATCGGATCAAAAGCCCTTATTGTCACTCTCTAGAAATTGTATCGGTTTTAATCTGTTGGATTAAAGTTAGTTTAAAAACCATTGATAAATCCTTTAATAGGGTGGAATTCCAAGGGAATGTTCTTGAATTTCTTTAACTAGGCTCACTTCTAACAGGGTGATTGAAATCTCCTAATAGGGTCAAATTTAACAATGTGCATTGTAACATTTAATAGGGTTGGCCTTTCACAGGGCATCACTTCAAAAGAATGAAAATGAGTAGCATGTTACTGGTGATTTTTCTAAAATTGTGTTTCCACTTTAAATCAATGTGTTATGTGTATTGATCTTTCATATTTTATTGTTGCATGTTGATTTATCAATAACCTGCATATTTGAGTAATTAGTTTGGATGCATGAATGGTTAATGGGTTCACTAAGCTAAGTGAAAAGTTTTATAAGGACATTTTGAAATCAAATAAATAATCCACCCCCCTCTTAGTTATTATAAAGAATTCTAGCAATTGGTATTAGAGCTATCTGCTGATAGAACTAGTTTAAAGGCACTAGAAGCCCAAAGATCAAAATGTCAAAAGGAGAAGTACCTGAGCTTAACAGAGAAAACTTCTCTGCATGGAAAAGTCTACTGAGGCTACATCTTGGAGGAATAGGAGATCATTCAAGATCCTCAATTACAATAGAACATGTTGATCCAGTAGGAGCTCCTACTGCCAAAGATATGAAGAAGAAGAAAGAACACAATTAGGCAATACTGGAAATTGCTTCAGCACTCAGCTACGCAAAATTTGATGACATGAAAGGATGTGACACTACTTTCAAGATGTGGGAAGCCCTATCAAACACCTATGGAGGAGATAAAAATGTTCAAAGAGCCAAGACAAAGAGCCTCATAGGTAAATTTGATGACATGAGAATGGAAGAAGGTGAGAATGTTGCTCAATATGTTGCTAGAATTAAAGAAGTTGTTAATGCAATAAGAGGTTCCACAGGTCATTTAGATGATGAAAATATTTTAAGAAAAGTCCTAAGGACATTGCTACCTATCTATGCTATTAGAGTCTCAGCAATCCAAGAATTGAGATGTATACTAGGAAAGAAATTAACCCTTAAAGGTATGGTAGGAAGACTCACTACTTTTGAGTTATCCAATTTTGACAATTACAGACTAGAAAGCCTTGAATCTACTTTCAAAGCTAAGTTGTTACTAAAAGACTCTGAAGAGGCAAAATCTAAGAAGAAAAAAAGAAAATATAAGTATGCATCCAATGATAAAAATAAAAATGAAAAATATGTTGAACAAATAGAAGTACTGCTAACTAGAAAATTCCATAGAGGTAAAGGTAAGTTCAGTGGTAAGCTACCTATCATTTGTTTCAATTGCATTGAAGTTGGTCATATTACTACAAGATGTACACAAAAGAAAAACTATAAAGAAGGTAACAAGTAAAAAAATAGAAGAGAAGATGACAACAGAGATTATAAAGACAAGGGCAAGAAGTGCTACGCTGTTGAAGAAGATGATTTAGATGAAAATGATGATGACATAGTTTATGTTGCAATGATGGATGAATCTTATGAAGATGATGCAACTACACTTGTGACATGTGTAAACAAAAATGATAGATGGATCATTGATTGTAGATGCTCACATCACATGATAGGACACAAAGGTAAGCTCATTACATTAAATCAATATGATGGAAATAGTGTTAGATTTGGTAATGATGCTCTTGTCTGATAAAGGGAAATTGTTCCATTAAGCTAATAGAAAAGATCTCTTGTGATGATACCTATTATGTTAAAGGACTAAATTATAAATTTTTGAGTGGGTCACAACTAAGAAATGTAGGATGTAAAGCTGAGTTTGGAAACAAAATTGCCAAGATATATGACACAAAAGGAAAACTAATAGGTAAAGGAGACCAAACTAGAAGTAATATTTTCTACCTTGATATAGATGATGCTACTTGTCTTTTAGTAAAATTTGATGATATATGGCTATGGCATAAAAGGTTGTGTCATATCAACTTTGAATATTCGATTAGTATTAGTAATCAAAAGAAAGTTAGAGGTTTTCCCAAGCTAAAAAATCCTAAGAATGTAATATGCAAACAATGTCAACTAGGTAAAATGAAAAAGTCAAGTTTCAAAGGCAAGACCTACACCTCTAATGAGATACTAGAAATTGTTCATACTAACTTATGTGGACCTATAGAAGTTTAGAGTTATAAAGGAGATAGGTACATAATGCCATTTATAGATGACTGCTCTAGAATGTTGACAGTCATGTTTCTTAAGAAAAAATATGATTCCTTTTAAATTTTTAAGTGGTTTTTGGCAAGACTTGAAAAGGAAATAGGTAAAATTTTGAAATTACTGACATCAGATAGAGGAGAATAGTTCACATCAAATGAGTTTGAAGCATTTTTAAATGACAAAGGAATAAAAAGACAAACATCTACACCTAGGACCCCACAACAGAATGGAATAGTAGAAAGGAGAAATAGGTCAATAATGGACTGTGCCAAAATACTTATGATGGAGAAAAATGTTTCTCTAAAGTACTGGAGAGAATTTGTAAGTACAATTGTCTATACCATCAATAGAGTGCAAATCAAAAAAGGTACAAATTAAACCCCTTTTGAATTATGGTATGGTCACTCACCTAATGTGAAGTATTTCAAAGTATTTGGAAGAAAAAATTATATTTTTAAGGATACTAGGAATGGTAAGTTTGATGAAAAAAGTGATGAAGGTGTATTCCTTGGTCACTCCATAAGAAGTAAAGCATATAAGTGTTTAAATGCTAACACTAAAAAAATTGTGGAAAGTACAAATGTGAATTTTGATGAATACAAAAAAGTTAATGATGATGAACCCGACAAAAGACCATAAGAATACAAAAAAAATTGTATACTTCTATGAAAGAATGCCTACTAAAGAAGAGGTTACCAATCAAGTTGGAAACCAACAATAAGTTTCAGTAACTATCGAGTCACTGCTAGTGAATGTTGAGTTGCATTGAGATGCCAAGTTATAGAATGGGGAGAATGTACATTCATATTCTAAGGTTAATACACCTGAAAGAGATATTGAGCTACCTAAAAGAAATATGCATAGTGACATTAAAGATGATAGACAAAATTTGGAAACAAGAGCTAAGCCAAGACTATCCAAATATGTTAGAAGACATCATCTTGTTGATCAAATCTTTGGAAATAAAGATGCTAGACCAATGACAAGGAATAGATAGAGAAATGAATCATTCCCACTAAGAAAGATAGAACCCAAAATAGTGAAAGATTGTTTGGAAGATGATGATTGGTATAAGGCGATGGAAGAAGAAATTTAGTAGATAGAGAAAAATAAAACTTGAAGTTTAGTTCCAAGACTAGATGATAAAAATGTGATTAGTACCAAGTGGGTGTTCAAGAATAAGCTAGATGAAAATGGTGAAATCAAAAGGAATAAAGTAAGAATGGCTTGCAAAGGATATGCAAAAGAAGAAGGAATAGACTATGGAGAAACATTTTCCCCTATTGCAAGAATGGAAGGATTGAGAACTCTACTTGCATATGCTACCCACATAGGATTCAAAGTTTACTAGATGGATGTCAAGTCTAGACTTCTGAATGGTATACTAGAAGAAGAAGTCTACATTGAACAACTAAAAGGATTTGTAGATAACACCAAAAAGGATATGGTACAAGTTGCAAAAAGATTTTTATGGTTTGATGCAAGCACCAAGACCATGGTATGATAGACTTCACAAGTATCTTGTGAAAATAGGATTTGAGAGAAATAATGATAACAACAATCTATAAATAAAGATAGAAAAATGTAAGAACATACTATTATCTGAAATCTTTCTTGATGACATAATATTTGGAGGAAGAGATGCTCTATGCAAATATTTTTTTAATCAAATGAAGCATTAGTTTGATATTTCAATGTTTGGTGAAATCAAGTTCTTTGTTGGACTCCAAGTTTATCAATTTAAGTATGGAATATTTGTCACCCAATCAAAATACATTAAGGAAATACTGAAAACATTTGGACTAGAAGATTCAAAACTAGTGAGTATGCTCATGATAATAAGAAAAAAACTCTCAAAGAATGATGAATCTGCTGAAGTGAACCAAACACTATATAGGTCTATGATTGGTAAGTTACAATATGTTGTATATAGTATACCTAATATAGCATTATCTGTTGGAATAGTTGCTAGATTCTTTGCAAATCCCAGGGAAAATCATCTTATAATAGTGAAAAGAATAATGAGATATGAAAAAGGAATAGAGGATTTTTGTCTATACTATAAGAGGAATGAAAGGTTTGATTTAAGATCCTTCACTGATGTTGACTAGGGAGGAAATATAGATGATAGAAAAATTACCAGTGGAGGAGTACTTTTATTAGGAAAGAGACTAGTTACATAGACTAGTAAGAAACAAAGTAGCACCTCACAATGCACAACTAAAGTAGAATATGTTGCTTCTATTACAAACTACACAAACACTATACAGATCAAGCATCTACTCAAAGGAATAAGAGAACAAATAACATAACTTGTGATACTTTATTTTGAAAACACTAGTGCTATAAATATATCAAAGAATCTAGTTATGCATGCTAAGACCAAGCACATAGAAATCAAGTATCATTATGTTAGAGAGTTAGTTGAAGATAAAGAGGTAAAGATGGAATATGTCAGGTCAAAGGAACAAATTGCAGACATCTTTACAAAACCATTACCTAAAGATGCATATGAATATCTTAGAGGTAAGTTAGGGGTGATACCCCTATCAAAGGCTACTTAAGTAACATAAGGACTACCCTACACCAAATAGGTTGATTGCCAAATTTCACAAATTGATCAAGGGGATCTTACATTAGGTATTGTCTAAAGTAATGGAAATGCTAAAATCCCAAATAAGTCACAAGAAAGGTGACAGAGAGAGAAACTAAAACTACTGCAAATTCTATATCTACATGTTAAGATGTTGACATCATATGTCTTTGGAATTATTGTCAAAGAGGAAGAAATAGCAAGAAATTGATCAAGAAGATCTAGATGAAGGAAGAGAAATAGCATATAAGAGGGAGAAGATCAAAAGTTTGGAGTCTACAAGATCAGGAATAGAAAAATAAAGAAAAGAGAAATCAAAGCTAAAGGAAGAGAAATAGTAGCTAAGAGGGAGAAGAACAAAATTTCATAGAGAGTTAGCAAAAACAAGTTCAAGATGACAAATCATAGAGGAAGAAAATGAAACAAAGAAGATCTACCTTGTAACAGGGAGTCATAAGCAATCATAAGTTACTAATGATAGGAACAAGTTTTATTTTTGGCATTGTACTACTATTTCAACATAGTCAATCAAACTATTTAGGTGACTTAGTTGATTAGTTTGGTTTTTTGTCAATGCCAAAGAGGGAGATTGTTGAAATCTGATTGAAATGATTATTAATGAGAAAGCAAGATTGTTGAAGAAGAATGTTTCAATCATTATTTTGTCACTGATGTCAAACCTACTATTTTTTGGATTAACAACTACTGATAAGATCCAAGTACTATCACTTAGTTGATTGATGAAGAGGGTTTAATTAATAAGATGTAATAACAACACCTAGAGGAAAGGTTGAGTTATGATTATGTAATGAAGTATAAGGATTAGATAAGACAATGATGAAATGATATATTGATATTCTATTTGAAGATTAAAGAGATTGGTTACACTTAGAAACTCTAGAAGAACAAGTTGTAACAAAATTTTCTACAAAGCTTGACTAAGGATAAGAGTGGTTGTCTAGCAAAGTTAGTACAAGTCGAGTAGAAAATCAGTCGGTGCCAAGTAAAAGAAAATTCTAGTTTGTGCCAAGTGAAGTAGTTGATGTTACACAAGTTCAGGTGCCAAGATAGGAAAAATACAATAGGTGTAAAGCATCAGTAAAATGTAGTTGATGTTGAGTAAAATGTAATAGGTGTCAAGTAATACTGTATGTGTTGACCATCAAAACTTCAAAACTATTGAGCTACTACATTATTTGAAAAGTCAAAGATTTTCCAAATCTAAAATGTTACATTTGTTATCTTGAATTTTTTGAATCAAGTGGAAGATAAGGATGATGACCTCGTGGTATAGAATTTGAGGTAAACCATTTCTAGGCAATTTCAAATGGATTTTAGAAGAAGTTTCTTGAAAAGACAAGATATGGGGTAGATACATTGCATCTTACCTAATCCATATAAAACCCTAATTTAGATGATGGAAAATGGAAAAGCTTCTAATTTCCTATTAAAGGAATGCCAGGTCAAGAAGCAAAGTGGTTGTGTGCTAGAATTAATAGAGGAGTGAAGAATTAACAAGGACAAGAGGAATAGAAGAAGAATATGGTACATAGACTCTGCTTCGTCAAGTGACCACAAAAGTGACTGCAATTGTGTAACGAGAAAAAAGACTTAAGGAGACAAAAACTTGAAAGGTGAACAAGTTGTCAGAGCTACAAAGACTGAAATCCAGGCAGAATTGGGAATAGAATTGAGATCTAAAATCTACAAGATATGTTGTAAGTTGTATCAGATCAAAATCCCTTATTGTTACTCACTAGAAATTGTATCAGTTAGGGAAAATCCTTTGGATTAAGGTTGGTTTAACAACCATTCATAAATCCTTTAACAGGGTGGCATTCCAAGTGAATGTTCTTGAAGTCCTTTAACCAGGCTCACTTCTAACACAGTGACTGAAATCCCCTAATAGGGTCACATTTAACAATGTGTGTTGTAACCTTTAATAGGGTTAGCCTTTCACAGGGCATCACTTTAGAAGAGTGAAAAATGACTAGCATGTTATTGTTGGTTTTTCCCGAATTGGGTTTCTAGGTTAAATCACTATGTTATGTGTGTTAATCTTTCATATTTTATTGTTGCATGTTGATGTATCAATAGCCTGCTTATTTGTGTAATTAGTTTGGATACATGAATGGTTAATGGGATCACTAAACTAAGTGAAAAGTTTAATAAGGACATTTTGACCTTGAATAATAGATTCACCTCCTCTTAGTTATTTTAAAGAATTATAACATGGCAGGTAACCAATGAAAATAGGAGTAGTGCTTCCTTAATTTCACTAATGGAATCATTGATGGGTATTTAGTAACCATAAGATATTTCACTTTTCATCAAATTGCAAGGCCATAGAAAGTATGCTCATGCAAGACAAAAGGCTATGTAGGAACAATATGATGATCTCTTCTCAAACTAAGTGTGTCAGCAAAATTTGTAAAACCATAGAAAACACCAGAATTAAAAGATTGCACAACTAGAATAACAAAATAAAACTTTTGGCTCAATTACATCCCATGAGTATACATCCAAAAAATATAACAAACTTACGCAAGAATCATTGGATTAAAGCACAAACCTGTGTCACCCTTTAATAAAGGAAAAGGCTAACAAAAGTATAGCCATTTATCTTAAATGACATAAAACTGGTAGTATTAAGTAGAATTTGATAATGAAGTAAACTAATGAAATCTGTAAAAATGGATGAATTTTAAGATCATAATTTTAAATAATTATTTGGGATAAGAATTGATATATTTTCCTAATTTTGAAAGATATTTTTTTTCTTTTTGAAAAATGCTAAAAATTAGGGGTCTAGTTCCCAACACAAAATAATGTGAAAATAAACTTATTTATCTTTGACCTTAAGATTATGTTATAGATAACATATATAGATGGACCAATCAAAAATAAAAATTAGCTTTAGACCTATCTTTTTTCTTTTATAACAATTCAAATTTAACTCATCTAAAATAAATAGTTGTCATCTCCCACCACATTTTTCAAAAAAAAAAAAATCTAAGCAAAAGAAAAATTATACATTCCTGAAGATGACTCTCTCCTCTAGAATGTCATGTGATTTTTTATTTTTTTGGTATGATTTAATATTTTTTCTTTTCTCCAACTTGACAGTTTCTCAAGTGTTAAAATATGTACTTGTACAATTTTTTAATTACAATATACTATATCTAATTAATACACTATTGGTGTAAATAAGTATTTACTATTTACACTTTACTTAAGTTTACTTAGGTTTATGCATTATTTAATTATTTATTAGTTAGTCACCTAGGAATATGCATACTCTTGTGAGTTGTCATGTTGACAACATTGGAGTTAGCATTATAATTATGCATATGGTATCTACAACATTGGAGTTTGCATAATTAACTGAGTTTTCATGTAGACAATATATTTATTTGCACTTCTATTTTAGTACATGGTTTCTACAACATAATTTTGTGTGCTACACCTTTTGTAGGCTTATCCTCTCATCGTCGCATTTACTTCTATGCTTAATGTAGGATAACCCACATCTAGTGGACATGTGCCTAGTTGTATGACTTATCATGTTGTTGATTCCTAAGCATTCTAGATGCATCTCAGAGGCCTATATATATCAGCACTCCTAGTGTACTTTCATATTGATGTGACATTAATTTTAATATCATATCATAATTTTGATTATACTCTTTTGGTCTACTGTTGTGCTTGTGTTTGACTTCTTTGATCTTGGGTGAATTTTCCCTAAGACAAATTCTTACATGGTACTAGAGTTCTTGGAGAATTTCTCTTCACATAACCATTTGAGACCATTCTTGCTTTAGATCCTCAACCTAGATTTAGAAAATCTATAGATATTCAGAGCATCTAGAGCCAAAGCAGACATCACCATTGCATCCAAAGCCTTGATTTGGTGAAAATTGACTATAAATTTCCCTATGTTGGGCCATAATTAATTTTGAGGAAAAATATTTTCTGCATATTGACATTCGAAGGCCCAACTGCAAAACTGGTATGACCATTTTAGAGCTTTGAATTTAAATTTTAGATCTGCATATTTTATCATTTGCATCTCTCCTATTTCTTTTCAATCTACATTATTTTTCAAAAAAAATTGGCCATCGGGCCTATAGGAGAGATTTTTTGCAAGTGAATATTGGAGTTTGGTGGTATAAATTAGATATTTATCACATTCAGAAGGTCCAAAAACTCCCAAATCAACTTTTGATTTACCAAAATCAAACATATGGGGTGAAATCTAGAGTCATTTCATTTTTGAAGGTGTGCCAATGGCAATTTAGGAAAAATAATTATAGTAGCAATTTTCAAACATTGATATCTCCCTCAGACGGACAATTTTTTGTGAGCAATTTTTTTTTTTGTTTTAGGGTAGAATTTTGTGGTCTACACATTGGTGTAGGTGGTTTACGATCACTATTCCTAAATTTTTTTGCAACTTGAAAATCCTAATTTTTGCCACTTCAAATGCTTAGTACAAGCTCATCTGGACACCTAATCAAGTTCCATTTTTTTGAAAGTGTAGATCTGCAATGCGATTATATGCTTGTATGGACAAAAATACTACTTTTAGAAATAGGCCCTAAATTGGCAAGTGGCTATCAAGTGCCTAAATCATACATTAGGGGGTTGATTGATTATTTCTGCATTTTGGGGGAGACATTTATTGATATCATGGATTCTTGTCATATATGTTAGTCTGGTATAAGACCGAAGTTGACATTGAGGAACTATTAGAAATGGAGTGCCTTGATCAATGATCATACAAGTAAAGAACATTTGGAAGTGTTTCCTTATCTATCTTCAAAGATAGTGCCACCTAGTTCTACTTGGCTCAAACATCCTCATGTTCTTCTTTTCTTTATGTATAGAAATAGGATTGAGGAATTTTTTTATCCTCTTCATATGGCATGGTATCCTTATGAAATTTGGATGTGTCTTTGGGAAGCATATGGAGATCCACAATTCCCTCCATTTCTAGAGGACATTCTATCCTTAGTCACTTTAGCCATGTTCCTCCATCTCCAGTTGAGATCCCAGCTCATGATACTCCTATTGCAACTATTGATCTAGTTATAGCCACAGATGCTCCTAATTTAGTGTAGAAGGATTTACCATGTCTTCCTACACCAACTTCTACATTAGAGTAGCTATCACTAATCGATACACTACATTCAGGGGGGGGACTACTATTGTGCTTATGTTTTATTTCTTTGATCTTGGGTGAATTCGCCTTAACAAAAATTCTTATAAACACTATCAAATCTATATGAGAATATTCTTGACATTGAACTCTATAAAATTGTATTTATATGTTATTAAAAAAATATCATAAAAAATAGTAAGGGTTATTGAAATGTTAGTTTTCTTAAATAAATTTATTTCTTTAGTAATTGGATACAAACTAGTATAAAACATGCATTTATTAGACATTTACAATTAGAAAAGTGTGAGACCATATAAATTTTCTAGAGTGAATTTTTCTAGGTCATATGTTTGAATAAAATTGAATTTTAGATTTAAATACTCAAATTTAGCCATTCCAATAAGTCAAACTGAAAGGCCCACTACACTCCAAATGTGAGCACGAAAAGCATATGTTATTGTAAAAATAATGGAAATCTAGAATACATGTTAAATTCCTCAATTTGTAAGAAATTTTCTCCTTAATTTATTTTGAGAGTGAGAGAACTCTTTATGCAAACATATTCTTCTAAACTAATAAAAAAATATATTTATGTACAAACTAACTATCTAACTAATACTAAGTAGGAATCCATCCATATTTATATCATTAATTGGATGCATGAGCCTTTACATGTCAATTTTTTTTTTTTAAAAATGAAAGAATAAGAAAGAGAAAGCCATTAGTTGATGTAGAAGTGACGAAAAGTGCCAAAAATAAAAGCTCCATCTTCACTAGGCATTTGTAGGAGTTAAACTGCTATAATGCATTTTCAATGCATGAAAAGCTCTAAATTTAGAACTATTGGTGCATCTCTTAACTTACTCAAACTTCTAGAACATCACTAAAAAAGGTGCACCTGTGCATCTAGTGCAGCTGCCCACCTCGAAAGTAGGCTCAAAAAATACAAAATTTCACTTAGTGTCAAAATTGAAAGTTTGGCTTCTAGGTTTTATTCTTCTTTATACCAAAGCTATGCATGGGTATTTTGCCTTGAATTTATCAATGATCTCAATAACTCGAGTTGCATCTAGCAAATTTTAGGCTTCATATTTGTCTTTCACTTTTTGTTTGTAGTTTCCCACCTCGATACGAGTCTCTGCAAAATCACTGAGTTTTACGTCTAGCTCTAATAAGGCTTCTTCCATCCTAAATGCTTGCTTTATATTATCATCATTTGCAGCTTCCTCAAAAAAATTTTAGAATTTCTCAATTGTTATCTCTACCTTTATTAATTTATTCCATGTATCATCCTCAAAAATTTCTAAACATACATAGCCATAATTCTTCTCAGCCTCCAAAATTTTCTCTTGGGTTTGATCTTTGATATTGTGAATCATTACATGTAATGTTTCCATTACTTTATTTTCATCTACAATTTTCTCTATCCAATCATTGATTAATCTAATTCCTTAGTTGTATATACATCTATCAACATCTGATACCTTTTCCCTTTAATTGACTGAAGTTCTTGCAAGTCTTTGCCCCAGGTATGCATTTCATCTATCAAACCAAAATCTTGATTCAAAATGGCTACTAGCCTATCCGTATTATCCAACATAATGTGTAACAAATTTAGATCTCCTTGTATAATATGTACACCCTTTTCCTCAAAACCCTCTCTCCACTACTGATAAGCTCTCAAAGATGGGTCTAATTGTATTGCACCCCTATCTCTTCTCTCTAGTGTTGTGTTCACAGTCTCCTTTGGATGTTCAAGATCTAAGGGACCAAAAACTTCACTTAGATATCCCTTTAGGATTTCATTCAGTCTCTGAAGTGTTATCAATTTATCCCCTCCTATTCTAAGCTCTTGAATACTTCCTTAATTCATGTTGTAACCATTAGCTTTGAAGTATCCAAGGTAGGTTTCCCAAACATGACCTCCTTAATTTGATAATCCCTTGGAGTCAATTCTTTAACATCTATATGTGGAGGAGGGATAGCCATGTGTCCAAATAAGTCCTAGTTATGATCACTCATGATGAAGGCTAATGCCTATGCATCCTTTGGTGGTGAGTCAGGTTTCCTTAGAATTTTAATCAATTCCATTATATCCTCCACTTCTAAAGTGAATTATTGCATTTTATTTCTTATTACTTCCTTTCTCATCCATCTTGGGATATGCTCCATTATAGATTTTCCTTTTGAGGATGATGGTGTTTTCTTAGGTATACTTTTCCCCTTATCTCCCCTTTCTGGAGTCCTTTCCTTCTATAAGAGATCCACACCAAGTGTATCTTTATCTATGGAGTCCAATCCTCACCTTTGTGTCTTGAGAAGCCTATTGAGGATATTGAGCTATTTTTCCTTCTTGTGATACTTCATTGGTGGATACTTGCTGTGGCTCTTATTCTTGTTCTACTCATACTTGTTCTGCTTCATTGTTTGGTGGTAGAGGAGTAGTTGATCCCTTATCAACACAAAATGTGACTTCATGTGGTGATGGTGGAATTATTTTAGGACTTTGCGGCTTGAGTGGCAATTGATTCCAATCCTCCTATTGAGGTTGATTGGTTGGAGTCTCTACTATCTTGTCTCCCACTAATTCAGTACCAACTGGCATGAAATCAAAATTTGATGTCGTAAAGATGTTTTTCCCCTCAACATCCTACTCACCTATCCATTGTTGCATTTCATCCTCAAAAGTTGTAGATTGAATAGCCTACTTAGGAATTCATGGTAGTGTAATTGTAGAGCTTCTTCTTCACTCCTCTATGGCTTTGGCAAGATGGTTCCTCTTTTTCAAAGGTAAGTTATCCTTATCATCCTCTTCTTCCTCTCCTTCTTCTACAATGATTGGACTAATGGGAAGGGAATCACTCTCCTATTTACCTTTTGTGTCCTCTCGATTAGATTATTGATCTTCTTTTTCTTAGGAGAAGAAGGGGAGGCTTCTACCTCTTGTGTAGGTGGAGTTACCTCTTGTGCTTTAGTTTGAAATTCTCCTTATCCCAACTTAGCTGGTAGCACTTGAGGATTTTCTTGGATGGCTTCCACATTCTTAGACCCTTGTACATTTTCTTCTCCTATATGTGGAGGTGTGTGCATTGCTTCCTCTTCTAGCTTGGCTTGTTGAGGAGAAGCTATCTTCCTCTTTCCTTTATCTTTTCCTTTTTGAGCCCTAAAATATCCAACTAGTCTATCCAATTGTTGCACTCTCTTTAGACTCACTAGGGACTTATCTTTAAATGTAGATACTATGACCTTAGCTTCTCAACCTTTGGTTGGGAAAACCTTCACGTGAAAGACCACTCTTTGAGGAATTGGATCAATTTTGAAAGGTCTCTTGATTGAATCCTTTTTCAATTTGATGGTGTGCCTCACCATATGATTAATGTTAGAGTTCTCTTCATTATCAATCTCGGCATTCACAATAGTCTAGTCACCAATCTTATCCTTATTGAACAATGGTTTGAGAAGATCATTTATATCTTGTTGCAGGATGTTCAAAGGAACCTTTATCTTCAAAGTATTCTCTTCTAGATATAGTGTCATCCTGTATAATCTGTTATATGGATATTGTATTTTTCTACTGCATTCATCTAGTGATCTTCAATAACATCTTCATGCTCAAATGTTTTACCCACCAAGTATTGCCGAGGGGAATAATGTTATCAAAATAAAGCTGAGGGGAATTATATTTATATAAGAGATATTGAACCCATTCTAACACAAAGGATGGAATATCTTGTCTTTAATCCACACTAAATGGTTCTATCATAATGGGTCATAACATGTTACTTTGTGCTACCTCCTTACTCTATCATATGTAGACAAGAGTTGTCTAACAATCTCAAGTAGAATGAGTTTGTCTCTAGGATACCTAGAAAAATTCTTGGGGTTGATTGTTGTAATTGCTACCCTAAAATATTGTTGGTACCCATAATAGACCAGGTATTTAAACTTTCAATGTGGAGTTTTGAACTGCTCCGAACTAAGGTTCAAAGTAGTTTGAATTGGTTCAAAGTGATTCATTTTTCTGATTCACTAGTTGTCAATGTTGAATTTCAGCATCCAATTTTCACTCTAGGTTCAAATACAAACAATTCGTATATTTAGGCTTTGAAGGGTTCATTTTGACAAATTAGTGAGCCAAATTTGGAGGTTCAACTTCAGAATTTGGATTTATTAGGAGAAACCTGTGCATAGTTTATGAGAATGTTCTTCATAGCCAAATAATTCATATTCTTTAAGCTCAAAGTTTCCCACAAAGAATTCAAACAAAGGATTATTCAAATAACCTAAGTGCACCATGTTTATGCCCACCTACATCAAATATTGCATGTGATTGTGAATGATGACGTTGAGTTTGATATGGAAATTCTAAGTCTAAAAAGCTCATGGTATGTCACAGTGTTATAAACTATAATAAAAAAGGGTGACAAAAACAATGATTATAATGAATCCTTTGGATGGATCAAAGCATATCTTTATATCTAGACTTAGCAATGTACAATCATTTGTAGTATCATTATAATCAATCCTTATCTCTGTGGAAGAGTGTTGTTTATACAATTCAGGACAATTTTTCAAGTGTGATACACTGTGGAGCATGGAAAAGCTATCTTTTAGTGAGGTGGTAAAATTAATTATGACCACTCACATCTTTAATATACATATCTCCCATGATAATGTTGAATTCATTAAGGAAAATGTGCATATTCTCTAATACATACATCGCCTACACCAGATCATTGGTTATTTTCATAGATTGGGGCAAGCATTAGTGGGAGCCCAATGACTATGCTTATGAATACACTTTTTAGATATTCTTTTTCAAGCATCCAACTCAAAGATATTTGATAGGGGGATTTTGTGGTGAAAAAAGGAAGCCCAACACAAAGGATGACTATAATCTGTTTAGCACAATGTTATGTTCGATAGCTACATGGGGATCAAAGAAATGGAACGTGTCTTCATTTTTTATAACTCCATACACTCCACTTACCAAAATAAACAATGTTGAATCTGCAACAAAACCCAAGACATTGGCATGAACCCTGAATGAGAAGTGGAATGTTAGATCTACATTATGATTGGCTCTCACATTAGATAGTGGGTGTTGATGAAATGATTTATGCAAACTAAGCCCTCAGATGAAAAAACATGTTTGATAGAACACCTGTGACAATGAGTAAAGAGTTTACATGCGGTAAGTAGCTTGTTTGATAAAATGTCTTCATAGGTCATATACCACTCCAAAAACTAGCATCCCAAGGTGACTATGCCCATGTCATTAAAAGAGAAACTCCCTATCATAAAATTGTGAATTGATGATTAGAGTTCCTATGCAATTCGGTTGAGTCATTCCCCATGCAAAAAAATTCAGGTCTAAGCTAGTTCCAATATTTTTTTTTTTGAAATTGTGTTTACAATTTATATTTAAAACTTCATCAACTTTGGAGAATGGACTAATGTAGAGCTTGACCAAAGAATCATGTATGGAATATTGGTTAAAATTTTCCATATGACAGATATGTTTATGACATAGTAACATGGGATAGAAGATTCATTTCTTGTTTTCATTATTTTGTAATGCAATGTTTGGGTAAGTGTACTTTGCATAATTTACTATTTATTTCCTTTCAATTAGATTAGTCCTTTTGCATCTATATCATGTTTATGAATAGATGTTTATAAATATTTTGTGCTTTCTGGTTAAAAGGATCCATATTTGTAGTATAGTTGATTACCCAATAGAATTTAGAGGAAGGTTATCAATCCAATGATAACCTATCCAACTATTAGAGCTAATTTAGTCTTCATATCTAGGCATTTAGAGTTAATTTTGTAATAGGCTTGAACTTCTAAAATATTTGTAGCTACCTCCTCTGAAATCCTTTTCACATAATGTCCTTCAATGAACCAAATTATTGCAAATATAAAAACATCATTTATGATCCTATATTCCTTGTTATGTTCATGAAGCTTCTTCTTAACCAACTGAGGATATGCTATGTATGTCCATGCATTAGCATCTTGCATACTACCCCTTTTCTACAACCCTAGATAATATGTCATCCTAGAAGCTAATAAATAGACCAAATATGATGTCATATGAATTTTTGGCTATTCTTAACCATCACTAGCTTCTCACCTAAGCTCACATAAAGAATAGAAGACCAATCAATTGGCATCTTCACTATTTTGATTGTCTCAATAAAATGGACCATAAAAATGTTGAAGTGTCCAAATGTTGGCAAACCCATAACTCTACTCAAGAGTATGATTGTATATCCAATATCTTCCTTTATATAGCCTCATGTCATATCCACTTTTCCTTTTTTCCATCATAGAGGAGTCTTCTCAATAAAGTATGAAGACTAGATTATCTTGAAAGTTTCATCAATATGTTTCATGTACCATCTCTCCTCTTGGTGATAGGTTAATCTAATGAATTGATCTACCCTCAAGAGATGGAAAACTTTCTCAATGTTCTTGGGTCAAAGATCTAAGATGATCTCTCTAGCTATGCTCTTCACTACCCTTTCTTTAGGAACATTTTTTTCAATGAGTGTCATAATAAGCTCTGAGGATTGTACTGACACTAGATGTGATGCTACACTAACAAGTCTCGATCAAATCAATGAGGATATTATTGGAGACCTTTCTGTGGGTTAGTTGCATAGTGTCAAGAATGAACCCAAATCTATGTGACCTAGTTCGGTGTCCTAGATCTTTGACTGATCATCCTAAAATGTAACTTTGTTAAAACACCTTGAAACTTGAACACTAAGAGCTTTAGGACCATTTGTGCTACAAGGGAGGATGAGGAAGATGCCATTAAATCTGTACAAAAATAATGTCCATTAGTTTAGAGTTAAAGAAAAAAATGATTAAATCAAACCCTAATATAGACACGAGAAAACAACCAAAACCCTAATTACCAAAACCTCTTTAAAACCTAATTTATGAATCTTTTTTTGGCAAGAAAAAGTGCACTTGGTACACCTGATGGGTGCACCTAGTGTGCCTTTTTACTTTAGTAATTTTATTACATAGGGTGTGCAATAGTGCACCTCTTAAGGTGCATTGATGTGCACCCTAATAAAAATTCAGGCACAAATGGGTTGTTTCATTATTAATAGTGCATAGTAGCACACCTAATTAGGTCCACTACAATGTGCCTTCATTTGGATTTGGCACTCTCTTTTTTAAAAGTATTTAAGGTTTTTTCTTATGTAGAATTAGAGAAGGAAGTGTGCATCAGTGCACCTAGATAGGTGTGTAATGTCCCTTCTTGTAAGGACTTATAAAATTACCCTGTAAATTCCAAATAATTAGCCCTAGTTTAATTATTGTATTAAACTAATGTAGTTCTTTATATATTATTCTCTTCTTTTTTTTCTTTTTTCTCTTCCCAGACTATTACATTGTATGTATAGGCTTGGTCATCTGGAGACTAGACAAGGACAATACATTAAAGTCTTGACAAGACCCTATGTCCATACCTTTCAAATGTGAGCCTCTCATCTCTTGCCATGTCTAGATTCTATACCATACCTCAATCCTTGAACATTGTGGTGGGGTCCCATAGATCGATAAACCTAAACCCAAGAGAGGGCATTTTCCCCTTCTCTTGCCTTACAACTTATCTCTACAATTCTTGGGAATTATTATCTTTTAATCAATTGTTTTATTTATTTGTTCCTCATTTTTGTATTTGTTCTTGTTTTCCATTATAATGTGATAACTTAATTAGAATATTGAAGTATGATTATTTCTTTACAAAATTAAGTTTTTTTTTTTTCATCATATTTTTAATTTGTTTATTTCATATTTATATTTACATTAACATTATCAAATTTCCACAATCCATTTTTACATAACTTGTCTTTTGGATTTGATTGTGTGTTCTTTTTTACCATCAATGTTTCAGATCATGCTACATGATCCATCATCAGGATGAGAAAGTGCTAAGAAAGTATAAGAGTAGAGATGATTATTTACATTGTTTATTCCAAATCAACAAGTGATTACTTTGTTTATTTTATTTCATGTTCAAATAAATATACAACAAACATCATTAAACTGTCCAGTTAATATTTAATGTATACGTATTCTAATTGGATTAGGTTTTTCAACAATTAATGGTTATGTAACATTATGTTGTACCATGTAATACTACATCGATAAGATTTCTAACCTTGAAAATAGTGAATTTAACTATCCCAATGGCCTATCTTATATCATTCTTTACCACTTACTATTTAGGGTTGGCATTAATCCTCCCCCTTCTTTTCTTGCACAGTACTGAGGGTGTGAGTGGTTATTCGAGTGATAATTTTTTGAGGGTTGACATGATTGTACTTCCCCATCTCTCATGTATCATCACCTATTATTTGCACTCAATCTAAATTCCATCCAAAAATGTCTCCTCCCCCTTCTATAATATTCCACATTAAATATTATATCCAAATGGTGTGAAGCAATGCTCGGTTGTTTGTAACAACCATTTCTTAATTTGACTTTATTGTTTCATTGTATTAATAATTAGGTTAATGACAACATGTTTATATTAATATTATATGAATTTATAATCTTTATATCCGACCATTAATAATGATATGATTAATGATACTAAACATATTTATTAACAATATACTTGATAATTATGTATTTATGACCATTATACAATAAATATATTTTGATTTACTATGTATTTAAAACCATTTTTCAATTCATTTTAATTAATATATTTTAATTTACTATTTAAAATTTGAATAGTATTGGTTTTTCATTTATATTTGTCCATATGTATCTCAATATCACTATTAATGATGGCTTATGACAAGGTGCGTTGATGTGCACCTTCTATTGTGTTTAATGCTTTTTTTCCCTTTGTTCGCAGATGGGAAGGAGGTGATAAGGTGCACCTCAATAGGTGCACTACTATGAATCAGGTGTTAGAGGATAGAGAATGAAGTGAAGTGGGGAGAGAAGTGGAGGTCCCTAGGTTTTATGGATTTAAGACCTAATACACCACTTGGTGTTGTGCAGTTCTTCTATTGTGCATCACCAAGTGATGATTCTTCCGAAGTGATTTGGTGCACTAGCACACCTGATGAGGTGCAATAGTGCACCTCTTTTTTTGGAAAATAATGAATTAGCACTCTAAAATTTGATTCTCAAGATCTAGTTTTTCAAACCAGGACCTAGATCTAACCAGAAATAATAAATAAAACCCTAAAAAGACTCAAACTCTAGAGTAGGGTTCTAAAAAAATTAAGAAGGGGTACCCATTTCTAGGAGAAATGGGGCATGCACTATGAAACCACAAAAAATAGCCTTGACAAAAAGGAAGAAATGACAAAGGCTTTTCTTCATCAACAAACATTTCTCTAATATATGTCAAGCACCAACTAAATCCTAAACATTCCAAGCATATTTTGAGTCACTTTATAGTCAAAACCTTAGAATCCTGAATCTCCAAGTTCAGTGTGTATTCAATATCTCCATTTCCTTCGACATCTTAGAATGTAGTCTATAAAAAAAAATTGATAACTTGGAAATAATCTTTCACACCATCTAATCCACCTATTAGGAATCTTCATGAAAGTTGTTTATCAATCAATTGTCTGACCAGATGAGATAATTAGTTATGAGGGGTCTTGGCAGGTTGTCACTTTTCATTTGAAGTCCTTGGTAAACTTTTGAATACTTGCTTCATGTAGCTCATAATGGAACCATTTGATTCTTTGAAGAAGCAATTATTTTGATACTAGATAGCTTATTTAGAGAGCATATCCTTATAATAAAATTACCTTTCTTAGACTTTGTAGAATCCTTCATACTTAACACCTTCTTTCTTTTTTTATTTTCTTTCTATATCCTGACCACACTTAGAATGTGTGGCCAAGATATTGGTCTCATTTCTTGAATTTGATCTTTCGTGAACATTCCTTGTATTCCTCTTTTAGGAATTTTTTAGAAACTCTCGTGCCAAACAACAATCTTAGCAAATTCCTCGAAGAAAACCCTTTTGATTGAACTAGTAGGGTTTGGACTATCCCTTGTTGCCTTCAACCTTGGTTCAAAAACACCTAAGATAATTAATCTTTAAATTTGAAGAGTGTTAAAATCTTGTTGATCTGCAATTATTAATTCAAGACTAAAAGTCTCCTATTATTGCAAGTAACATCCATTCCTCAATTAGTATAAGAAACAAAATCATCAAAATGTTTTGACAAAGAAATATCTCTTCCCAAAAATTGGAACCAAAAGACTGGTTAATAAGATATGCCAAGATGAAATCTTGAGTGCACCTACCCCCCTAGATTGATGCAACTTAAAAGAAACACACTTGCAAAAATGATTTTTTTTTTTGAGTCTATCTTTTAGGTTTCAAAGTAATTCTTTAAAAATTTCCCATTGACTGGCAACAAAACCAATTCACCCTATAAGGAACACAGCCTAAAAGTGTTTTCTCCTAGAACTTTTATGATCTGATAAAGACCAATCCACAAGCATTGAAACTTTGTGTGGCCACTCAAATTTTCTTTCGCATTGTCCCAGAGTAAAACATGGTCAAATATCCTCAAAGTCTTTATTATGGACCACTTGTCAAACCACCTCTTGACAATAGATTGATGTTTTTTCATATGCTCGAAAGCAACCATCTATTTTTCAACCATTTCTAAAAGACTCATCAATCTAATTTGTACTCTGTCAGCATCTTCAACATACCTACTCCTCAATTTCAAAATAGGAATCCTAAGGTTGGTGGGAATACTAGATCTTGTTTATAGACAAGAAGATATAGAGATGTCCCCAAAGCATTCTTGACTCTAACTTGGTCTATGCATAGTGCAAATTTGAGTTGTGTATGCCAATCTTTAGGATTCTCCTTCAACACAAATCTTATTAATGCGATCAAGTTCTTATTTATAGATTTAGCTACCCCAATCCCTTGTGGATAATAATTTGAGGAGAACTTGATAATGTCCTAATTTTCTAATGTCCATTGAGTTAGGAATACTGATGCAAAAGTTGATCAATTATTGTACACTAGGGAGAATGACATCCTAAATGTATTAACAATGTGTTCATCCAAGAAGTTTGTAACCACCTTAGCTTTGAAATTTTTCAACATCTTTGCTTTTTTCCAGCATCTATAGTAATTAGTAGCTATGAGAATAAAGGTGTGTCTGGTTGACGATGGTGGATTCATTGGACCAATAAAATCCAACCCCCAATTTGTGAAGGGGCATATCTCAAACATTGGTTGTAATGGCATTACAGGATGTCTTTCTTCATTAGTGCCAATCTGACAAATATGACAAGTACACATATCTTCAAAAGTATTTTTCAATATCATGGGCCAAAAATAACTCGATCTTAAAATCATATGAGCAGTTGTTTCTGTTGAACCATGCCCTCTACCATACTTATCATGAAATTGTTCCAAAACTTCTTTTACTTCCTCGTGTCCCCAACACTTTAGCTAAATCCCTTCATATTTTCTTTTATATAACTTTCTATCATGTAGCATGTAGGACTCACACTTCATTTTGAGTCCCCTATGTTGTGAACTATTCATCCAATAGGGATACTAATTTTGTAATAGATAGTAAACAATATCCTTATACCAGACATCTATTATTACACCTTGATCAATATCAACTTGAGATACTACAATCTTTTTCTGATCTTCCACATCTGTCTCACCATCAAATTGGAATTTCTTTTCATCTTTGACCTAATTATCTACTATCATTTTTTATAATCCTTAACCTCTAACTAATCTCATGGGTTGAATCTCTAAATAAAATTCTTGAAGGATTTGCATCCATTTTCCTTGCCTTGCAACAAGTTCATTTTGCATCAAAAATGTCTTACTTACTAGATTAGGCACAATCACATATACCTTGCTCCTTGGTATGCAATGGCTAAACTTTTTTACTTCTTTAATTAAAGAAAAAGACTATTTTTTGAGGTTAGATTAGTTTAACTTAGCATTCTTTAGAGAATAACTCATAAAGGTGATGGGTTTTTTATCTTCTTTTTCTTTCTTCTATGTAAGAATCCCAGCACATGAATGTTTAGAAGAAAAATAGTATATTTTGAAAGGTAGTCCATACTCTAGACTCACCGGTACTAGGGCCATGGAAATGGAAACTTTGATATCTTCAAATGATTTATTGATCTCTAAAACCCATTCTATTTTATCTCCCTTTTTCGAAAAATCATTAAGGGAATGAACTATCTTTGCAAATCTACGTATGAATTTTTGCACAAAATTTATCTTCCCAAAGAAATACTTAAGTTATTTTCAACTGTTAGGAGGTGATAACTTTAGAATACCTTCGATTCTATCCAAATCAATGGAGATTCCATCTTTAGAGATGATATGGCCAAGGATCTTTCCTTTAGTAACCCCAAACAAAAATTTCTTGGATTGAGGGATATGCCATATTTACGACATCTATTAAATACCTATCTTAAATCAGCAATGTGAGTGCTTTGGTCCTTTGAAAAGATAGATAATTCATCCATGTAGATGACTATACACTTTTTTATTAATCCCTTAAAATCTTTGTCTATGGCTCGTTGAAATGTAGCCCCTGCATTAATTAGCCCAAAAGGCATTCTTCTATAAGAAAAAGTTACCCACTTAGTCACGAAGGTTTTCTTTAGCCTATCTTCTTCATCAACCATTACTTGATTATATTTTGAATATCCATCTAAGAAAGAAATCATCTTTGAACCATTTACAATTTGTAAAACCTCATCTAGTGAAGGCAAAGGGTAGTTGTCTTTTTGAGATGCAAGGTTCAAGTTACAAAAATCCATGCACAAATGAATCTCTCTAGTCTTCTTCTGCATAGGAACCAAATTAGCCACCCATGTAGAATGGAAAATGGGGAAGATGATCTTAGCATCTATAAACTTCTTAACTTCCTTCATTATCAATGGTTCAACGATATGATTAATAGGTCTTTACCTTTGATAGAAAGGTTTTGCATCTAATTTCAATGAAATGTCATGCATAATAATCTTAGGATCATATGTTTTTAGCTCTTCATATCTCCAAAAAATGACATCTTTATATTATATAATTAATTTTAGTACATCTTCCCTCTCCTGCATGTTGCACACCTTTCTGATCCTTACCATTCTAGGATCTTCATCAGTACTTAAGTTGTATGAGTCACATTCCTTGATCCCTTTTTCTATGATTTTTCTTCTATTAAGTGTTGATTTATCATGATAAAAAATGAATTCCAACTAAACCATTACCTTAGGAATAGTGTTGGTTTTTAAGTGCAGGATCCCATCTTCATCTTCAAGTTCATCATCTTCATGTTTGTTGTCTGGAGTGTCATCAATTTATTGCCTTTTAAAATGGCTATTGCACATGATAAATTTGAGTATATGCTGATAATCCTAAAAGACTTGTAAATTTTTAATATTATCTAGGATAGATAGGGTAGCAACCAATTCAATTGAAATTCTTTTCAATTTCATTCTTTTGACTAGTTCTAATGTGCTAGCTGAAATAGTGAGAGCATGTACTACCATGTTTTTCCTCTCGGGAATGGAATTTTTGTTCAAAGTTTCAAAATCATGCATTAGATCCCATAATTTTTTCATGTAAGCAAGAAAATGAAAAAAGAAGTCATTGGATCAATGCCTCGTACTCTACAACATTATTAGTACATCTAAAATGTAATCAGTATGCTACATAGAAAGGCTTACCTTTTCGGTTGATCAACTTGATACCCATGCTCACTCCTAATATGCATTTGGAACTATCAAAGTGAAGTGTCTAGATCGAATCTTCTTTGGGATTTTTAACCTTATGCTTATTTGTCCTTAACGTTTCTTTCACTTGGGCCTAAAAGAATTGTCTCTTAAGAATCCACTATAATATTTCACGGGGTGGACTTGACGATTTTCCATTGTTATTCCTTGGTACCAAGAGTGCATTTTTTTTTTCTTGTCCTAAATCTCCCCTATTAATTTTGTAATTTCATCCACCTTGTGTTTTGGTTGGATGACCACTGAAGTCCATCCTTGACCTTTTCTGTACCATCTTCTTCTTTGAACTTTGATCATTCCTAGTGCCAAAGAAGACAAACCTCCACCATCTAAAGATGTATCACTATATGATGCATTTAGATCTTCAATTTCCTCTCCAACCTTCTCCATAGATTCATATATGTTTATAGGACTTAGATTTTCTATATGTTCATCTTTTGGAATATTACCACTCTTTACATCCATAATCTGTGTTAATACCATAGTGACTACTTCTTGGAGATTTGAACATTAAAATTTAGAGTGACTAACTTTACAAAATCTACAAAATGCTAGGAGAAGAAGGATACTAAGGTTAGCTTCTTCTCCTAAACATTGTAAATTAGCCATGATGTTGTCTATGAACTATGTTATGACCTCTTGTTTTGGAATCAAAACCTTGGATCTTTCATTTTGATCATTTGATGTCTTGGTTGAAGTTGTATCAAAAGCCATTACTTTGTAAAAGCCCAAATCTAATTGTAAGAATGCAACCTCATTTGGTGCGTTATATTCGATAATCATTATTTTTAACTTTGGCTTTGCATCTATCTTGATTTTATTGTTCAACCCTTTCCACGGTAACTATAACTGAGTGAAATCCATAGAAAACCATCCTCTTAAGAATTTTTTCCATTCTTTTCTTAGTAGCAATCCATATGTTTCAGGTATATCAACCACATGTATATCAATGATGTCTTGAATTTAAGGGTCAACCATCTACTATATCCAAACAACGTTCAACACACCAATAACTTGCACCTTTATTTTATCCAACTTTACCACTATCTAATTAGAAGGTTGAGGAATGACTCCCAAGCTTTGTGCTATTGATAGTGGCATAATATTATTAGATGCTTCTGAATCAATTAGGAAATTATGAATATTTTTCCCATATATCTTGATGCTAAGCCAAAATTGGGGTACCTCAACCTTGTATTTAAACATAGTTGACATTGTCTCTAAAACATTGACTTGTTGAGATACTGTCTTTTGAGGAAGAATATTCATATTATGGGGCACCTTTATATGATCTAGAGTTTTCATTAGTGCTTCTCATTGATGAGGACAATTTTGCAGCATATCAAACATAGACATGTGAGCCTTTGTATGTTTCAAATCTTCCACTACACTATACTTTTCAGTAGACTAAGTGGGATTTTTCAAGATTGTTGGTACATTTCCTTGATTCTAATTTTTTTGTCCTCCACACAGGGGCCTAATTGGTACTAGATTATTACTCACTCTCAAATTGAGAGGAGTTGGTTGTAGTCCTGGAAGAATTTCATCTGTCATAGGTTCTTTTTGACTCTGTAGATTATATGTGTTCTAATTATCTTTTCGAAAGGAAAAAATCTCTCTAGGTTGAATGTATGGTTCCTAATTAAATGGAAAAGAGAATTCTTTGTTGGCTGGTTGTTATACCTATGCATTATGTATATAATTGTAGGATTCTAGTAGCATAGCATTAAATTTTACATGAGGGACCTTGTCATTTTCTTGTGAATTTTGAGTCATGTCTTGGTATCCATTATAGTATGAACCATCACTGTTAGATGCATTTTGACCATCATCATACTGATTGATATCTGTGTACTAAACATTATTCTTATTTTTATTTTTAGGAATGCTTCAATTATTTGGATGAATGTTCCATTGTCTATTCTATCTTTGGAAGCCATTATTACAATCAAGAGGATTGAAATTGTTTCCTCCATTATTTTTCTTGCATTTTTGTTCCCAGCATTGTTATTTCCATTGAAATTCCTATTATAATTTTGATTGTAATTGTTTTTTTCATCAGGACTAGCATTTTTTCTTTGAAAGTTGTTATTTTTTCCTTGCAAAAATCTTAAGCAAGTTAACTCATTCTTCATTTGTGACATGGTCTTCTTCATTTGACCAAACTCGAAGGTGAAATTTGTTATCCACCTCAGCCAAAAATTGCTGCCTTTTGTTTGGAGAAAATATCTTTGTGAGTTTCATACCTAGGATATGTTAAATTTTGGTTTTGTGGAGCATGTGCCTACTATATTGGAACTAGATTAATTGGTATGAACTAGCTAGGCATCATAGGTGCTCTGACAGGATATGTTGACATTGTTGTAATAGCTTGAGTTGGAAGCATTAGTCCTCCTCCATTAGGATTAGCTTGCTTAGTGAAGGTAATCACTTCTAAGAAAACTTTATCTAATTTTTCAATATTTCTTTTAGGATTTCTTTTGAGAAAAATGGTAGTAATATGGTCCATAGCTTTTAGATAAATCTAAATAGTAACTTCAACTGGTATAGTGTATGTGATTTCTAGCTTGCGATATTCCATATGAAAGCAATGGTTGAATTGTGAAACCATCTTAGTTGGGTCCTTTTTGATTGATATGAATTGTTGATGTATCACAATGTGATTGATGAAAGTTTTGAATAGTACCAAGAACAATTTTTTGAAAGTACCCCTGTCTTCAATACATCTAGGTGGCAAGTCGATGTACCAATTAAAAGAAAAATTCCCCCAAAGAGTAGGGGAATAAGAAAAGAACCACATTCTTGTTAGCAATCTAGTTTCGATTACAAATTTTCTTAATGTGATATTTAGTAGTTTGTGTCTCTCCATAGATAAAACTTGGGAAAACTTCTTAGGATTCTTAAGAAGATCATTAAGCACACCTGTCAAGTTGATTGGTGAGTCTATAGAATTTATAAAAAAGGCCATTAAAGGATTTTGTGGAACAATGGGGGGTTCCTGTGGAGTTGGAATTGAAGAAGATGACAAAATTTTGAATGGAAGTGGTGGAATTTGAGGTAATCCTTTGTCACTATGAGGCTTGCAAAAATGGCTAAGTTTGAGGAACTCGTTTAGACTTGGTGAAGATCTTAAAGCTTGTTGAAATGGAGATTCTACATCAGGATCTTCTAGTTTTCATCAATTCTTGAAAAGTGCACCTCTATAGAAGTATACATTCTCACAAAATAAGGTGCACCTTGGAATTTGGAGCACTTTTGCACCTACATAGCTCATAAGCTCAAAAAAATTAAAGAAAATTTGAACTTGTAAAAAATGCCAAATTTTGAAGTTTGCAAATGTTTTCTTCTATTCCAGAGGTTTAGACCCTCCTAGCACCAATTCTGTTGAGTTTTCATTTTTGATGATGCTTAATGCCAGGAATCCTTTCAAACTCCTCTTTTGAAAAGTTAATCCAAGTATCAACTCCAAGGTTTTGGGTGATCTTGTGACCTAGTTGAAGATAAATGTGAATGTTCATGACGAGGACTTTGCTGGTTCAAAAAATTTGGATAAGATGTAGAATCAACTTACTATCAAAAAGAATAAAACACACAAAAGAATTTTTTTTTTTTTTTTCTATTTTTTAATGAATACAATCTAACAATGCAATTATATGAATTCCTAAATTAACCAAGTTTTTATAAAGAAAATAACAAAGATAGGGTAACAAGAATTTTAAGCATATAACATGAAAAGTAAATTCTAACAGACATAAACTACAGAAACAATGTGTTTTCAAGTTAACCTTTCAAAAATATCAGTAGGTAACTAATAAAAATAGGAATTGCACTTCTTTAATTACAATGATGCAATCTTCAATGGGAATTTAGTAACTATAAGATGTTTCACTTTTCATAAAATTGCAAGGCCATGGAAAGTGCGCTCATGTGAGACAAAAAGCTATGCAGGAATAATATGATGATCTCTTCTCGAACTAAGTATCTTAGCAAAAGTTTTGAAACCATAGCAAACACAATAATTATAAGATTGCACAACTAGAATAACACAATAAATTTTTTGGCTCAATTACATCTAATGAACATACATCCACAAAATATAGCACACTTAGGCAAGAATCACTACACTCCAAATGCAAGCACCAAAAGCATATATTATTGCAAAAATAATAGCAGCCTGAAATACATGGTACATTCCTAAATTTATAAGAAATTCTCTCAATTTGTGTTGAGAGTGAGAGATCTCTTTAGGCAAACATATGCTTCTAAACTAATAAAACAAATCTACTTATGCACAAACTTACTATCTAACTGGTGCTAAGTAGGACTCCATCTATGTTTATATCATTAATTAGATTTATGAGCCTTTACATGTCATAGAAAAAATCAAGCATGAAAGAATAAGAAAGAGAAAGCCATTAATTGATGTAGAAGTGACTAAAAGTGCTAAAAATAGAAGCTCCATCTTCATTACGCATTTATAGGAGTTAAATAGCCATCAGAATGCCTTTCTGATGCATGAAAATCTCTAAATTTAGAACTTGAAATTAACTATTGGTGACCTCTTAATTTGCTCAAAACTTCTAGAACATTACTAAAAAAGGTACACCTGCACAACTGGAACAACTGTGCACTTTGAAAGTAGGTTCAAAAAATACAAAATTTCACTAAGAGTCAAAATTAAAATTTTGGCCTTTGGGTTTTGTTCCACTTTATACCAAAGCTATGTCTAGGTATTTGCCCTTGAATTTATAAATGATCTTAGTGACTTCAGGCGCATCTAGAAAATCTAAGGCTACATATTTGTGTTTCACTTTCTATCTATATTTTCCCACCTCGATATGAGTCTCTGCAAAATCTCTGAGTTTTACATCCAGCTCTAATAAGGCTTCTTCCATTCTAAATACTTGTCTCATATCATCATCGGGTGTCAGACATAATAACTTGGCCAAAATAACACTGGACACAATAACCCTACCATAATAACCCAAGGACACAATAACTAAGGGTCACAAAAATCCATGTTCAAAATAACCCATCAACCAAATAACCCATGGACAAGATAACCCATAGTCATTCTAGATCAAGTTAATATGCTTAAAAAGGGATTGTAAGGCATCATAGAGGATATTTAGGTCATTTTTAGGCCATATATCCATTATATACCCCTAAAATACCCTTAAAACATCTTTAGGATTGTTAAATAACTTATAAAAGGGTGATCCCACAATAATGGGTTCCACTTTTTGACCAATTTTGACTCTGAAATCAATATTTTTGCAACAAACGTCACGTTCAAGTGACTATATCTCCAAAACTATAAATAATTTCAAGATGACATAAACTAGTGATTTTGAGTACTTTGTTCCTACTTTGTAATCATATTTTTTAATCTAAAAAAAAATTTATTTCTGTCAATTTTTTTTATCTCCTCCAAAAAGTGGTACATAATAAAATTCAATATTTTAAAAAGTGATAGTCCGTTTGACACACATAACTTTTTTTCTAGAAATGATAATGAAGTAATTCTTTCTTTGTTGAATTTGTAACATCAATATCCAATGTCTGCATTTGGTTTGATTTATTTTTGTTGAATATTGTATAGTTTATGAAGTTTTGAAGTGACATGAACCTTAATTCAGACATACGTTCCGTTTGACATAGATAATTTGAAGTCAATTTATCATAAACCATTTTTTTTTTGAATAGAAAGGTATCTCAATAAGCCAGTGCCTCCATATTTTTCAAAATTTTTTTGACCTAATTTACTAATTTTCCTGAGGTGTCAAATTCGGTTGATGTTCAATCGGTAATGAACCTATAATGAGTTAAACTCATATTTGAAAGTCTTAATGATTAAATTATGTAATAAAATTATAGTTGTTGGAAAGCTTGCTCCGAGAAGCACATTTTGAAATTTTTTATTTTACAGTAGGAGATCATTCTCCTACAATTATGGTAGTCAAAAGAGCAAAAAAAAGAAAAAAAGAAAAAAAGAAAAAAAGGTTTTAATTTTTGTGATTTTGCATGTTCATGCGAACATGTTTACCATGTTCACATGAACCTATGTTCGCGCGAACATGCAAATCATGTCTGTGTGAACATATGGTAAACTCAATTTTTCATTTTGAAATTTTTTTCATTCTTGTTTGTCCCACTAAAGTGGAACCCATTATTGTGGGTTCACCCAAAATGGTAAATAATTATAAAAATAAAGACAAATTCGTCAGAATAAGGTAAATAAGAGTTATTGTGAAAAGATGTAAGTCAAAAGGCATTATGAAGAGGCATTAAGAGGATAGATAAAGTGGTAAAATTAAGAGCTTAGAGAAGTAAAGGAAGGAAGAAGGCAAGATTAATGAAGAATGTGTAGAGTGATAGGAAAAATAGAAATCAAAATTCATTAAAAAAATATAATTTTTAATATAATTTTAAAAATATTATATTAAATTTTTCTAGGGGTTTTTGTAAAGTATACAAAAATAAAAGTACTTTTAGGGAATCAAGAAATTCTTCATACTTTTTAATATATGTAATGCCTCTTCAATTTTTAACAAGTCAAAAAAATTACAAATTACTCATTTTAAATGGTTACCCATAATTGCTTCATCGAGAAGGTGTCAATAAAATTATCTGGCATTGTGTAGAATATTTTACAAATAAATGTTAAAGTCAGTGCTATACTACAACACAAATAGAGTCTAGTGATGTGATTAGTAGTATAGGACATAATCATGCTCCAAAAATTGAGATGATCACTATGAAATAGAAGTTGAATGAAATGAAAGACATGGCATGCTTGACTCAAGACTCTATAAAAAATATCATTTCTACTATATGTTCTAATATTTCATTACCGATAGCAGGAGGAATACCATCAACCAATGCATTATCCAAAATTATTCAAAGGAAAAGAATAATATTTGAAGTACCATCACAAATTCCTTAGACATCAAGAGATCTTATCTTACCAATTGAATATACAATTACCGATAGAGGGGAAAAGTTTCTTTATCATGATAGTAATTATGAGAATTGTTTTCTATTATTCACCACCACACAGGATAAAAGCACAAAGCTCTATCACCGTTTGTGATATCTTGTACTGTTTCGGCCGTAACAGCTCCAACCATACACATGTGGTAGTTTTGCGTGCCTATGTGGCACGTACCGTTTCAGCCAAAACCCATTCAGCCGAAAGCATTTCGGCCGAAACCCTGAGCCGGTATAAAAACCACCGCAAAGCTCTAGCGGCTATCATTGTTACTGTTGCGGTTCCTAGATGTTTGGAGAGCAGGTTAAGGGTTTCGGCCGTAACTAGTTAATGGTTTTTTCCTCCCCATTTTTTATAGTTTTTAAACGTATTTTTTGATTAATAGGTTTTAATCGTACTTAAAATAGTTTTTTTTGACGTATTTTGTGAGTGAAATGCTTAAAATTGTTTATTTTTTAATATGTTTAAATTATTTAAATTATTTTAGATTATTTTAGAATGGTAGTTAAATTAATTTGTTAGCAAAAATGTAGTTAAACATGAGATAAAAATGTAGAAAAACATTAATTAAAAGTGTAGAAAAACATTAAGTTAAAAATATAGAAAAATATTAGGAAAAACATTAGGTTAAAATATAGAAAAACATTAGTTAAAAGTGTAGAAAAATATTAGGTTAAAATATAGAAAAACATTAGGTTAAAATATAGAAAAACATTAGGTTAAAATTTAGAAAAACATTAGGTTAAAATATAGAAAAATATTAGGTTATGAGGTAAACATGTAGAAAAATATTAGTAAAAAATGTAGCAAACCTTTAGGGGACATTATTCAGTTTCTAACATAACTTGATGAATCTAGAGGTGAAACAATAATATCTTATGGTGAAATTAATTTTGACATTAAATACACCTTCTAACATAACCCTATATTAACTACAATCATAACCCATACCACATTCTAACCATAACATAGGCCCTCTACTAACCGAATGAACCACACTTAGATATTGATGATGTTCATTTTAACAACTAGTTATTGTTAGGTAATAATGAGTCTTACATTACCAAACAACACATTAAGATCACTTATGTCAACTGCATTTTTCAATACGTTATCCATACATGTGTGTCTTAAGGGGACATAGGAGTCATAATAGGTCATACTATTTTTTATAGGTTCTAAAAAGTCTTAATATGTATTATTAGGATATAATAGTTCTTATTAGGTAATGATGATTTTTACATTACCAAATGACACATAACAACCTCATGATACATTTCTAGGTATTTTTATCCATATATATATGTTAAGGGGACCTCGGGACTCCTACTAGGTCATTATGTCTGTTATAGGTTGTAATAGGTATTCATATGTTTACTAGCACATAATAGGTATTGTCAGGTAATAATGAGTCTTACATTACCAAACAACACATTAAGATCACTTATGTCAACTGCATTTTTCAATACGTTATCCATACATGTGTGTCTTAAGGGGACATAGGAGTCGTAATAGGTCATACTATTTTTTATAGGTTCTAATAAGTCTTAGTATGTATTATTAGGATATAATAGGTCTTATTAGGTAATGATGATTCTTACATTACCAAATGACACATAATGACCTCATGATACATTTCTAGGTATTTTTATCCATATATATGTAAGGGGACCTAGGGACTCCTACTAGGTCATTACGTCTATTATAGGTTGTAATAGGTATTCATATGTTTACTAGCACATAATAGACTGACCTTACTATCAACCTTAATAAAACTATATCCCATTTACTTTATTAACATTCTTAACTCTAATTCAAACTACTAAATTAAGTCATGAGTTCTAAATTGTAAACTAACATTTTCTAACTAAACTTATTTACTTATCTAGTAACAAATTTCTCTATCCCTATGTCCCAACTCGCATCTACACTCCCCATAATCATCAAAGCATTTACATCAAAATTTAGATTTTAGTCAAGAATTATATTTTTTTATTGCATGTATGTACATGTGTACACTTAGTTATCATTTAATCAAGAAATTTTATTTTATTTTTATTGCATATACATGTACATGTACGAATATTTATTTTTCACATTTGCATGAGCACGTTACAATGTACATTAGATATGGTCTCTAAGATAATTTGTTTTAAAATACATATGTATGTTACATGATTAAATTTAGCACCATACATTTAATGTTGTGTATTTATATGTACATGTGTTTCAAATTAAATTTAACTTTTAATTATTTTAATTTAAATAGACTTGTATGTTTATATTTGTATATATATGCATGTACAGATCTCTAGATATTTATCACTCAAATTGTAGCTTCACATTCATATCCTCATATTTATTTTCATATATACATTATGGTATCCGGTTCTGGGGATCATGCTCCTACATCGTCAGGGGATGCCAATGTTCATGGTGGGGGTCAGAGTGCTAAGTCTGGTACAACACATAGATCGACCTCCTCCACCCATGATAGACATCAATTATTTAGAGATACAGTTGCAAGATTATCTCATGCTATGCAAGTTTTGGATACCTCACTTTCCTCTTCTACCACCCTCCCTAATAGGGAGAAGGTCATAGCGATGCGAGAGGAGTTATTTCGTATGATTCAGACAGTTGAATCATACAACCCTTTTGATGATATGAGCATTGAGACATTTTATTCTTCTTTATCTCACAGTGTCACTGGCACTGTGAAGTACACACAGATTGACACTGAGGTTTCCACTGGCATGGTGAAAACCATGTTTCCATCTTATGCAGATCGTCGTAGAGTCAGAGGCTACTCTGCGACAAAGTGTACTAATCCACTCGTCGCACCATTGACGTATCCTCGTTGGTTGGCTACTCATCATACATGGCCACAGAAGGATGAGTTCCCGCTATATTTCTGCAAGCAATTGTTTGTAGAATTTCATTTACACTATGATGTTGACTATACAGATTATCCAGGGCATGTTGGGCAAGGTCAGGGGAGACTTTCTAACAGATTTAGATCCGCAGACACTCCTGCACCCATTAAAAAATGGGCAATGGTGGGTCCAAACCTTTTGGTTATGCCGAGAGTTCCATAGATGGCTACTGTAGGTGAGAGTGTTCCTGATGACACAATTAGGACACGGATTTTTTTGAGCATCACCACCATCGCCACACAGTTACATGAGATTTCTTATGATCGATGTAGTCGATATATGCTATGGTCTCCAGGTATAGCTCCCATAGCTACATCATCTAGCACACCTGTTGATGATGATTATCGAGTTGCAGACATACCTTCTCATGTAGAGATTTTTGCAGCCTTAGAGGTGGATGCATTGCATCGTTTGGAATCACATTTAGCATCTGATCTTTTAGATGCATATCAAGCATTATCTACACTCTCAGGGATTCCACTTCGTGACATGAGCTCTCATATTAGACATATTTTTTCACGTACAACAGTCCTAGAGGATTCATAGAGGCAAGAGGACATTCCTGCACCTTCTACTACTCCTACTGCTACACAGGCCCAGGCTACAGCACCAGCCCCAGCTACTCAAGACCCTACAACACCCCCCCTACTCAGGATCTCAGTGGCACCATACAGCTTGGTCTATTTGCTTCCATGCTTTTAGATCAGGGCTGCACTATTGACTTGGATGCTAATACTATTTTTTCATTACATGATTCAGATATCAGTCAGATCGGCAGAGCATTACATAATGCTACAGTAAATATCTCTATATGTTTAGATTTATTTTTATTATAGTAAATAATATGTCTATATGTTTAAATTAATGCATATGTGTATGTTTGTGTATGTGTTATAGGGTTTGAGTGATAGTATGTTACGTTTTGCTGATCTGCAGACACCGACATATCCTACACATCGTGAGTCCCAAGTATGCGAAAATTTATATATATATTTGAATTATATACATGTAGATCTTGATATAATTTTTCTATACACATAATTAAATGGTTCACTTTATATCATTTGACATAGGGTTCAGATGCAGCTGATAGACCCTTTTGGGGACAAGGCCCAGGATTAGGAGGGGGGATGTAGCTGATTAGATCATATGTGGCCTTTTATTTTATTACACACATGTTATGTCTAGATACATATTTATATGGATAGTTTGATGTTTTATATGCTATTTCCATATGCATACATTTTATATCTAGACACTTTGATCTCTTATATGTTATTTTCAGATACATGGCTTATATGGACACTTTGATGTTTTATATGTTATTTCTAGATACGTGTTTATATCATGGACAGTAAATGATGTTTAATATGTTATTTGTAGATACATGTTTATATGGAGATTTTGATGTTTTATATATGTTATTTCTATACATTTGATCTACATGATCTATTTTTATACATTTGATATGGGTACATTATATTCTCCGAATATATGCACATGTATGTTATTGATCTTTTAATGTAGACGTCTATTTTATTGGTCTTTTGATGTCTTCATATTTTATGTAACTTATGTATGTGTTATGCACATGTTTCTATATGTTATTCATATTTTCAATATTCAAGTTTACATGTATATGTATAGTTATTCATCTTAATGCCTTAATCTAAGTGTAATTAACTATATAATTTTAATGGTCGATGTACATAACAATATAACATATATTTAATGACATGTCTTAATTAACTGCATAATTAACTATATTTAGTCTAATTATATTTAATGTAGATCATGTATTAACTATATTTAATGACATGCCTTAATGTCATTAAATTATATTTAATGTCTTACTAATTAACTCTATTTAATGACTTAATTAACTCTATTTAACGACATGCCTTAATTAACTATAATTAACTATATTTAATCTAATTATATTTAATGTCTTAATAATTAACTCTATTTAATGACTTAATTAACTGTATTTAATGACATACATTCTTAATTAACTATAATTAACAGCATTTAATTAATAAAATATAATGTACATGTAATATGTAACATAGTTCATATAACATATACATGAAAGAACATAACGATTATATACAAACATAAAGAATGTATCATATAAGAACATATAAAGATTATATGTACATACAAATACATACAAATACTAAAAGGGTTGTCTTAAGGGGAGGTCCTAAGAGACTTGGTCTTAAATGAGATATCCATGTCGAATTTAAATAAAAATAATAATACATGTCTAATTTTGCATATGCAAGATAAACGATCCAATGTACAAATATTTATAAAACAAATATCCTATCAATATTAAATATGAAAGTATAAGAGCTATACAGGCATAACTCAACTGGAGCTCCACAATAAGTACATAGGTAAACTAGAGCTCCACAAACAATGTATTGTTAGGATCCTCTCTACTTTTTATTATCTCTAGAAGTTTTTCATGTTCTTCAATAGGCAATTTCCACTTTTGATTTCCACAACGTCCTTTTCTTTGTACTACTTCAAATTGTAATTTGGTTGCTATAACATGGTTACTGTAGTGTAAAACCTTTTCTCAAGGCTTGTATTCATTAAATTCAATACCACTACCAATTACCCATGTTTGTTGATAATATGTTCCTTCAATAACAACTGATCCAATTGGATATGACTGTTCATCAGCATCTATAGTTCCTTCTAGAAACTTGTGTTTTTCTTTTGTGCATCTTAAAAAATAATAGTCCACATTTTCTGCATTATCTAGTAAGGCTTCAACTACAAAAAATATCTCCTGCATGTATATAAAAAGATAAATATAAATTAATTTTTTAAAAAATATACATGTATATTAATTTATATATATGTATATATGCACACAAACCTGCCACAACTAAATCAGAAATGCGCTCATAATCAGCTGAATATATAGGATCATGAATGTTAATGTCAATGTCAACATCTTCAAAATGAGGCTTTCTAACTATCTCCTTCAAATCCCAATGTGAAACATATCCATTCCCAATATTTTCACATGCACTCACTACATTGTCCTTAATGCAGTCATCACAAAAACATGTTTTTTCTCTTACTTTAAGTACTAGAGGTTTATGGTTTCCTATAGTCATCACTTGATGTAAACTTCTAATTCCAGGAATCGTTTGACAATTGTAAGGATTAGATCGATCTATATCTATTACAAATACAAAAACTAATTGTCATATTTCAAAATAAATATTTAATTAAAAACTCAACTTGATTTGAAAAAGACATTAAAAATAAATATAACTTAGTTCACCTTTCACCTCCCAAAAGTAATGCTTATTGTATTCATTATCTCGAGTAGAAAAATGAACTTTGCACCATTCAAAAATTTGATTTGCACTCTCTATCCTATTCCCTATATGTACATACAATATGCATGTATATATAAAATTTAAAATATATGCTATTAGAGTATTAAACATGTACATTTAAAAAATGAATATATTTACCTACAAGTTCATGTTGTCAAAGCGTACATTTTATACATGCTCCTGCTCCATCATGCTCCCCTTTTCCATGTCCACTTTCAAAGAAATTCCATAAAAACTTAACATTGGTTCTAGCATGTTGCATTGCTAACCAATTTAATGCTTTTGCAGATTTGAATTTTCTTGTGAACGTGAAACATGATAAGTATCTACAATTATCCAAGTACATATATCAAATAGAAATAGACATGTCCAAATAAATACAAGTTAAAATAAAGTTAAATAAATGTGTAACTATTTCGTGTATACTAACCTGCACATCCATCAGACCAAATCCAATGCTCTGAAACATTTATTCCACGATTTCTAAAATCTTTAGAGAACATTGAAAAACAATGAGCCACATAACTCCTGTCATGAACTTTATCATCACTAATATAGAAATGAACCTCTTTGATGATGATGTGCTCATTTTCATCCAATCTTTCTATCTGATCCACATCAAATTGTGCATGTCTATAGGTCACTTGCACAAATATTGCAACTTGTTCAGAATGATAATATTGGCTTTGGAGCTCTGTATGAGGTGCAAATGTATAACTCTCAAAAAAATCTACAACTAAAAGTAAACAACCAGGTGGAAAACAATTTTTGGAATCATGAAACTGTTTAGCTTGCCATCGTGCACCATGACAATGTTGGATATGTGGATATATCTATGGACGAAACTTGGCCATGAACTCATCATAATGCAATTCACTCTCCTTGAATACAATTTTTCTGGATTCATCCCCTCTATTATTTTGGTATGTCTCATATTCATATCTCATCCATGAAACTGGTGTGGATTCATTAATATTCTCAACTTGCATAATTTTAAAAAATTGTGTAAATTTGCACAATCTTCACACTGATTTTTGATGCATTGCACTTTGAATTCATCTGAATCTTCTAATTTATCACATAATATGGACCTAAAAAATTGTGTTCTACTGCTAGGGATGACCAAATTAGATTCAAGTATTGCCATAACTTTTTTAAATGATTGCAAGTGTAGACCAAATTCAACATGATTTCTACAACAACAAGTTTCTCGCATCTTTTTTATATTCTTGTTTGAATGCTTCAAAAATTTCACTTTGAGTTATATCTAAGAAATATTTTGGATGTTCAATTTTGGCCCCTATTTCTTGATCTTTAATTTGTATAGTATCACGCTTGTTGGAAGAAACACAAGAATGTGTGGTCCAAAATTCAATAACTTGTCTTTTTACTTCTTTAGAAATCTTGTCTTTTCGAGGAACTCTACAAATATTCACCCAATTATTCTCAATGTTATCATCTAGCATATTTCTCGTCTTGATGTATCTCTAGACAGTTCTTCTAGATATATGTAGTACATCAAAAATTGCACATACATGTTTTCTATGTGTCAATTTTTTACTAGATATAGTAGTCATCAATGCTCTACATGCATTACTCAAATCACCTCCTCGAGTTGCGTTGTCAATTCTTTTATAAGCATTTTGCAAATTTTTAACTATTGTTTTATTAATATTATGGGCATGGCTTTTCTTGTTATCAACACCCAACAACTCTAAAACAGGTCTCATATCTTTTCTCCTAAATAACTTGACAAATAATTGTGCCTGTCCAAATATACTTTTATCCTTGAAATATTCATCCCACATGTTCTGACAATGCTTTCTGATAGTGTTATCATTTATCATATCTTTATATGGAATTTGGTTAAAAAGTAGTTCTTCATCCAAATCCATCAAATTTTGTATGCTTTCTAATTTGTCTCTATCAATAGAACTACCAATTTCTTCATCTTCATTACTTTCATTTTCTTCATGAATCTCATCATGTTCAAGAATTTCAGTAGGTTGGTTTTGAGCATGTTTTGTATGGCCTTTCATTTTGTCATCTCTTTTTCTATCATATTTCCTTGATCTTTTCCTTTTACTACCCATTGAATATTTCAATCTATAGAAAAAATAAAAAATAAATTTAGATTTCACTAAATATCAGCTAATGGTTCAATATATAATACATAAAAATAAAAATAATTAGAAGAGGAAAAAAGCACCTTCAAAATATTCGATCCTTTGCAATATTGATTAAATCCGCAAAACAGTTGTTGAAAATTGCTTCAAAATTAATTGTTTTTTGCAAATCTTCTTCCAATTTTTGCTGTCCCTGTATATTAAATTTTCTAAAATAGGGAAAACAATTTTTTTTTATATCAAATAGTCACATTAACCGCCAGCGGTTTCTCTTGCCGACAGGCGCTTCGGCTGAAACCGTTACGGCCGAAACAGTGCTGAACGAAACAATCTATGTGGCAGCCAAAGAAGCAAAAATCAAAACTTCTGTAAGCATCTCACTTTGAAGGCCAAATTGACCTACTAAATTGAAGTATTTTTTAAAACTAAAAATATACTTTTTTAGTTCTCAAAGTCACGATTATGATTGTATAATTTTTTTAAAGTTTTGATTATGAATAATATTTTATAATTTGAAAATATCACAAGTAGGTATCTTAAGATTCAGGAAGATGTCTATTCAAAAATAAGAAAAAAATAGTAAATCATGTTAAAAATTTAATTTTTTTTTATGGTGCACTAGAGAAGAGAGTCTTCTTCAAGAATATGTAATTTAAAAAAAAAAATATGTAGATTTGATGGAAAAAGTTTGACGGGAGAAAAAAACTGTCTATTTCAGATAACTTTGACTTTGACCAGTTATAACTTAAAAAATATTAGCCAAATTTCAATTTTTCTTTTTTTGTGCACCAGGTATACATGTTAACTCTAACATATTCCAAAATCAAATCAAAATATGAAAATTTGCATATATTTTTTTGATGGGAAAAAAACTCTATATTTTTAGTATTTTTAAAAAATTAAAAAATACACTTTAAAAATTCAAAAATAAATAAAAATTTCACTCAATTTTTTTAAAAAAAATTATAAACATAAACTTCATCCAATTTTACACATTTCATTAGTTTACATCATCTTCAAATTCTAAGCACAAATGCCACTTTTATTTCATTAAAGTTGAAGACTTTAAATTTTGATATCACTTCTCCTTTATAAAAGGTGACACAGGTTTGTGCTTTTACCCCACAAAATTTGCAACTACTAAAAGAATATAAAAATTTGTTTAGTGATGGTACATTTAAAAATACCAAGTATTTTTCAGCAGTTGTACACAATTCATGGCTTGAAAACTGATGCAACATTTCCACTTTTCTATATTCTTATGACCAACAAAACAAGATCCAGTTATACACAAGTACTTATAAAATTAAAACAATTGCAACCTGATCTAAACCCAAAAACTATACTTATTGATTTTGAATTAGGTTTTAAGGGAGCTATTTCTAAAAAAATTCCAAATATCACTATTTGAGGATGTATTTTCCATTTCTCTCAGTGCTTGTGGAGTAAAGTTCAAGAAGTAGGTCTACAAACATGTTACAATGTCGATGAAGGATTTTCATTTGAGATCAAAAAATTTGTTGGATTAGCTTTTTTTCCTCAAATATAAGTAATCAATGCATTTGAAATAATTCTATAATCTCTTTATTATATAGAACATGAGGAGACTTTGCAACCCATAATTGATTATTTTGAGGAGACATGGATTGGAAGACTAACCAAAAAAGGCAAAAAATGGTCACTCAAGTTTCCAACGAAAATGTGGAACTACTATTCAGCTATTCAAGATGATCATCCCAAAAATAATAATTCTATTGAGGGATAACATAGATGATATAGTGAATCATTTCAATCATCACATAGCTCAATCTGGAGATTCATCAAAGTAGCGAAAAAAGAACAAGATCACCAAGAGAATAAAATAGAGAAATATATGGCTAGACATACTACACAACCAAGTAAGAAAAAATACTCAAAACTCAAAGAAAGACTAAAAAGACTCGTTGATGGTTATGACAATAATAATATTTTAGATTGTATAAGAGGCATTTCTCATAATGTGACACTTTTATTGAAAATTCGAATAATTTTTTTTTTCTTCTTAGAAATATACTTGTAATTTATAAATTTTGTTTTCCTTTCTATATAATCTTATTGGATTATTTTTTCCATTGGTTATTTTGACTCCAGGTTATTTTAGATTGGGTTATTATGACCCTAGGCTATTTTTTCCTTGGGTTATTATGGCTGGGTTATTTTTTCCAAGGTTATTTTGGCCAAGTTATTATGTCATGTAATCACATGTGGAGATTTACAAGCTCAACGATCAATCCCAAGAGAAATATTTAGAGGCTAAGAAAAATTATTGTCATGCATGTTTAGACATTTTTGAGGATGATAAATGGGATAAATAATAAAGGTAGAGGTAGTAGTTCAGTAATTTTGGAAAACTAATTCTAGAATAATGCAACTTTCGCTATCCAATCATCTATTAAATCTAATTCCTTAGTTGTATATACATCCATTAACATCGATACCTTTGTCTCTTAATTGACTGAAGTGCTTACAAGTCTTTGCCCCAGATATGTACATCATCCATCAAACCAAAATCTTGATTCAAAGTGGCTACTAACCTATCTACATTATGCTGCATAATGTGTAACAAATTTAGAATTCCTTGTATAATATCTACACCCTTTCCACAAAACTCTCTCTCCACTACTAATAAGCTCTCAAAAATGGGTCTAATTGTACTGCAACCCTATCTTTTATCTCTAGTGTTATGCTCAAAGTCTCCTCTGGATGTTCAAGATCTAAGGGACCAACAAATTCACTTAGATATCCCCTTAGGATTTCATTATGTCTCTGAAGTGTTATCAATTCTACCCCCTTCTATTCTAAGCTCCTGAATACTTTCTTAATTCCTATTGTTACCATTAGCTTATTAGTATCCAAGGCAGGTTTCCCAAGCATGACTTCCTTGATGTGATAATCTCTTGGTGTCAATTCTTTAGCATCTATATGCAAATGAGGGATAGCCAGGTGTACAAATAAGTACTGGTTGTGATCACTCATGATGAAGCCTAATACCTGTGCATCCTTTGTAGGTAACTAAGGCTTCCTTAGAAATTTAATCAATTCCATTATATCATCCTCTTTTGAAGTGAATTGCTGCATTTTATTTCTTATAACTTCCTTTCTTAGCCACCTTGGGGTATGCTCCATTAGAGATTTTCCTTTTGAGGATGACAAAGTTTTCTCAGCTATACTCTTCCCCTTATCTCCCCTTTTTGGAGTCCTCTCATTCTGTAAGAGATCTGCATTAGGAATCTTTTTATCTTTAGAGTCCATAGTCCTCATCTCTGTGTCTTGACAAGGCTACTAAGGATACTCATTTACTTTTCCTTCCTGTGACATACTCAGTTATTTTTCCTTCTTGTGGCACTTCATGGTGGATACTTGTTGTGGCTCTTCTTCTTGTTTTTCTTAGACTTCTTCTTATTCGTTGTTTGGTGGCAGAGGAGTAGTTGATCCTTTATCAACACAAAATGTGACTTGATGTGGTGATGTTATAATTATTTCAAGACCTTGTGGCAAAGGTGGCAATTGATTCCATCCTCCTATTGAACTTGATTGGTTGTAGTGTCTACTTTCTTGTCACCCACCAATTCAGTACCAACTAGCATGATATCAAAATTTGACATCTTAAAGACATCAATCCCCTCAACATCCTACTCATCTATCCATTATTGCATTTCATCCTCAAAAGTTGTAGATTGAATAACTTACTCAGGAATGGGTGGCAGTGTAATTTTAGAGCTTCTTTTTTGCTCCTCCTCTATGGTTTTGGAAGGATGGGTCTTCATGTTTGAAGGTAAGTTATCCTCTTCATCTTCATCATCCTCTTCTTCCTCTCCTTCTTCTGAGATGACTTCTAGGAATGATGGAAAGGGAATCACTCTCGTATTCACCTTTTGTCTCCTCTTGAACAAATTCTTGATCTTCCTTTTCTTAGGGGTGGAAGGGAAGGCTTGAACCCCTCACACGTAGGTGGAGACACATCTTGTGCTTCAATTTGAGCTTCTCCTTGGTCGTGCTCAATTGGCAGTACTTGAGGATTTCCTTGGGTGGATTCTACATTCTTAGACCCTTGTACATTTTCTTCTCCTATCTATTGAGGTGCTTGTGTTGCTTTATCTTCTAGCTTAGCTTGTTGATGAGAATTCCTCTTCCTCTTTCCTTTACCTTTTACTTTTTGAGCCCTATAATATCCAACTAGCCTATCCAATTGGTGTACTATCTCTGGCCTCATGGGGGATTAAGCTATGAATGTAGGTATTGTGACCTTTGGTTGGGCTGGCCTAAGTGTGAAAGACCACTATTTGATGGATTGGATCAAGTTTAAAAGGCATCTTGATCTAATCTTTTGTCAATTTGATGATGTGCCTTGCCATGTGATTAATGTCTGAGTTATCTTCTTTTTCAATCTCAACATTCATGATAGGTCAGTCACCAATCTTATCCCTATTGAATAGTGGATTGAGAAGATCCTTTGTATCTTGTTGCATGATATTTAAAGGAATATTTATCTTCAAATTATTCTTTGCTAGATGTAGTCATACTATAATAATTCCTTTTATGGATATCGTCTTTGTCTACTGCATTCATCCAGTGATCTTCAATGGAATCTTCATGCTGAAATGTTTTACCCACCAAGTATTGCACTCTCCTGATGTTATCAAAATAAGGCCAAGGGGAATTATATTCATCTAATGGATATTGATCTCATTCTAAATAAAAGGATGGAATATCCTATCTTTGGTGCATATTAAATGGTCCTATTGTAATGGGCCATACCCATGTTAGTTTGTGTTGTCTCCTTACTCTGTCATATGTGGACAATAGTTTTCAAGAAATCTTTAATAGAATGAGTCTATCACTGGGATACCAAGAGATCTTCTTGGGGTTGATAGTTATACCCACTACCCTCAAATATGTGAATGTCTGATATTGTATGTAATAGGCTCCAACTTTTAAAATCTTTGCAATTTCTATTTCTGACATCCTTTTAGCATAATCTCCTTCAATGAACTAGATTATTGCAAGTATAAAAGCATCATTGATGATCCTATATTCCTTGCTATGTTTCTGAAGATTCTTCTTAACCACCTAAGGATATAGTATGTATGGCCATGTATTGGCATCTTACATACTACCTCTTTTCTATAGTCGTGGATAATCGATTGCCCTAGAATTTTTGGTTTTTTTTAACCACCACTAGTGTTGGAATATTCAAATATGGAAAGAATACTAATGAGAGGAGGGGGGGGGTGGGGTGGGGGGTGGGGGGGTGAATCAGAAGTATTACACTTTGTCCAATAAAACTTCTATCTGAAAGTAAATTGCATGCATGTAAATACATCATGAAAATATGAAACTAAGATATGCACCAACAAGACATAACACTGGAATTTGGTAACCTAGAAACCCTCCAGAAATAAGAAAGTAAAATTGGGGTGGGGATGATACCCACCAAAATTCACTGCAGTAATATTGTTCGACCACTTCTGATGGTCTGCGCTGTTAAAGGCATGCCCTGTTAAAGGCTTTACACTATGTCAATAGTGACCTAGTTAAAGGATTTACAAACACTTAACATGAAGTGTCATCCTGTTAAAAGATTTAATCACCTTTTGATAGGGATCTACAAATAGCTATTAAGCCAACCTATCCACATAGGATTTCCTTTCTAATACAATGGTAAGAGAGTATTAGGTATTATAAACCTGATAGTTTGCAATCCTTGATTACTGAATCTAGGTACTTGTTCTAGCTCTCTCTCTAATTTTGATCCTCTGAGATCTGATTTTTGTTCGTCTCCTTTTCTTTGTTCTGATCAACTGAATATTGAATTGTTGCTCTTACTCTCTATGTCTTCTTTCATTGAATTCCATTATGATTTTCCCTTAACACTATTCTCCTTCTCTCATCATCATCATTACAGTGAATCTTTTGTCTTCCTTAAAAAGACTTCGAAGACTTAGGGTTAGATATGGATCTACGATCCACATTGAATCTCAATTTACCACTCAATACTTCCCTTTTTGCTGATTGGTTGCATGCCTTTCCAATTTTCCAATTGGTTGTATGTAGATTGCATAGGAAATGTAAAAGATTTGTTCTTATCTCTAGATCTTTCGAGATTTACCTCATGTCAGCTACAAAAATGGTTTACATCATAGTTTGTGCAATTACAAACTCTTATGTTGATATCTTGAGTTACTCAGCTCTTGAAGCATTACTGATGCTCGGCACATGTTGTTTCCTGGATAGCTCGACACCTAAACAAAACTATATCACTCAACACCTTATGTTACTTGACACTTGAATAACTCGACACTTGATATCATTCAGCACTTGATATCACTTGGCACTTGATATTACTCGATACTTGATATCACTTGACACTTGATTAACTCAACACTTGATATCACTCGACACTTAAGTAATTCAGCACTTGATATTACTCGGCATTTGATATCACTCGACACCTACTCTTTGCTCGGCATGTATAGTAAAAAATGGTTAAGTGTATTGACACTCAGCTATCAAAATTATTCTTTAAACCAACAATCTCCCCCTTTGACATGAGTGGCAAAAAAACTTAACTAAGATCTTGTGATCTTGGCATTATTTCATGCATCCTCTTATTTGCTTTAAAAAGTTTAGAAACAAATAAAAATATTCCTTATGACTCCCTATGAGTTGATTATGCCTTGTGCACTCAGTGACTTCTGTCCTGTTTTTGCATTCTGACTAATATGTTATACAAAATTTGTCAAAAAAAAAAAAAAATTCTATCTCATCTTTCATTTTGTACTTAACTCCCCCATACTTAATCTCTACTTAACATTCTCTATACTTATTCTCCCCCTTTTTGACACTTATGTCAAAGGTCTTATAAGGAAATGCCATACTTGGCCAAAAATGTACTATTGACTTCAAGGAGTACGTTCAGAGCTACATCCTAATTTGCTAGTGCAACATCCAATGACTTATGCTAGATGGCAATCTCTGTTGCTAGGTGTACAAGTCCATCAGTTGTAGAAAGATTGGGGTCTTTCTTGAGGGCTATCTCTGAATTCATCTACTCCTTGTGAAGTATTTCCAAATGAGGAGTGATAGAGGATTGAATTTGCATCAATTTATCTTTTGTGGTTGCCTCCTCTGTTGCTAAGATAGCTAACTCTCTTTGTGTGTGAAGCGATTGGGAAAAATGCTTCTCACTCTGAGCAAGATTTGCGGGGAGTTGCATGCTAGAAATCTTTAGATTTTTCTCCAAGATCAGTATCTTCTGGCTAGTGTCTTGTGTGAATGTGGAAAAGTCACACAACTTGTTGTACAGGAAAAATATCTTTACAAGTACAATTTTGACTGCTTCAATTTTCTTAGCCAGCTCTACTTGTGATAGTGCTATATCATCGGATATTTTCTTGTTCCTTTCTAAACATTCTAGTAGTTTGGCATTTGTTTCCTGGTCTTCACTAGTCACCTAGTCAACTATATCAGTTAGTTGCTCTACAATTGGCCTTGACTCATCTAGAGACTGTAAGCAGAAAGCTTCTATAAATATGTCTTTGATTTCATTCAAGGTAAGCTTGTGCTTGTGTTCTCTTCTTAGTGCTTCTTGTCTCCTTCTTTTGTCCAATGCACTTTGAATTTCATTGATCTTCTCTTCAGTGAGAGTGCTAGATTCATAATATGGAATCTTTATTTCTTCATCAAGCTCAGGAATTCCATAGTGAAGTTTCCTGACTACCTTTGATGAGCTCAAGGTTGGTGTTCTGATTTGTAATTGTAACCCATCTGTGCTCGGCTACTGAAGAGTCTATGTTGGAGTACCAAATTTGGGTAATGCAACCAATGTTTGTATAGCACAATCCTTCTTTCTTGTCTCATCTTTTTCTTCAGCATGTATATTCTTTTGATGATCACTAGATGGGGTTCAACTTGCTGGCTATTCAGATGTTTCTTTAATTTCCCCTACTACTGTACTCGACATCTGAAGTGTGTCATTGACTACACTTGGTGGAGGTGGTGGAGGAAGAAATAGAATACTAGTAGGTTGTATGATTGAAGGTGGTTCTTGTGTTTTCACCTTGACTTCCTTTGTTTTGACTACCGGATTCTGCAATTCATCAACACTGACCAATACAGGATTTGAACATAATTTTGCTACTAGTGTTGATTGGTCAAGGATTTCTAAATCCTCTACAGTTAACGGATTGATGTTTGGACTTGTAGTGTCTGTAACATACTTGATTTTGATAATATTTGCAGGTGTGATGGTGGCATGAGGAGGACTAGAAGGGGATACTTGTGTGTCTTGCACACTTTGATCTTGTTGCATAGTTGTATCTTTCTCTTCCTCTTTCTCCTCTGTATGTGCCTTTTCATCTTCCTTTTCTTCTTCAACCTTCTTCTCCACTTGTTCCTCTTTTTTTTCTTTGATTCCTGATGCCTTCTTCTCCTTTATCTTGACACTTGCTTCTTCCTTATATTCTTCATTATACACATCTTCTATTTTCTTGTAAACTATCTTTCACAATCTTGTGGATTTTGTAACTACCTCCTCAATTTTATTCTGTAAAATGCTGAAGGCTCTACGTTTGGGAGTGAATCTATTGTTATACCTCTTGATTGCATTTGTTACTTGATCCTTAGTCAAATCAGGCAATAATCTAGCTAATGTTGATTCCCTTATCTCCCTTTCCATTTGTAAACAAAAATGCCATTTATCCTCTATAATTTTGTACAATTCTTTAGGCATTGATTCATCTAATTCTAGAGGTGTGTGCTTATACTCATCCATCATGGCATACACTGATTCCTCTAATTTATTTTGTTCTTCTTTAGTGAGCTTAGAAAAAGTTAGGTTCTTTAAACCTTTCAAATCATCATTCTTGAAATTGGCTATTGTCCTCTGACTCAGTCTTCTCCTCATCTATTTCAGGCTGGGCAACAAATTTTCTTTTCTTCTTTGGCTTAGCAGCAGTCTTCTTTGAAGTTTTCTTCTTCTCTCTGGCCTCCTCTTGGGCTTTTTGTGCTGTAGCCCTTGTAGTAGGTCTCTTTGGTGCTGGAGTAGCTACTTTCTTTCCCTTGGGTTGAGGAGTAGGAGGAGTTGTGGCCTTTCTTTTTGTGAGCTTGGTTTTAACTTGTGCTTCCTCGGCTTCTTCTTCCTCAACACTTTCCTCTTTATCTTCTCCTAACCGTTGAGTCAGACCTTGTGGTTTATCTTCCTCATCTTCAATGTCTTCTTCTTTCTCTTCTACTGTTCCTTCTTCTTCAACACCAAATTTTTGTTTGATTTTCCTTACCCATTTTTCTTTCTTCTTTACTGCTGAGGTAGTTTTCAAATCTGTTATCACCCTTGATTTTACAACATCATAGGTTCCAAAGGCTTTTGCATTCTTATCAACTTCTTCTGCAAGGAGGGCTATTATTGCTGCGAAGGCTTGATCAATGTCAAGTTCATAGCCTAGTGGCCTAAGCCATCTTACTCTAGGTATGAATACTTGTATATAGGTATAATCAATATCTACAAGAAAACAAATGTCTTTTTCATATTTTTCAATCAATGAAATTGGAATCTTCATTCTTTGTTTCATGGACTGTTTGAAGTCCTCAAAGTAACTAGTCATTTAGGCATCAAAATTGTCACCCATCTGTTCAATATATCCATTGATTTGTTCAACAATTGTTTTGTCTAGATTCCATCTCACCTTACCCACAGAAGGGAATTCTTTCATCAGATAGAAAAACATACACACCAAAACTAATCCAAATTTGCACTAAGCTCCCTTGCTCTTCCTTATAGCTCCCAGATTCTCATTAATTTATTGAAACATGAGCTCTACTAGATCATAGGTATGATCCTTTTTAATCAATTTGTATGCAATATCTACTACTATAAAAGCCACACTATTTAAATTGCTTGACTAATAGAATTTGTGTGAGATAATTCTCACAAAAAAATCTAGTAGGGGTTTTGTGATTGTATCAATAGTCATTCCCCTATTATTCCATTTAGCACCTGTGTTTCACTCTATTACTTCCCTTTTATCACTACTTAGGGTCTTTGGCCGATCTAGGGTTGGAATACTAGTAACCCTATGAACAGTTCTCTTAGTGAATTTCACTGGCCCTATTTCTAACCAAAAAGCTCCATCATGTATTCTGCTCAAAACTATGCGTACCCATTTCAATTTTGAAAACAATAAAAAATTCTAGGGTTTTGGTCAATCCTTTTCTTTCGACTATTGAGAACTCATCTTTCAATATCTTGTTCTCACATAGTTTGTCATATGTATTGTAAATTTCTAAATCTCCTATAGCTCCAATTTTGCAGTTATCGCATCTTTGAACATCTTGGACCATAACAACTTTATCAGTAATAACTGATAATGCACCTGCAGGATCCTTCTTATATGCAACTTCTAGAATGGGCTTGAATTTTGGTTGCTTATATTCATTACTAACCAACTATATCTCATGACTCTCTTTGATCTTAGTGGTTCCAAACCCAGATGCCATTGTTTTCCAAACTAGGGTTTACAGTTTAAACAAGTTTATAAACACTACGTAGCTCAGCACTTAAGTAAAATACCTCAAATCGATGAGACTCGTGCTGAATCGCTATGGAAATCTTCACAAATGGCTTCTAAGCTGACCTTGATCTTCTGCATTTTTCTTGTCTTTTCTTCATGTTTGAATGGTAAGAAATGATAAAAAATTGAACTATGTACTCTTCAAAATAGAGTAATTAATGCTTAGTGCACTGACAACTGTCTACTCATCACCTAAAGGATTTTGACATGACTTTGCACTCATTGTGTTTCATTTTTCTCGGCTCCCATTGATATTTCACAACTCAGCATCATCTATCAACTTGATCACTATTAGCAACTCGGCACCTGAAGACAATTTTGTCAGATTTTGCAAGACTCTTAATTTTGACTTGGCATCTTTGCTTATGCAATTTTCTTCTTTGTAGTTCTTCTTTGTTTTGGGACTGATGTATGATGTAGCTTAGTTTATTAATCCCACACACCCATTCATGCTTAATTTGATTAAGTGTGATCACTTGACCTATTAGGTGAAGTGATCTCTGCACTTGATGTGCTACACTCATCTTTCTTCTTCCATGTCTTATTCATCTCACTTCTGATGTGTTCAACATCTATCTTTGTCTTTTCATTGTTGAACTTAGAACTTGGTGCCTTTGGCCTTGTTGGGCAATTCCTACTGATATGACCAATTTTTAAGCAACTGAAACATGTGGTTTGACTCAACCATCTTTTATAGGTTCCCCTAAAATGTGTTCTTATGCAATTTTGGGGTATATGTCCATATTCTTAACAATAGTGACAACTGTACCTAGTGTTGTAATCTCAAAATTCATGGTTTGATGTTTTTGCTGGTTGATTTGATGTCCACATAGGCTTTGATGTGCATTCAAAAGCTCTATGTCCATATTTCTGCAATTATGATAGTGACCCTCAAATCTTGATGTCTTAATAGTCTTGGTTCTCAATTCATATGCTTGATGACCTTGCTTCTTGCACTTATGAAAATAGTTTACATTCTTAGGCTTATCATGCTGATGGGCGTTCTTGCTTCTACATACATTAGATGTATGTCCTTTCTTTCTATAGAAATGACATGTAAGCTTGACATTTTTACCTTTTTCGCTTCTTTGTTGAGCACTCTTTGATGATTCTCCAACTTTAGTGCTGTTGTATCCAAGTCCTGATGTATCATGGGTTGATCTTGGGGATTTTAGTAATTTCTCAAAATACTTGATGGCTTCATTGGGTTTGTTGAAGCTTTCTAAAATTTCCTTTTCTCTTCTTAAGTCATTCTACAATTGTTCATTCTACATCTTTAGTGTAGAGATCTCAATGTCTTTCACATTAAGTTCATGATGAAGGTTCATTATTTGGGCAAGTGTATCCATCTGCATGGTTGAGATCCTTGTTAATTTAGTACATTTTTCTTCAAGTCTATTTACAAGATTCTTTTTGTCATTTTCCATCATGACTTTATCTTCAACTGCACTTTTCTTTTGTTCAGTGATTTCACATAACATTATGGCCTGTGATTCATGTTCCATCTTGAGAGATCTTATCTCATCTGTTTGAACTTTGTTTTTCTCCATCAGTTCTACAATTGCTGCATCAAAATTTTTAGTATCTCCATTGAAAAATATGTTTGTGTTATCAATCTCCTTGTAGTTGATCTCATTTTCGGCTATGGCTAAATCCTTCCTTCTTTTCAATGAGTTTCTCAACTTATCTCTAGATTCCTCCAAGCTATGCAGAGCAAGTTGCACATCTATCACCTGATTTTCAATGATCTTTCCAAGTTTGAAAACTTCCATCTTTAGATCTTTTCCCCCAAGCTGTTAGTCTTTTTCTTGTGAGAACCTAACTAGACTCTAATACCAATTGTTCGAATATTAAAATATGGAAAAAATACTGATGAGAGGGGGGGGGGGGGTGTGAATCAGAAGTATTACACTTTATCCAATAAAAATTCTATCTGAAAGTAAATTGCATGCATGTAAATACATCATGAAAATATGAAACTAAGACATGCATCAACAACACATAACACTAGAATTTGGTAACTCAGAAACCCTCTAGAAATAAGAAGGTAAAACTGCGGTGGGGATGATACCCACAAAAATTCACTGCAGTAATATTGTTCAACCACTTCTGATGGTTTGCCCTGTTAAAGGCTTTACACTGTGTCAATAGTGACCTAGTTAAAGGATTTACTAACACTTAACATGAAGTGTCACCCTGTTAAAGGATTTAATCACCTTTTGATAAGGATCTACAAATAGCTGTTAAGCCAACCTATCTAGATAGGATTTCCTTTCTAATACAATGGTAAGAGAGTATTAGGTATTATAAACCTGATAGTTTGCAATCATTGATTGCTGAATGCAAGCACTTGTTCTGGCTCTCTCTCTGATTTTGATCTCTGAGATCTGATTTCTATTCGTCTCCTTTGCTTTGTTCTGTTCAACTCAATATTGAATTGCTGCTCTTACTCTCTATTTCTTCTTTCACTGAATTCCATTATGATTTTCCCTTAACACTATTCTCCTTCTCTCATCATCATCATTACAGTGAATCTTTTGTCTTCCTTAAAAAGACTTCGAAGACTTAGGGTTAGATATTGATCTACAATCCACATTGAATCTCAATTTCCCACTCAATACTTCCCTTTTTGTTGATTGGTTGCATGCCTTTCCAGTTTTCCAATTGGCTGCATGCAGATTGCATAGGAAATGTAAAAGATTCATTCTTATCTCTAGATCTTTTGAGATTTACCTCATGTCGGCTAAAAAAATGGTTTACATCATAGTTTGTGCAATTACAAAATCTTATGTTGATATCCTGAGTTACTCAGCTCCTGAAGCATTACTGATGCTTGGCACATGCTATTTCCTGGATAGCTCGGCACCTAAACAAAACTGTATCACTTGGCAACTTATGTTACTTGACACTTGAATAACTTGGCACTTGATATCACTCGGCACTTGATATTACTCGGCACTTGATATCACTCGGCACTTGATATCACTCGGCACTTGATATTACTCGGCACTTGATATCACTCGGCACTTGAATAACTTGGCACTTGATATCACTCAGCACTTGAGTAACTCGACGCTTGATATTACTTGGCATTTGATATCACTTAGCACTTGATATTACTCAGCATTTGATATCACTTGACACCTACTCTTTGCTCAGTATGTATAGTGAAAAATGGTTAGTGTATTGACACTCAACTATCAAAATTATTCTTTAAACCAACACACCAGTTGCTCACCAATGTTCTCACTAAGAATAGAATATCAATCAATTGGAATCTCCATTGTTCTGATTGTCTCAATAAAATGCACCATAAAAATGTTCAAGTGTCCATATGTTGGAACGATTGAATATCTAGTATCTTCCCTCATATAACCTTGTATCATATCAACTTTTCCTAACTTCCATCCTACAAGAGTCTTCTCAATAAGGAATGAATACTAGATTATCTCAAAAGCTTCATCAACATGTTCTCTGTACCATCTCTCCACTTCTTGATAGGTTTATCTAATGAAATGATCTACCCTTGGGAGATGAAACACATTCTCAATGTTCTTAGGTCAAAGATCCAAGATGACCTCTCCAGTTATGCTCTTCACTATCCTTTCTTCAGGAACACAATTTTATGTGAGTGTCACAATAAGCTCTGAGGATTTCACTAACACTAGATGTGACACTACACTAACAAGTCTTGATTGAATCAATGCAAATATTATCACAAACCTTTCTGTGGGTTGGTTACACAGTGTCAAGAATGCACCTAAATTTGTGTGGCCTAGTTTAGTGTCCTAGATCTCTGAATGATCATCCTAAAAATATGACTTTCTCAAAACACCTTGAAACCTGAACACTATTGGCTTTGGGACCATCTTTGTTACAAGGGAGGATGATGAAGATGCCATTAAATCTGCACAAAAATAATGTCCATTAGTTTAGAGTTAAAGAAAAAAATGATTAAATGAAAACCTAATACAGACATGGGAAAACAATGGAAACCCTAATTTATGACCCTTTTTTTGCAAAAAAGAGTGCACTGGCACACCTAATAGGTGCACCTGGTGCACCCTTTTACTTTATTAAGTTTATTACATAGGGTGCATAGTAGTGCACCTCGTGAGGTGTGTGGATGTTCTCCCTAATAGAGACTTAGGCACAAATGGGGTTTTTCATTTTTAAGGGTGCATAATAGTGCACCTAATTAGGTGCACTACTATGCACCTTCATTTGGATTTGGCGCTCTCATTTTTTTTAAGTGTTTAAGGTTTTTTGTTACTTACGATTAGAGAAGGAGGTTTGTGATCCATCACACCGCTTGGTGTTGCATAGCTACACATCACCAAGTGATGATGCTTTCTAAGTGAATTGGCACACTAGTGCACCTAATGACGTGCACTGGTGCACCTCTTTTTTTGTAAAACAATGACTTAGCACTCTAAAATTTGATTCTCAAGATCTAGATTTTGGTACCATGAATCAAATCTAACCAAAAACAATAAATAAAACCCTAAAAAGACACAAACTCTAGACTAGGGTTTTAAAAAGTTGAAAAAATAAAGTAGGGTATCCCTATTTCTAGTAAAAATGGGGGTTGAATTGTGAAATGAAAACAATAGCCATGTAATGAGCTATAGAAAAACTGACCACAAAGACCACATAAACCTTGAGACAAAATTATGAAAAATAATAGAGTTCTTAACCATACTATCTAAACTTGAGACCTCTAGACTATAAAAATAATTAAAGTTGTCTAAAAATTTCTTAAAGTTTAAATAGAAAGACACATTGTTGTAACAACTTTTTAAACATAGAAATAACATACATATGCTAACATGTAAAGCACATAATCATAAAGTAACTATCCAACTAAAGATCTCATAAAACAAAACCCAAAACTTAGTTGGGTTATTCCATTTAGCTCTTTTTAATGGCCTCCCAGTCTTAAACCAACTTATTGAGTTCATCGATCTAGTTAATGAGGCTACCCAATCCTTGGTCCTCACTTTGAATATCCATATTCATCTCTCCATCCTTCTTCAAATTATGTTACCTTTAAAAAATCCAAAGATATTCCTTTCCATCATTTCACATAGATTTTTACATATAGTTCACATCATGAGCCCAATCTAAATATTGGTTATAGCATTAGTGTACATAATACTAAGAGGAGTAATCTCGATTTGTAGATTTTTCATATAAATCATAAATTTCTTTTCTATTTAATCCAATTTGGCATCAACAAGGCTAGGATTAGACTTCCCCTTATAGTTACACTCCCTTTTAGTAGTCTTGTTATCTTGGTTTCGATTTTCCATTCCAAAATCTACATTGATTTGAGCCTTGTGTTCTTTCTCCTAAGATTTTTCATTCTCCTCCTCTTCCTCTAGAGCTTCTTCCATCTCCTCTTCCATCTATTCTTTTTCTTCTTCATAATATCTTATTTTAAAATCATTGGTCTACTTAATACCCCTAGATGCCTCATGCTTAGTTTTGTAAACCATTCCCCCACCCCCTAATATTCTTCATTTACTCTCTGCCATCCTTTGTGGAATATTTTTTTGTTTTGTAACTTCTCACACCTCCTTTCTATAGAGATGAAGTTTAATTTATCCTCAATGACATTAAAATTCTACTCTTTAGTACCATGTTTATCAACATTAACAATTTTCTTTCAATCCTACTATGTTTAGGGATGGAAAAAAGATTACTTTTGTTTGGCGGTAGTTTTTTTTTTCCAAAGCAATTTCCTAAAGGAGGCATTCTTTGAGAGATATGGACTTATAATTATTAACTCTAATTTTTCTTTGTTTTTTCTTACTTTTCACCTTGGTAGAGGGTTTCTGTAAAGGTTGTATGCTATTTTTTAAAATTCTAACATTAGCACTAGTTCTAGAATTAGGGTCCTTTCTAAAATGTATACCTCTCCCAAAACCTAGACCATGAGAAAAGAAATATTGATTAAAAAAACAAAAAGCCTCTAATGGAGGATAGTCTTTTCACCACTCACAATGTCATTTCTCATAGAGGAAACTAGGTAAAATGAAATATTCATTTTTTCCCTAGCACATAGAAGGGTAAGAAATTGAAAATGGTAAGAATGGTTATATTTAAAATGCCCTTCACAAGTAAAATAGTTCATAACCCATAAAAAAAATATGGTACTAAGAGGATGGGTAAGAGATAATATTTTATACCCATTATGAGAGTTGACATTGTTTCGCTACTCATTGTCTTGTAAAAATTGTTTCCTATGTTATCAATATTTTCCAATACAATTTTGTTTTGCACACTATTCTTCACACTTGAGCCATGTCACTTTGGGAATTAGTTTAAGGAAAGAAACACACATTAAATTCCTAATAACCCTATTGTTGTTACACCATGAGTTAGAAAATTCAGAAGAAAGGAGGTTGTTAAAAACTTTCATTTCATGAATGTAACTACCAAGGTCCCCATTCTAAAAGTATTTCTAAATCTCAACGTTTTCCATCAATTAATAATATTTCTTCACTTTGACTTTCTTTAGGGGCTTTCCCATATTTTTTTACCTTACTCGACTTCTGCATATTCTCCTTAATTTTTATCATTTTCAAAAAAAATATCAGTAGCATTATCAGAGACTTTTTGTATGATTTCTATTTTTCTACCCATTCTCTAGCATAATCTCTACTTTTTCTCATACTCCTACTTAATTTAGTTATGACTCTATATGTACTAAAATAAGTCTTTATTGTTAGATAAGTAAGAGGGGAGAGGGGGAATCAGTTATTTATATTTATCTTACTGTCCATTCAAACATTTGAGTACCAAAAAAACTTCATAAAACATCATAATACAATACACATTAATCTCATTCAACTTTAAAATTAACACTTATATTTACTTTACTACAAACTATTCATTCTCTATTTTCTATTATAACCAAATATCAGTAACAAAACATAGTTGTTAGTTTCAATAAAAACTAAATAACATGAAAATAAACTCGCAACAAAACAAAATGTACACATTGGACACCAAGATTTTTAATGAGGAAATGTTATAATGGGAAAAATTGCCTAGGACTAGCAATCCAATATTTTCTCTCTTCTCTAGTGAACTCTACTAGTAGCCAACCTTGTTAAAGGTTTACATACATATTTTTAATGTGACCTTTTAGAGGATTTATACCAAATGATCATGTAGACCTTATCACTCCTTGATCTTTTCTAAAGAGTAGTGTACTTTAAAGGATTTAAAAACATCAATAATTGATGTTACCATATAGGATTTCATAGAATTTTTAGGTCCACTTGGTTAATTATAATTTTCTACCTTGATGATTTGAAAGTAATAGTATAAATTGATCTATTAAGTTTAGCACTACCATTTTTGAACAAATTTCTTCTCTTCTCTCTCTATTCTTATCTCATCTCTTTGACCTCTTTACTTAGCTAATTGAGGTCTTTACACTTTTAATTTTACCTTAACTCTTCTTGACCTCCTCTTTCTCTACTCAATTTAGTTGGCTCTTGTTGCCTTCAACAACTTCACACTTTGATCTTCTTCCTCCAAAAATTTCATCAATGATTAGCCACCAACCAACAATATCATCAATAACCAGAATAATTGTTCAATTACTCCTTAAATAGTAGTCTTCATGCTTCCCAATTATTCCAATTGTTGTTTTATAATCATAATCATCGATCTTAGGTTCATTTCAAGTAACCTCTTACAAAAAAGAACTTTTATAGATATTTGTGCTTATCCTTATCCTTCTTCAATATCCATCATTAGATCTTCACTACATATTTTTGGTCATTATTACTGTAAGAAACTTTGACCCACTCCTTTAAACATATAAAACATTCATTATTTGCACCAAAATTCATCTTCACATCTGATTTCTACAAACTTTTTATAGTCACTATTAATTAATGAACATAAAATTTCACTTAGGTAAACCATTACTTAGTCAATACTAAACTAGCTCAACTCTAGTAACAATGAAGTTTCACTTAGTTAGCCAAAAACTCGACCAACGATGGAGTCACTCAGTGAATATTAAATTCCTTCTTTAACCTTGTTACTTGATTTAACTTGTATAATACATTACATTACAATATTTCATGATTTTTAAACAACCAAGCCAACATTACATTATCACTACCCAACTAATTCATGTTCTCACTGAGTACCATATGTATCAACTCTATATTCAACATAATTTATTCAAATCCTTTTCAGCAATGAAATCCTCTTCATTAATCAACTCAATATAGGGGTGAACACACAATAGTGGGTTACACTTTTTTGGAGAAAGAAATTCCTCCATGCACAACTATAAATTTTCCATTTCTTAGTTTTGGTAGAATTTTTTTTTCTAAAGTTTTGATATAAACAATTTAGTTTCTATCAAAACAAAATAAAATACAAGTTTCTATAGAAAATTTTCATGCCACTTAGTTTTTTTCAAAACTTCATAGCTAGTTCCGATCCAAGCTAATAATGTAGTTCCAATTGAAACTACCAAGCCTAAGTGGGGTTTGTTAACCCTGGTCTTAGGCTTACTAGTTTCAATCGAATCTAACAAAAAATTGAAATGTAAATAGTTTGAATGTGATCCCACATGTCATTTTTGATGATGGGGCTTCAAAGTTTCAATCAAAAGTGCAATGCAGAGAGAGTTATGTGAAACTATCAAACATCAAAAAAGGTATAGTTTTCACCTCCTTTAACCCATTTAAAATGATTTTAGTTTTATTTTATATATTTTTAGTCTCATTATATATATATATATATATATATACCATTTGTACATACATGCATATACCTATATGCATATGCACATGTGTATATATATACATATAAATATATTTATTTATTTATATATATGTTATATACATATCATCTATATGTATGTAAGTGTGTATGCATGCACAGGCACACGCGCACACACAGACATATAGGCATGTATGTATATGTGTATATATGCATATAAATGTATGTATAATTGTGTGTGTGTGTGTACATCCAAATTGTGGATATACATATACAATTAAATTTTAATGTACACATGTGAACTTGTAATATATTAAATTTTAAATTCATATATATACAAGTGTGTGTCTTTGTGTTTGTGTGCTTAAATCTTCAACTTACCCCTAATAATAAATTCAATGAACTAACCCTAACATTAGTTCCAAAGGGTTAGGTCATGATATGAACCTTGATATAAACTTCACCTGAAGGTCCTCACCCTAATCTAGAGTCTACTTAAACCTTGACTAAAACCAATCTAAAAAGTAAATATAACCACAAACCTAACCCTAAATGTAAAGTAACACAATGCTAACCCTCATGTAAACTTAATCCTAATCTTCACTCTAAACATTATATTTACCCTAGAATTGACCTTGATTTTGACCATAACCATAAAATCTAAATCGTAGTTCTATAATCCAACAAATGTGTAATCCTAGTTATTTAGGCTAGATACCATAACCATAATTATATAACTATTTAGATCTAACTTCAATATGACCCTAAACCTCTAAAGCTAAAGTTATATCATTTTAACCCAAAAGTTATCCGTAAACCTAACCATGATGTGAAGAATAACTATAAATTTTTATAGCATGATCATCACTTCTTAACCCTAAAAAACCCTAATATGAATCCTAACTAAAATATTTAATCTAGATATTTACACTAACTGTCATGGCCTTATATGGAGATATGTCTAATATAAATATATATAGAATATAATTATATGATATCATCAACCAATAATATGATATTATAATAATTAATAACCAAATAAGCAAAACAAATTTATATAAGAATAAACTTGATTGAACATGATAACCTTAAATAATATTATTAAATAATAATCAATACTATTATTATTATATGTATTCATGTAATAATATATCATTATATCTAAGTTAAAGAAATTAGTATTAGAGAATTAGTTTTAAATCGATACTACACAGCAAGTTTAGAGAATTACATTCAAACCATGGTAACATCTTGCATGGTCCAGTTGGCAGCAAACAGGAAGAATAGAAGAGTTAAATAGATCTTTTTTAATGAATAAAATTGGCACTGTTAGTACATTTGCAGCAATTTGCATTGGACAAGTATCCACACACAGAGAAAGCCACTTCCAGCTTTAACCATTCACGATACTTAATTGATGGGCAAGGATGTTTTAAGGCAGAAGTTATGATTGGCAGTGATTATAAAAAGAAATGCATATCAACCATAAAGGATGATCAAAGCAGACCATGGTCAAAATTTGTGCCATCAAAGCCACGATATAAGTTATTAGTTTGAAAAAAACAAATGGCTTTGTCTAGTATCCATAAATCGTAAGGTATTTAAAATAAAATAAATACATCCGTAAAAAACAGACATCGATAAAGAAACCTCTATTAGCGAGTCAGAATGATACTGATACAATTCAGATGTAGTAGTAAATTGCAAGTCACGACAAGATGTAGTCAGGAAATGGCATATACAAATAAATAAACGATTAATTATAGATACAGTCAGCGATCAGAGTCAGCATATAAGACAAATAATGAAATAGGATATAAAGCCGGATAAACCAATAAAAGAATAATTGATCATACACAACTTTATTAAAAACAAAGTGCGGCATAGTAAAGGTTTGTGTTTGCTTGTTAAAGGGAAATTATTTAAGCTGAAAAGGTGTGATTAAGTTTTTATGAAAGTATAATTAAGTGAAGTTAATTAAGAGTTATGAAGTCTGTAAGTTACATCTCTTGGTAAAAAGATACAACTCTTAGATGATATCAAAAGATATAAATAAATATGTATTTACTTGTAAAAAAGGAAGTCAAGAAAAAATGAAGAGGTAAGAGAATAAAAAGAGATAAAAAATAGAATATATAATCAGATGGAGAATCTGGTTTCGTATGTATATGTAATTCAGAATATGTCAGCTGATTGAAAGAGAATATTTTAGAGGCTGACTTGAAGCAGAAAAGATATATATGTCCTCAAGCTTTAAAGGAGTTTAACATATGACAAAGCACTGAACCTAAGGAAGGAACTTATAAGGAGAAGGCATATAATATCAAAGTTTATAATATAATGCATACCGAATACATAGAAGGAGATTCATACCACCGAAAATATTAAGGGAATAACAAGGAAAGCCTATGAATTAGAACATACACACCGAATTGAAGAGAATGTATCGAAGCATAAAGTAAGAAGATATATAACAAGCACAGAGTATGGTTATGCACCGAACATGATACAACGATCGAAGTGTAAGATATATAAGGTTTAAGCCCCGAATATGGAAGGAGGATAAAAACTGAGAGATAATACAAGACTATCGAAGATATCAATACCGATGACCAAGGTACGTACTATGACTAGGAAAGGGTCGTCACGAAGCCACAACACATTAATCAAAGAGGTACTGCCAACTTTGCCTTATCTTATTCATTAATATATAACTAATATATTTCAATTTAGAAACATTATGGAAAGGAGATTAAGTGGTATGGGATATGTAATATCACTTTATATATATATATATATATATATGGATATGGGATGTATTTATCACTTGATCTATATATTTATCTTAATATATAATATGAAAAATACATTAAAATATATTTATATATATATATATATATATAAAGGTAGATAGTCCTTAATTAAATAAAGGATTATATGCATAATTATAATGAATTTGAATGTACCTATTAAGTATATATGTATACATAGATATGAACTATCTATTTGAAATATAAATATTATTTGTTCTATAATATATCACTATACAATGGAATAATAAGGTATGAATATAAGTATTTGGTATTTGGATAGAGAAGACATGAACTTAGAAGATAGAGAGATATACTTTAAGAAGTCAAAAATATGATAAGATCATATATATCATATTGCTTATATATATATATATATATGAATAGACAATTATAAGTAGTAAATGTCAAATGTAATACAAAGATGGGAAAGATAATATAACATTAAAATACATTTCAATTTTATGAAATCCTGAGATAGGGAGTTGGTGGAGAAAAAGGCGAAGTAATTTCAAGCACTTGTCGGAACCACTTGGAGCTTGTTTCACGCGCCCTCTGCACCGTCATTCTACTATCTCGAGATGGTCATAACCAGGATGAGAGAGGATGATCTGGCACTGTGAGGAGAAATCTTCCAAACAAACCAATAAATTAATTTTAATGTTCAACTCCTTAAATATCTTAATACAGTAAGGATCATAGGTTTTTTTAACTTAAATGACTCCCTAACTTAGGCCCAAATTTGAATACCAAGTCAGAGGATTAAAAAAAGGGGTCATCACACTAACCCTAAATATTTAATCCTAAAGATCCCTAAACATTATGTTAACCCTAACATTGATCATGATTCTAACGATATAGCTCTAAATCCTAACCACAATCCTAACTATAAGCCTAACCATGTAGCTATTTACCATAACATAAACCTTAATGCTAACACTAAACAATAACCCCATTTATATTAACATTCTCAAAAATTAACACTAAATCATAAACCTAATCATAATTCTACTCATAATGCAAACATAAGTCTCACACTAATATTAAACACTAATGATCTGACTATATAAATACAATTATAACACTAACCCTAACTCTAACCATAATAGGCTACTCAACATAGAACACTATATCTGAACACATAGTCCTAACCCTAGCTCTAAATATTTTCCTAACCCTAATTTAATAAAAAAATTACCATGATTAAATTCTAATAATGACCATAAACTCAATCGTAATACTAAACCCTAACCCTAAAATTAACCCTAGAACCATAATATAAACCAAAATCATGGTATAACATGAACCTTGAATGTTGACCCTAATCAAAGTAATTTATGCACTATGAGGAACATACAACAAGAACAATAAGTACTACTAGTTTTATAACTCTAAACCTAACTATAAGTTACCTAATATTATAAGTCTTAACCTAACCGTAATGTTTTAACTTTAAGCCCAACCTTGAAATTAAATCTAAACCTAACACTAAATCCAACTCTAACTATAGTCTTAGGTACTTATTTCCCTAGTAACCTTAGTCATGATCATGATAATATACCTATTAAATTATATAGTTCAAACCTAGTTCTATATTTAACCTAGTTATGTGTCAAGTAGTCCACCCATGTGATCTAGATTCTATCTAGACTTAATTGAAATTTTTTTATGAAGTTGCCACACACACAATGTACACACGTACATGTTATGTTCATTTCATGTTTATGAAATTCTATGTACATGTACATAACACTCTTAATTTTATGTTTAAACAAATATTATTTAATTTCATGTTTACAAAATTATAGTTTCTAAAATAACATCAAGTACAATAAATTTCAAGCTTATTAAATGTCATATTTTAATTTAGGATGTACAAAACACACATATAGTACTATACATGTTAACATGTATTGTATGTTTGATTTCATGTTTACGAAATTCTAGCTTCTTAAATGTTATTGTGCTTGATAAATTTCAATTTTACTAAACATGTCATACTTCAATTTTAATTTTAGGTTTGCACATACATAAATGTACAATCTACATACATTGACCTTCACATGGTAGATCAACAACCTCATATTCCCCCCAGTACTAGCCTCGTATCTTGCCAAGCAATAGCCTCCTATCCCCCCTAAGCAAAAACCTCCTATCCTCTTAAGAAGAAGTAGGCTACTATCCCCCCCCAAGTAGTAGTATGTCCCCCCCCAATAGAAGCCTATTCTCATATATATATAGCCTATCCTACCCAACATTGTCTATGATCACACTGACCAAGATATTTAGAGACTTCATGAATCCTTGGCTAGTGAAACATGCTCTATTGTGTATATAGTAGTACATGTTAGAGTATCTTTTAGAGCCATGCATATATTAGAGATGAGATTCATGATACTACTCCGAATTCTACACATGCTTTACAGTTTTTCCTTGATAGTAAGAGATGAGAGGTCTCTTTAGGTCTCTCATTGTTGTAGCTATAGGGCTTAGTGCCCAAAGAGACACTGAAGAGGGAATATTTCACTCATTATGTTCCACTAAAGTATGTAAAGGGGTATTCTCCCCTTAAGTGTATAGATCCATAGATGGTTGCACTTATATACCCATGCTTCCTTGCTACTCATGGTGATTATCCAAATAATGACCAAATTCAACTCTATTATGCATGTAAAATTTTATGCTGAGGTTCTCTTAGGAAGGGTGGTGTACTACACTAATTTACCATCACATTTAGGATAGGGGCATGGTAGACTAGTTGATAGGAAGTTGGGTCATTGACCACTGACACATAGGTCAATTGTTGGAGAGAGGGCACCTATTATTTACCATATATTAGGTCTGTCAACTATTGAAGCTACTCATAGCACCTAGTTGTAGTGATGACTCAAGGAGTTGGAGAGATTTGTGTAGCTCTCGAATCTATTTTGAGTGAAAAAGTTGGCCACTATTTGTTGTCTTGTTGGCATTTTGATCATTGTCTAGTGCTTTATCTTCAAGAGACTTGTATAGTGCAGTAGGAATCCCTTTAGTGACTAGCTTAGAGGCTCTCACTAGAGTGTTCACATGAGATAATATGACTATCCTTCATGAGAATCTATTATATTCATATAGATTCATATTAGAGCATCTTGTTATACCCATATCATATGTTCAAAATCGTATCCATGGTAGTATTGGGACACATCCTTAGCTTTATTCTTCTCATAGATCAGGTAGTCATTCTGGTGGTAGTACACACCATGATCCACCTACTAACCACTCTTTTTTTGTAAAGAGAGATATACATACTAGTACTAACACTTCAGCCAATACAAGGCATGGTCAAAGTTTAGATGCAGACCTTGATGATGTTGACTTCAACTTGTCAACCATAAGATGGATGGACTTGTTGACACATGATGATTCTGCTTCTATGCCATCTCATCTAGTCAACCCACTTGGCTCGACATTATTAAGATGTGTTCCAACCACTAGTCATGCTAGCATTGATGTAGAGATGGAGCTAAATGAGGCCCAACAAAATCTATATATATTGGTGGGCAAGATTGATGCTAAGTAGTCTAAGTATTATTAGATGATAGCATCTACACAAGTAAATCTATATCTTTTTATATTCATGTTAAAATTTCAATTGTTTCTTCAAATAATAATTTATGGACATATACATATTTTTCCTTTGTAATTAAATACATGTTTTGATTTTATGCAGCATGCCTCTTTTTACTCCATTTTTGGTGCTAGATCATGTACATCATCGAGACACATTCAATGATGTCAGTAGTGGATGGGTGAGTTTTATTTATTTTTAATTAGACACATGTAAGTTTTAAATGTAATATAAAAATTAAATGCAATTTATAAAATTAAAACAGATTTAATTTAATATGAAATTATGTACATTGATTTCCCTTTCTCTTGAATATATATGTAGGGGTCAAAAAATCCTAGTGAGTACTCTGATAGTTAGTCTTCAAACGACACTATGAGGAGATGTCATGATGATAGTCTTGCACCTAACAATCTATAGTTATTTTATTATAGATTTATCATCTAGAATTTCATCTAGAGAGATTATTTGATCAAGACTTTAATCTAGACTATACATGTTTGATGATTAACATACACATATACATTCTCTAGACATTTCTTTTAAATGTTAGATTATATTGGATTATGTTCTTTTATGTTGCATTATGTTAGATTACTATGTTCTTTTACATAATAGATTATGTTGGAAAATGTTCTATTATGTTGAAAATTATGTTAGATTAAATGTTTGATTATGTTAGACTATGTTCTTTTACATATTTGATTATGTTGGATAATGTGCTATTATGTTGGAAACTATGTTATATTATGTTACATTATATTGGATTATTATGGATTATGTTATATTATGTTCTTTTACATTTTAGATTATGTTGGATAATGTTCTATTATGTTGGAGAATAACTTTACATAATTCCTAATTCCTAATAATGCAAGTGATATATAGATATGATTTAGGTCTAGTCCTACTTTAATCCCCTTAAGACAACTCCTAGTTTCATCCTCTTAAGACATAAGTCCTAATTTCATCCCCTTAAGACAAGTGTTCATATTTCTTCCCCTGAAAGCACATATCCTAATTAGTTGTATACAACTTCCTAATTTCTATAATTACTTACAAATCACAATTTAAACTTCACAATTTAAATGAAAGAATAAAAGTAATATACAATTAGTTAAAGGTCCTAATTTCATCCCATTAAGACTAGTGTTTTGGCATATTAATATTAATGGATTTATTGTTGGTTCTATCTGACTTAGATCATATGAATATTAATTATTCTAAGATGTATTCAAGTTGATTTCAGAATGCATAAGATATAATTATAAGATCAAGTTGAGGATTGAATATGAAGAAAAAATGAATGGAAGAAAAGAATATGCTTAGAGGATGAAAATTAGAAGGATAAGAAGAATATCCTTGTGGAGCTACAAAGACACATTCAATCAGGAAGGATCAAGTAGACAAGCTAGAATTGATCTCTATAATGAGCAATTCAATTGCATTAGAAATCAGGTCATCTCATTGTTACTCTCTAGCCATTATAGCAATGATCTAAATCTCTTATTGAGTTGGCTTAACAACTATTTGTAAATCCTCTAACAAGGTGACATTTCTATTGAAGTGTCTAAAGACCTTTAACAAGGCCGCTCCTAATAGGATGACTAAATCATCTAATAGGGTAACACCTAATGGTATGTTTTTGTAACCTTTAATAGGGCCATCTCCTAATAGGGCTCACTTCAGAAGAGTGAAAATCACTAACTAGTTGCAATTGGTATTTTTTCCTAAATTGGGTTTCCACGTTAAATCTTTTTGTCACTTGTGTTCATGCTATTTATTTTATGTGTATTCAACTAATTTAAGTAAGGTTAATCATAGATAATATCTTAAGATCTACATGATAAAAATTTATAAAGTTATAGTTGCTATTTTAGTAGTTACCGAGTTTCAACATATTATCAATATTTAATTGAGTTTCTGTGTACTTGTTGAGAAACAATATTTTAGTGAAGTTTGCATTTTGTGTTGACATATAAGGGATTTGGGATTTATTTTAGTTGTAACTAATTCACCCATCCCCTCTCAGTTACCTCTATTATATTTCCAACAATTGGTATCATAGCTTCTTGGTAGTTGTAAAGGAGGTTTCAAGAACCTAAGCTAAATATCAGGATGTCTTACAAAAGAGATATTTCCAACTTAGAACATAGATAACTTTGAGGCATGTCAAGGACTTATGAATTTGCAATTGGAAATCATCCATGATTTAAGTTTGAAATATCTAGAAAATGCTTACAAGGATCCTACTAGAACATTGATTGTGGAATAGATTATTAAAAAGAAAAAGCATAATATTATGATGATTGACATAGCATTAGCTCTTAACTATGCTGAATTTGATGAGGTCAAAGAATGTGCTACTCCTCATGACATGTGGACCAAGGTAAAGGATATCTATGGAGGTGATGATAATGTGAAAAGAGACAAGGCAAAAAGCTCGAGAGGTTACTTTGATTATATGAAGATGAGAGAAGATGAGAACATTGAAAAATATATTGAAAGAATCAAAGATAGTGTCAACACTATCAAAGCATTCAAAGGGACAATCAAAGGCATGAAAATGGTAAACAAGGTACTCAAAACCCTTCTTTCTACCTATGCAATTAGATTTTCCTCTATTCAAGAAATGTGATGTGATCCAAATAGCAAGATAATTTTGAATGCTCTAGTTGAAAGATTAAGTGCATTTGAGCTAGATAACTATGATAATTATACTCCTAGATCTAGTTATTCTGAGTTTGCATTTGAAGCCAAGTTATCAATCAAGAAGAAAGCTAAAAATTCCAAAAGAAAACAATCTGAAAGTGAAGAGGAAGATAGTTCTAATAGTAATCTTGAAGCCATTGAATCACTACTTTCAAGAAGGTATCCCAAAGGCAAAGGAAAGTACAAAGGTAAAATTCCTTTGATACGTTTCTCTTGTGAAGAAGCTGGACAAATTGCTGCAAGATGTCCAAATAGAGAAGAAAAAGATGAAAAGAAGCACAAAAAATACAAAGGCAATAAGGATTTCAAGAACTTCAAGGACTACAAGGAAAAGGGTAAGAAATATTTTTTTATGGTTAAAGATTTAGATAGTAGTGAATATGACAAAATGATCTATATTTCTATAAATAATGAATTTGGTGATGAAGGAGATAAAATGGCACTTATATCTAATGTTAGCAAAAAATGATACATGGATTATTGATAGGGATTTCTCACATCATATGACTAGTGACAAAACAAACTTTGAACATACAGAATATTATGATCATGGAAGTGTGAGATTTGGAAACAGTGAATGATGTTGCATAAAGAGAAAAGATTATATGTCACTAACCAATGAACTTAGATATGATAATGTTTATTGGGTTGAAGAAATAAGGGATACTCTACTAAGTGTGGCATAGTTGAATGACATTGGATTCAAGGTAGAATTCATGAATGGGAAGGCCAACATGTTGGATGGAAAAGGAAATCTAGTTGGGTTTGGTAAACAAACCAAAGATAACCTATTCTATCTAGATCTCAGTGAAATTTCATGTTTCATTGTTGAAGTAGAAGAAATTTGACTATGGCATAAAATGTTATGTCATGTGAACTTTCATAATCTGATCAAGATAAGAAAAAAAAAGAGTGAGAGGTATTCCTAGTCTAAGGAAACCTGATATGGGCCTATGCAAAAATTTTCAAATTGGTAAGATGGGCAAGACAAGTTTCAAAAGAAAGAATGATCATTCTGAAGAAATCTTAGAGTTGGTTCATACAAACTTATGTAGACCTATTAGAATAGAGAGTTAAAATGGATATAAGTATTTTGTTCTCTTTGTTGATAATTATTATAGAATTATGGTTGTTATGTAAATGAAAGAGAAGTCTGAAGCTTTTCAAAACCTTAAGTAGGTTCTGGCAAGAGTAGAAACGGAAATTGGAAAAAAGCTGAAGTGTTTGAGGTTAGATAGAGGTGGTTAATTCATATCTAATGAGTTCAATGAATTCTACACTAAAAGTGGGAATTAAAATACAAGTATTAGCCCTTGGTACACCTCAACAAAATGGTATAGCTGAAAGAAGGAATAGACCCATAATGCATTGTTCAAGAACTTTAATGATAGAAAAGAATGTTGCAATCAAATACTGGAAGGAAGAAATAAATATTCTAGTGCATACCTTGAATAGAGTATAGTTAAATAAATATCCAAATCAAAATCCTTATGAACTATGGTATGGCTACAAACCTAACGTAAGTTACTTGAAAGTATTTGATAGACAATATTATATTCTCAAAGAAACTAGGAATGGTAAATTTGATGTCAAAGCTAATGAAGGTATATTCCTAGGATACTCTAGTAGAAATAAAGCATATAAGTGTTTGAATTTATCCACTCATAAGATCGTAGAAAGTGCACATGTGATAATTGATGAGTTTGTAGAAAAGAGTGAGTAATAGAGCAACAAAGAACTTGAGGATTACAAAAGGTTTATTTACTTTGAACCTAATACATTGCTAAATCTAATTAGAAGTCAGGAGGCCTCACCTCTTGAGTCCCCAAAGTCTTCAATAGCTCCCAAGTTGCAACTAGTACAACCCAAGTAATAGTTTGAAGGACCTGCGGAAAAATTAGAAGCTATCAAGTTCTAGGTAGAGAAAACCAAATTTGAAGGACTGAAGTCATAGATAGCAGGACATGAGCTTGATACAAAAGATCATGGTGAGGCTAGTGGAGCAAATTCTAAATATAAAGTACCAATGTTAGCAAGATATGTCAGAAGGAAACATGCACCTAATCAGATCATTGGAGACAAGTCAGATGGCACAATGACAAGAAACAAATTAAAAGGTACATGTTTTCTTACTAAACATGAACCTAGATTAGTGAAAGATCCTTTGGATAATGAAAGTTGGATTGAAGCTATGAATAAAGAGATAGAACAGATAGAAATAAAGAATACTTGGAATCTTGTTCCTAGACCCAAGGATAAAAATGTAATTGGCACAAAATGGGTTTTTAGAAATAAGCTAAATAAATTTGGAGAATTTTCTAGAAAAAAAGTAAGGTTAGTATGTAAAGGTTAATCTCAGGAAGAGGGTATTAATTATGGTCAAAGTTTTCCTCCTATTGCAAGATTAGAAGGTCTTAGGACTCTATTTTCTTATGTTGCACATAAAGAATTTAAATTTTAGCAAATGAATCTAAAATCTGCATTCTTGAATGGAATTCTTGAAGAGGAAGTTTACATAGAACAACCTAAAGGTTTTATAGATCCTAGCAAAAAGGATATGGTTTCTAAATTGCATAAAGAATTGTATTGTTTTTAGAATGAATTCTAATGATACTACATTAGGGGACTATCCAAAGCATTTAAGAGTAATCATATTTTGCATTCATAACTGTATTTGTCATTGATATCAACATAGCAATAATTATGTTAGGACTAGAAGAATAGCAGTTAGTAATCTTAAGATACGCAAAAGCTGACAAAGTTTTAGATAATGTAGAGTAGAGGAAATTTTCCCTAAGTGTTCCTTATGATGTGGTTAAAAGGACTAATATTTATTTATTGTTGTACAAAAGTTACTCTTGTTTTACTAAAAGCAGTGCAGAAACAAAGCATTAGAAAACAAAGTTCTGATGATCTATCACTATCTCTCATCTAAGATGTAATGAAGGTGATGTACAAATACTAGCAATAGAGGATGGTCATTTTTTGATGCCAGCAAGTGAACAAGACATGGTTTTACACATGTAATTTTTTTTATAGACTATGAGCTAATAGTGTTGCTGTAATTGTGAATTAATTAATTATCTTATTTTAATTAATTGGGAAAGCCTTAAGGCCGACTCAAGGAATTATTATGAAGATATAGTATAAAGGAAAGTTGTTTTCTTTTTTTGTAATTTATCTTGAGGAATAAGATCAAGTGAAATATGAAGTATCAGTGCATAGCGCAAGAAGGAGCAAAATGTTTGCTAAATGTGTGTAAGTAATCCAAGGGATCATTGGATGTGTAGTATGAGATCTAGTTACGAGATCTGAAGGAGAAAAAAATTGGTTGAGAAGACTAAGATAGAGGAAGGAAGTACATTTCAGTTCTATTATTCTACAAAGAATAATACAAAGATCATTTGGATAGTGGGTTCTTTGATCTTAACCTTGAAGTTGTAATTTGGGTAGTGGGTCCATATGTCTTCCATAACTTCTAACAGGGTTGGAATCTTCTAACAAGGATTCAAAGTCTCCTAAGAGGGACTCGTATGTACTGAATATTGTAATAGACTCCTAAAAGGGTCTATCATGTAACAATAAATATTTATATTAGTACGTCATCTTGTGGGTACCATCCCCACCGAGGTTTTTCCTTTGATCAAGAGTTTTCCTAGTTAACATATCTAGTGTTAATTATGTATGGGTATCTTGTTGTGGTTTCAGTTTATATTAATCACATGGTTACATTTGTTTAAGTTTAATGTTGATATTGATATATGGATAATAGATTCACCCCCCTACCCTCCACCCCAACCCTTAGTTATATTAGTGGATTATATATTCTAACAATTGGTATTAGAGCATTAGGTCCTTGAAGATAAGGTTTAACAACTTTGGGAAATCAATGGTGAATATGTTAAGGAAAGATAGTTTGACATCTAATTCGACCAACTATGAAAGTTGGAAGGAAAATATGAAGACTCATTTGTTGTGCATGGGTCTGGGTTATTGGATCTTGACAAAGAGTGAGAAGACAATTGTGGAAGAAGCAAAGCTTGAAGAATGTAGTGAAGCAGAGAGAGATATATTCATTTGTAACATGAAAGCTAGATAATACCTACTATATACTCTTCCAAATAATTAATACAATTAGGTAAATACATTCTAGGCTTCTCATTAAATTTGTATATCATTACAAGTTACTTTTGAAGGTGATGAAAATGCAAAAATAATGAAATTGCGAAGTTGGATTTGTGCATTTCAAGATATTAAAATGATGGAAGATGAATCCATTAGAAATTATGTAGGAAGAATATTAGAAATTTTTGTAGGTATTCTATCTCTTGGTGGAACTAAAAAAGATGATGAGGTTATATGGAAGATCTTGAAAAGTTTATCACCACAATTCAGGAAAACAAGTCAGATGATTTAGCAAGTAATGCCCTACACCAAAGATTTCACAAAAAAAACTTTGCTAGGAAGATTAGAATCTATAGAAATAGAAATTAGATATTCTGGAGAATTAGCCAGAGTTGAGATATCTTTTAGCGCTATGAACATTCAACCTAATCTGACAAGAAGTACAAGCGTAAGAGGAGTTTTTTCACCAGTAGTAGATTTGAAGTAGATAAAAAGATTGTAGAATGAATAGTCCTTCTGATAAGAAGAGAGAAAGATATAAAGAAAATCTTTAAATGATGGGCTTGTGAAGAATATGGTCATTATGCATCTAAATGTCCTAAAAGAGAGAAAAAATTTAAAGGAATATTTAAGCCTTGAAGACATAAGGATAGAGATTGTTTATATGCTAATGAGGATGAAGAATCTAATGGAAAAGATTAGATTGAAAGTGATAATGAATTAGGATTTATGGCTATTAAGGAAGATAACCTTGATAGAGAAATTAGAGAAGAGAGAGCTCTAGTTACCTAAATTGAGAAGAAATTAGATTGGATAATTGATAGTGGATGTTCACATCACATGACTAGTGTCATGAAAAAATTGGTTAAGTTCAAAAATCATGATGGAGGTATTGTTAGAGTTGGTAACAATGTAGACTATCATATTATAGGGATTGGATCTATTACTCTTGATGGTAAAACTAACACTTATGAGGTTTACCTTGTTGATAGTTTGAAACATAATTTGCAAAGTATAAGACAGTTGGTAAATAAGGGATATTTGTTGCAATTCACAGAGAAGACTTGCATTAAGAAAGACAAAGATGGTAAGATAATTGGTACTAGATTTAGATCTAGAGGTAATGTATTTCAGTTGAATTCTACTAAAATAATATGTTTGGTTGAAAATTTTGATAAGATTTGGTTATGGCATACAAGATTTTGTCATATAAAATTTGATAATATTGTGAAAGTTAGCAGTACATTTGCAGTGAGAGATCTTCCTAAGATTATTAAGCCCACTAATCTTATCTACAAGGAATGTATTTTGGCTAAGCAACGGAAAGAGTATTTTCCTAGCAAGAAGTTCTCTACTAAAGAGAAATTGGAAATTATTCACACATATATGTGTGGTCCTTCAAGAACCAATGGATTCTATGGTGAAAGGTACTTTATGATTTTTGTTGATGATTTCACTATGATAATGTGGGTAGCATTTCTTAAAGAGAAATCTTAAGATTTTGAAAAATTTAAGATATTCAAGAATAGAGTTGAAAATGAATCTGGCATCAAGATTCAGTGTTTAAGATTAGATAGAGGAGAAGAGTTCACTTGTTGAGAGTTCAACATGTTTTGTGAAGAGAATGGAATCAAAAGATAGTTAGCTTTAGCTAGAACACCTGAAAAGAATGGTATTGCTGAAAGAAGCAACAAATCAGTAGCAGAAGAAACAAAAGTGATGTTATTTGAGAATGATGTCATAAAGACATTTTGGAAAGAAGTAGTTAACACTGTAGTATATACTCTGAATAGAGTACAGATCTTAAAAGATATGAGCAAGACACCCTATGAGTTATGATTTGGTTATTCACCATCATTCAAGTATTTCAAAATATTTGGAAGTAAGTTGATCATGATATTAGTAAGTTTGATGCTAGAAGTGATGAAGGTATTTTTTTTGGTTATCCATTGAAAAGAAAAGCATATAGATGTTTCAACTATGGAACTAAGAAAATAGTTGAGTGTGCAAATGTAAGAATTGATGAAAAATTTGGTACTAAAGAGAAGATGGTAGTTTATAATTATAATGAGGAAGAGAATAATTTTGGATTTATTAGACTGAATGTTGAAGTTCTTTTTTAGACTAACAATGACTTGAAAAATGATGTATCTATTGAGCATAGAGAAGAACAGAGATATGAACCTCAGGAAGACATTAGAGTTGAGATGTAAACTCCTACTTCCAATAGAAACATAGCAAAAAATCACCCATCATAGTAGATAATTGGAAGCAAGGATGAGGGTGTGATGACAAGGAATAGAGTAAATGAGGAATTGAGTCTAATTTATCAAGTGGAACCTAAGAGCACAGATGAGGCATGTAAATATGACCACTACATGCAAGCTATGAAAGAAGAACTATATCAGATTGTGAAGAATGAGATATGGGAATTAATTCATAGACCTAAAGACAAGAATGTGATGGGAACCAAATGGATATTTAGAAATAAGATAAATGAGCAAGGAGAAGTTGTGACAAACAAGAAAAGACTTGCTTGCAAAGGATACTCACAACAGGAAGGCATAGATTATGAAGAAACCTATGCACACATGGCAAGAAAGAAAGTAGTAAGGATGTTCTTGGCTTATCCACCAAGAAAGCATTTCAAGGTTTATTAGATGGATGTCAATTCAACTTTTTTTAATGGAGAACATGAAGAAGAAATCTACATTGAGAAACATGATGGATTCCCTCTAATAAAAGATAAAGATTTTGTATTTAGATTAAAGAAAGCATTGTATGGTATGAAGTAAGCACCTAGAACCTTGTATGCAAGGTTGGATAGGTATTTATCCAAGCTTGGATTTATCAAAGGTGCAATGGATGGTAAATTATAATTGATGAAAAATGATCATGGTCTATTTGTCATTGTAATATTTTTGGATGACATAATATTTGGAATAAATGATGGAGATGACAAGTTTGTTGAAGAGATGAAAAATGAATTTCAAATGAAAATGATAGGAGAAATGAATTTTTTCCTAGTATTACAAATTGCACAGAACAAAGAAGGGTTATTTATTTCATAAAATAAATATTTGAAAGATTTGTTGAAAATATTTGGTTTGGAAAATTACAAACCTATTGGTACACCCATGATAATTGGTCATAATTTATCTAACAAAGATGAGATAACTATAGTTGAACATAACAAATATAGATCTATGATTGGAGGATTGCAATATCTGACTCACACCAAACCAGATATAGAAAATGCAATTGAGATTATAACAAGATTTCAAGATGATCCTAAAGAGTTCATTATGTAGTAGTAAAAATGATATTCAAATATTTGAAAGGTACATCTAATTATGGAATTTGGTATGATAGATTAAGTGATTTCACCTTATGTGCATATATTGATGTAGATTGGGTAGGTAGTATAGATGATAGAAAGAGAACTAGTGGTGGAGCATTATTTCTTGGAGGCAGATTGGTTTCTTGGTCAAGTAAGAAATATGACTGTATATCTCAGAGTATAGTTGAGGCAGAGTATGTTGTAGTAGCAAATAACTATAATCAAATTATATGAATGAAAAAAATGTTGAAGGATATTAGAATTGAGTTTAAAAATCTATTATCATTTACTATGATAACACAAGTACAATACGTATGTCAAAGAATATGATATTGCATTCTAAGAAAAGGCACATATCCATAAAGTATCATGTTTTGAGAGAGGAGGCAACTAAAAAGGAAATAAGGTTGGAGTATGTAAGTACTAAAGATCAAATTGCATATATATTTACAAAGCCTTTTCCTAAAGATACTTTTGAGTATCTGATCTAAGTATGTTAGGGGTTATGCCCCTATCTACTTTAGAGTAGTTGATGTAAGGAGTGCATCAGTCTAGTGGTACAAAACATTATGGTTAGACTAGATTGAATGTTGATACTTCATGTATGGGGGAGTATCTAAAATGTACTGAGTCATAGAGGACTCTGGGTATTTAGTATTGAGGAGTTTCTTTAGAAACTTGAGCTAGTTGATGTTTTGAGCAACTAATTAGCAAATGGTAATAAAAATTGGTATGCAATTGGTATTGTGATTGACACCTTTGACATTGATGTCAATGGGGGAGAGAATGCACATGAAAAACATATTGAGAGAATGTACATAAGAAATGAGAAGAGAAGCACCTGTCGAGATACAAATGGGGAAGAGTTATCTCTTTAGGGAGATTTAGAATGATTCATGTAAGTGCGCAAAAGAATAGGCAAGTGCATAGATACAGCCCAAAAGTATTGGAAGTTGTTTATTGTGAATAACTATTTATAGTATTAAAAGAAGAAGAAGAAGAATAGTATAGTGTTCCAAAAGATTTCAAAGTTGATTGATGAAGAGGACTTGAGAAGATGTCAGCAGAAGCATACGATTTGGTATTCTTGGAAATTAGATTTTTTTCATCTATGTTCCTGTCAATTCCAAAGGGGGAGATTGTTAGCATGAATTTTGATGATACTATATTGGGGGATTATCCTAAGCATTAAATATTATTGATATGTTTCATTCATGACTATATTTATCATTGATGTAAACATAGTAGTAATTCTATTAGGACTAGAAGAATAGCAGTCAGTAATCTTAAGATGCATAGAATCTTAAAAAATATAGATGATGCACAATGCATAGAACCTAAAAAAAGTTTAGATGATGCACAATGGAGGACATGTTTCTAAAGTTTTCCTAATGACATGGTTAAAAGGACTAATTTTTATTCAATGTTGTATGGAAGTTACACTTGTTTTACTAAAAGCAGTGCAGAAACAAAGCATTGTAAAATAGAGTTTTGATGATCTATCACTATCTTTCATCTGAAATGTAATGAAGGTAATGTGCATATAACAGTGATAGATGATGAACATGTGGTGATGCCAGCATGTGTGTGAGACATGGTTTCACATGTGTAAATTTTTGTATAGAATTTTAGAAGATAGTGTTGTTGTAATTGTGAATTAAATAATTATCTTATCTTAATTAATTGAGAAAGCCTCAAGGTTGACTAAAGGAATTATTATGAAGATATGGTATAAAGGAAAGTTTTTTTCTTTTGTTTATAATATATCTTGAGGTAGAAGATCAAGTAGAATGAAAAGTATCAATGCAATGTACAAGAAGGAGTAGAATGCTTGTTGTATTTGTGTGAGTGATCCACGAGATCATTGGATGTCCAGTATGAGACCTAGTTTCAAGATCTGAAGGAGTAGAAGTCTGGTTGATAGGATAGAGATAGAGGATGGAAGTACATTTCATTTCTATTATTCTATAAAGAATAATATAGAGACCATTTAGATAGTGGGTTCTTTGATCTTAACCTTGAAGTTTTTTGGGTAGTTGGTGCAACTTTCCTTGACAACTCCTAACAAGGTTAGCAAAACTCGTAACAGGGTTGGAATCTCCTAACAAGGATTCAAAGTCCCCTAACAGGGACTCATGTGTACTAAATGTTATAATAGACTCCCAAGAGGGTCTAGCCTCTAACAAGGAATATCTATATTAGTGCATCATCTTGTGGGTACCATCCCCACTAGGGTTATCCCTTTGATCAAGGGTTTCCCTAATTAACATATATGGTGTTAGTTGTTTATATTATTCACATGGTTAACTCTTTTTAAGGTTAATGTTGATGTTGATAGATGGATAACTAATTCATCCCCCCCCCCCCCCCCCCCTAGTTATATTAGTGGACTATATATTCTAAAAATCATCTAAAGAACACTCCTAGAGCTTTGTATGAAAGACTTCATAAGTATTTGATGAAGATTGGTTCTCAAAGGAAATATGATAACGACAACCTATGTATCAAAGAAGGACCACACAAGAAGATTGTATTGGCAAAAATATTTGTGAATGACACATTGTTTACTGGAAATGATGACTTGTGGAAAGCCTTTTCAAAAGAGATGAGTAAAGAATTTGAGATGTCCATGTTTGAAGAGATTAAATTCTTAGTTGGATTATAGATTAAACATAAGGAAGATGGTATCTACATTACTCAATACAAATATATCAAGGAGATACTAAAGAAGTTTGGAATGGAAGATTCAAGACTAGTTGGAATACCTATGTCTATTGGACATAAGATTTTAGAAAATAATGATTTTTAAGGAGGTAGATCAGACCACATAGATATCAATGATTGGAGAACTACAATGTGTAGTGCATATAATGTCTGATATTGTATTAGCAGTTAGTATGGTGGCAAGGTTCTCAAAAAATCCTAAAGATAATCATATGATGGAAATCAAGATAATTTTGAGGTATTTGAAGGGTACAGAAGATTATGGATTATGGTAAAAGAAAGATGGCAATCTGAATTTCAAAGTCTTCACATATGCTAATTGGGAATGAAGTGTTGTTAACAAGAAGAGCACCAGTGGTAGAGTGTTCTTTCTTGGTAAAAGACTAGTGTATTGGACAAGTAAGAAGTAGAATTGTATTTCTCAGTCTAAAAAACATGTAGAGTGTGTGGCCACAATAGTTTAATGCTTCAATGTTGTTTGGTCCAGGAAACTTTTGGTAGGTATGAAGCTAGAGATCAAGGATCCAATGGTTATCCTATGTAATACCACCAGACCAATTATTATATCAAAGAATCCTATCATGAATACCAAGACCAAGTACATTGCAATAAAATATCATTTTCTAAGAGATTTGTTGCAAAAGAGGTAAGATCAGAATATGTGAATACTAAAGAACAAATTATAGACATATTCACTAAGTCATTACCCAAGGATGCATTTTTGTATCTAGGACGTAAGTTAGGGGTTATTCCCCTGTCTAAAGTTCACTGAATGAAGTTTCGTGATGCGTCAACCAAGGCATGTTGAAGATTCATCAGTTGATGCAGTATTGAAAGGATAGATTGCATATGAATTAGTACATCAGGTACATTCATATTCATTGAATATTTTCTTTGGCATGAGATGTCAAAGAGGGAAAAGTTTGTGTGTGTCATATTACAAAAAAAAATTTCTTGAAAATTTCAAAGAGGGAAAGTTCAACCATATATCAGAGATAGAGATGTCAAAGAGGGAGAATGAACTTGGTCTAATATCAAAGAGGTAGAGTTTACTATCAAAAGAAGATGTTGAAGATAGAGTTTTGTTCATAGTGGGAGAAACTTAAGATAGAGGGAGTTCATAGTAATAGATCGATTTATCATGGAGAGAATAAAAAAGAAACTAAGGATATTTTTTGTACTATTTTTTAAATCTTAAATTTTATTGTATTATGACATGTTGTGTTGCCATCAATGCTAAAGGGGAGATTGTTGAATACAATTGGTTAATTATGGATTGTCTTTGATGTTACACAAATTTCATATCTTTTCTAGTTAGTTTATACTGAGCTCAATTGGGTGTTGAAGATAGTTTGCTATGTCTTTCGAGCATTCCAGTGCTTTCCAAATTCATAGGTCAATGACTGCCAAGTTCACTTGAGCATCAAAGAGAAATTTGTAGAAGTTGAGTGTTAACCAAGCTCACTCATTTAATAAAGCAAAAATTAGATGGAACCAGTGTTAATTGAGATCATTGGGTCAACAAAGAAATATTTTGAAGTTGCAGTGTTAACCGAGTCCACTTGATTAACACAAGAAAATCTTTTATACATTATTGTCTACCAAGCATGATGAACTAACAAAATATTTTCTTGTTTTGGCATATTAATCTTAATGAATTTTTTTGTTTGTTCTAGCTGATTGAGGTGATGAATATTTATTATTCGAAGATGTATTCAAGCCAACTTGACAATGCATAAGTATAAGGTCAAGTTGAGTATTGAATGAAAAATAAAAGTGAATGGAAGAATAGAAGATGCTTAGAGTAAGTTAATTAGAGGGATAAGAAAAATATCCTTGTGGAGCTGTAAGATAAATTTGATCAAGTAGGATCATGTATACAAGAAAAAATTGAGATCTGTAATCATAAATTTAGTTGCATTAGAAATCAAATAATCTCATTATTAATATCTAACCATTGTAACAGTGATCTAAATCTCTTAACTGAGCTGGCTCAACAACTATTTGTAAATCCTCTAAGAAGGTGGTATTTCTATTGAAGTATCTAAAGACCTCTAATGAGGACACTCCTAATAGGGTGATTAAATCCTCTAATGGGGTCACACCTAATAATATGTTTTGTTATGTATAACAAGGTTGGCTCCTAACATGGCTCTCTTAAGAAGAGTGAAAATTAGTAACTAGTTGCAATTGGTGGTCTTTCCCAAATTGGGTTTTCATGTTAAATCTTGGTGCCACCTGTGTTCATGCTATTTATTTTATGTCTAGGAAAGTAAGTTAAATAAGGTTAATCACATATAATATCTTAAGATCTTCATGTTAAGCATTTGCAGAGTTATAGTTTTTATTTTAGTGGTTACCAAATTTTAGCATATTATCAATATTAACCTATTTCCTATGTGTTTGTTGAGTAACAATATTTTATTGAAGTTTTTATTCTATGTTGACATCTAAGGGATATGCCATTTATTTTAGTGAGAATTGATTCACCCCTCCCCTCTTGGTTACTTCTCTTATATTTCCAATTGATATTCCTTTCCATCATTTCACATTTGTTTTTACATACAGTTGACATCATGAGCCCAATCTAAATATTGGTTATCAATTTAGTGTACATATTATTAAGTGAAGTAATATTTCTTTATAGGTTCTTCATATAAATCATAAATTTATTTTCCATTTAATTCAATGTGGAATCAAGAAGGTCAAGAGTAGACTTCCCCTTATAGTTACACTCTTTTTTAGTAGTCTTATTATCTTGGTTTTGATCTTCCATTCTAAAATTCATGTTGATCTGAGCCTCGTGCTCTTTCTCCTTAGCTTATTCACTCTCCTCATATTCCTCTAGATCTTCTTCCATCTCCTCTTCCATCTCTTCTTCTTCTACTTATTATTATTCTTCTTCATAATATCTTCTTTCAAAATATGTGGTCTACTTAATACCCCTAGACACCTCATGCTCAATTTTGTAAACCATTTTGTCCGCTAGAGTTCATCATTAGAGATTATTTTAGTGGAAAATATTCACCATTTGGTGATCCCATCTCATGGTTAAATCATCATTTGGAAAATGGCACATGCAACATAGGTCAACCATGTCACTAGATATTTATCAGATTTTAGTCCAATGCCCTTGGTAGTCACACATTAGTTATTACATGATTGGTCAAAAATATCGGTCCAATCACCAATGCAATAAAAATTTTGGATACATTTATTTTAAACATTTTGGAATAATTTGCATGTTGTTTTGTATTGGCCCATGTTCTTTCACAATTACTACAACCAAATAATTTTCCCTTGGGTTGAGTGTTGCCTACCATTTTCCTAATCTGTGTTGGCCACTAGCCTCATTTAGCCAATTGTTTCCTACTATGGGCTTGCATAGGAAGGTGCATTTCACACTTCATTTGACATTCTCGCTTGTTAATCTTGCATAATTTTTCAACCTAGATTGGATTATAAGATATTATTATTCTATGTTGCCAAAGTTTTAGAGTGCTGAGTGCATTGCCCATTAACTCGTGGACCCTAATTTTCATAAAAGGAAAATGATTTTTAAAAAAAAATCTCAAAAGTGGTACTACCATATTGGTACATTGGTATTAGTTACTTTTTTAGTTTTACTGTCCACTATTCTCTGGTGACTAGACATCTCACATGCTAAGATAGCCTATAGGTTTGTAAATTATATTGGGTAGTACCATAGGCTGTAGTACCATAGCAGTACTACCCTTTTTTGGAGAATGAATCATATTATTGTTATTATATGTAGTCTAAGTAGTCTACTATCATTTTTCATAGTCTTTGAGTCATTACTATTTGAGTCTTTTGTTCAACAACTAAGTTGATTTTTTTTTTGCAGCCTTTTATCAACTTGCAATGTCAAAAAGGATGGATAACATGGATTCTAGTAGGATACCTAAAACCGAAGAGAGGCCACCATTACCAAAACATAGAACCAGAGTAGCATATTTTGGTGGTGAAAATATTGGCAACCTACGAGATTCACAAGTTATATCTCTAGTGCTTATTGTAAAAAGGACATTCATGACAAGTTGGAGACTTAGACCGTATTGAAGACATTCAAGTTGGTGAATCTAATATCTTAGTCGAGGAAAAATTTGAACATGATTTGGAGGCACTTCCCCTAAGTAGGTATTCACAATCTAATAATATAGAGTTGGAGTTGGTCCAGGAATAGTTGGGTGAGAAAAAAAAAAGTGATTCCATAAATCATGTTCATGCACAAAAGAGAAAAAGAAAATTGGAATGAAAGAAAGATTGATCTTGCTAGCATCTATCCAAAAGAAAATTTCAATTAGAATGAGTGGAAAAGTATTAGTTCATTGAACCACTAGCCAATCTAGTTGATGGTAATCCTTCCATAGAATGCAAATGTAAGATTGGCATAGAGATAACAAAGAAGGAGAAGAGGTTGAAACTTAAACTTGATTCCATAGAAAAGAATGTTAGTAAAGTTTACAAAAAGGAAACTATAGAGGGAGTTGAAAATCTGTGCTAACTTGGAAAACAAAGGACAATTTTCTATATATTAGGAATGCCAAAATATACAAGTTATGCTAGCAATTATGGGAGAAGTGTTCTACAGTAAAAGGTTATATTGAAGATGTCATTGGGAAAGAAATGGAAGTACAAAATATGGGGAAAGTAGTTCAATTAAGTGTGGTTTTTTATATTTTGAGTAAAGGACATCCTAGGAATAATTACCCTTCAATTACTACCTTATTGCACTTTTTCAAAGTTCAAAACTATATGAAGTGTCACTAGTTAGTAAATAGTAGGTGGGAATGGGCTAGGTGTCTTGCATAGGTTGAAAAAGAAGATATGAAGGAAAAATATAAAAAACTCAAATTTCATTGTATTGTCTCTAGATGAAGTTATAGTAATTGATAATATTTCATGGGTGTGCATGCATGATTATACTATAAATGATCTTTGTCACCAACCCTTTCTACTATTTTTTGCTAACTTGAATTGTAGTGCAACAATTGAAAATTTATATGAATTATTAAAGACTACCCTAATTAAATGTGGGGGTTTGGATAACATGGAGATTTCTAAAAAATTGGTGTGTGTTAAAGTTGATGGAGCTTCGGTTATGCAAGGTCATAAAGGTGGTCTTTGCAAAAAGATCAAGAATGATTTGGCACCCTACGTTATTCCCATTCATTCCATGGCCCATCGAATAATTCTAGCTTTTTGAATTGTTGGTGATTTTGGTTATGTAAGTAAAGTGGAATCTCTTATCAAAGAGATTAACCAATACTTTTATCAAAGTCCAAAATGAGTTTGGGAATTTCAACACTTTTCTCAAGGACTCACTGATGGGTGGAAGTTTCTTAAAGACAATGATACTAGATGGATCTCTTTGGATGGACCAATGCATGGAGTAATCTCCAAATATCCACCATTTCTTGGACTAATCCACTCTATGCGAGACAGATTCTCTCAACTATATTCAAGTCTAACTAATTTTAATATACTCTTAACTTTAGTAGTTATTCTCCCCATGCTACAAGACATGAGAAATATTATAAAAAAGGTTCAACAAAGAGCTATGTACATTGCATAATATAATATGTAAAATGACATGTAATAGCCTAGATACTTTGTATCAATTACTATGATTAGATGACTGAAAGTTTATAAAGTGGATAGAAATCATAGATTTGAACAATCCTAGAAACTTTTTGCATATTAGTGCAAATGATAAGATTTATGCTAGAGTACATGGATTTGGCATACCAATGCAGTACTATGCTTGTGTCAACCCCAACGAAGCAGGAAGAAAAGTTGAATAAAAAACAAAGAAGGTATTTTCATGTGTTACAAGTGAAGACTTCAAGAAGATCAAAGACTATGTGCTTGACTCTATTAAGCAAGTTTGCTACAATATTTCATCAAAAATTAGATTTAGATTCCCTCCAAAGGAACTGCTTGAAGCAATGTCAATTTTTTTCCACAATATTCGTCTCTAAACTATCCAACTAATTTTTGAAGAAGGATGACAACTTTGATTCAATATTTTTGCAAAGCTAAAGTAATCAATGGAGTAACTATAAATGGAATTTTAGATGAATCTTGACTGAGAGGTCAATCATATTCTTTTGCAAACATAACGAGGGAACAATATGATCTTATGGAGAACCCAAATGAAGAGGGAGTGGTAACAAAGCTTTGGAAAAACCTTGGTGAGAGAAATTAGTTGAGAGAGTCAATACCAGAATATTTCAAGCTTACCAATTTATGTTTGACAATGATATTGGGTTTAGTGGAGGATGAGAGATTTTTCAGTAATTTAGGCTTCTTGAAGTTAGAAACAAATTAGACAAAAATTTGGATAATTGTTTGAGGCAAGCTATAATTCTAGGTATGAGGTAGATAGTTTCCCTTATGAAAAGGCTTATGACAAGGCTCTCAACATTTGGAGAAACCAATGTCAAAGAAGAGGGATTGCCAACATTTCAAACCCAAGTGGTAGTGGCAATGGTAGTGGTTCATGTCTTGATATTGGAAGCAATAAAGATAATGTTGACTTTGGCATGCATACTGATGCTGACAATGAATTTAAAGAAAACACAACAAACAATGAAATTTTATATGCAACAAATGAGGAGGATTCTAATGATAGTGATGTTGAGCAGGTCCAGGCAAACTAGCAACTATAGCAGCTTCTCAACTTCAAGCTCTAACTTCTGTGTGGGTCAAGTAGTAGGCTAGTAGCTTTGATCTAAGACTCCATCTACTAATTAATTATGTTTGTAGAAGTTAATTTATAGCCTTCATTCACTATCATTTTATAGATGCTTAAATTTTTTTTTGAACATGTTGATGTTACAAACTTACATGTTGAGATGTTCATTGAAACTAGTTATTACTTTTAGAGTCCACAAATGTTGATATTTTCATTGATTGTGTTTTTTAAACATGTTGAGATTTTCATTGATTCTAGTTTTAATACAATAGTACATGTTGAACTTGAGATTTTCATTTATTCTAGTTTCTAGAAATTTTTATTTTTAGATTTTCATTGATTCTAGTTTCTTTAAGAAATTGTAACATAATGCATTTAACAAAATAAGCTCTATTTAAAAAAATTGTATTATAATTTATAATTATAAATCAGCTGTAACATAATACATTGAACAATTACAAACAATTAAAACCCTTTGCAAAGACTCAAAGTCAAATTTAAATAACCCTAAATTCTCTTTTGCAGATACAAGGGAGCAACAATAGTTGTAGGTTAATTTGTAATTGTATATATAATCAGATTATTACTACATAATACATTATATGTCTAAAATCACATTGCCAATTTGCCACATTACCAATTGTACATTTTTTTCAAGTAGTAGTAGGGAAATTTTTTCCATATGCTTCGTGTATTAATAGTATGTCAATGCTTGGCTGTCTAACTATCCTAATATGTTGGCTCTTAATTTTTGTAACAATTAACATTAAGCAAAGTTGAAATTAAAGAGCAAAATGTAACAAAATGATTATAGTACTATCACTTACTATTTTGTTACTTCTTAGTGCTATTAGTTATGATTACCAATGATAGCAATGGTAATAGTTTGATAAGATGACGGAGCTCCAATGAAGTTCTTTAGGGCCCTCCATTCTGCATCATTTGGAAACTCCATTTCTTTGAGGTTGTAGCTAAATAGTTGTAACCTCATCAAAAGTGAATACTTTAGAGAGATAGTTTTGCATGAATCAAAAAAATTATCTATAACTCCTTTCATTGTTGATAATGGTTTGATGCAACTTGTAATTCATTCTAGAGTAGATTCCTCAGGCAAGTTGCCTAAAGTAGAATTCATGGTGTTCTACAATGTTTTCATGTAATCTTCTTTTCCAATGAATCTTCCCTCTAAGTTAGGTAGATTTGGTAATCCAACATTTAGCAAGATTAGTATGTTCTAATTCATCTTCATCAAGTCTTTAGAAGCATATTTGAGAGGTCCGTCTATTTCCATTACTTGTACACAACTGTGATAGAAATAAAAGGACACTATAGATGCATCCAAGTGGTTGTTTATTCCATAATTTGCCAAATTCCTATCACTAGACTTTCATACTTTACTCAAAATTTATTTAGCATGATTTTTTTTAGAAATTGTTGAAGATTCCTCTTTTAGCTAGAACATTTTTTTTTACATCTTCAAAGAGAAGTCTAAGATTTGTTATTTAAATCAAGCCAATCAAACAAACTATCACTATTCTTCATTATTTTGTCCCAATTTTCTTGTTTGATAAGCTTAACTATATCTATTATAGTATCCTTTGCATGATGGTCTTCAGATGATGTTGTTCTATTTTGTGCAATTACATTCTCCATCTTTTTCTTCATTTTAGAAATCTATTTTTCACTCTTTTTTTGTATTTCCTCTAGTTGTCCTTGCCAATTAGTTACTCTCTTCCTCTCATCCTCCAATTTCTTCTTCAAATCTTGGATTGTATTTGTAGTAGTTACCTTTTTTTTCTTCTTATCCTCGAGTTCCCTTTTCAAATCATGGATTGTCTTTGCAGTGGACTCTTCCTTTTTCTTTGCATTGTCCAATTCCTTCTTCAAATTATGAAGTGTTTGAGTAGACTCCTCTTTCTTTGTGTTCTCCAATTTCTTCTTCAAATCTAGGATTTTCTTTGTAATTGAATCCTCTTTTTTCTTTGCATTATCCAATTCCCTCCTCATATGGTGGATTGTGTTGCTGCTTGCAGTAGCACTAGACTCCATTTTCTTCATATTCTCAATTCCTTTTTCAAATCAATGATTGTTTTTGTAGTTGGGTCCTCTCTTCTTTTCATATTCTCCAATTACTTGCTCAAATTGTAGATTGTGTTTACACTAAACTCCTCTCTTTTATTCTCATCCCCCAGTTCCTTCTGCAAATTATAAATTATCCTTGCCTTAGACTCCTCTTTTTTCTTTTCATTCTCCAATTGAACCTTCAAATTATTATTTTCCTTGATAGTAGAGTCTAGGTTAGTATTTAATTTATTATTGAGTTATGAACTACTCTCTACAGACTTGAACAACTATGTAGTAGAGGCTTTTTCATGCTATATACTTTTTTAGCATTCATCCAATTCTTTAGTAAATTTTTTCACTTGTTCATTCATCTTTTCTTGCTAGACAAATGCATCTATAGGAGGAGAATTATTTATCCTATTTTGCAATTCGTTCAACCTATTGTCTACTACTTTGTCCTTGGCCTTCACATTGTCAAAGTCTACCTTGAAATTTTCTATTTGCTTTCTAAGCTTTTTATTTTCCCTCTCCACTTTTAGAAGTGTAGAGTAGACCATTTTGTTTCTCTCTTTTGATATATTGATTTTGTCAATATTTTTCACTTTTAAAAAATCCATTTGAAGACTGGTAACTTGTACATTGCTACAATTTATTACATTTTCTGGTGGATTATTATCTCTACCCTGGGGCATCATAGCCATGAATTTTATCATTTTGTTATTTGGATCATAAGGTGGAAATATTCTATTAGTAGATCACTGACATTCAGCAACCACATCACTTTTCAAAGTCTTCATAATTTACCTATTTCTTTTGATTGTCTATTAAAACTTTGGGGTGAATGCACAAAGTTGGGTTGCAATTTTGCGAAAGTCAAATCTGCCAAATGATAACTTTTAGAAATGGGTACCCAATTTTTAAAAATGTGCACCCGTTTTCGGCTTATGTGCCTAACCTTAAATTTAAAAAATGGGCACCCATTATTTTTAAATATTGAGTACCCATTTTTTATTTTCAAAAAAAAGGTACCCGTTTCTCAAAAAACTTAAAAATTTGATTTTTTAAGAAATGGGCACGCATTTAAAAAAAATAAAATATAGGTACCCGTTTCTTAAAAATTCAATTTTTTAAGTTTTCGGTAGATTTTACATATCACTTTTAGCTTTTCAAAACGGGTACCCATTTTTTGAAATTCAAATAACGGGTGCCCATTTCTTACAAAATGAGGTGGGATTTTTTATTCTTGCCTTAGATTTTGGTTTGGGATAGGCTTGGTGAGACCAAGCCTATGCCTTGGTCTCTCAAGATTTGGCTAAGGCATTGAACTGACAAATTCATGCCTTGCCATAATCTTTAGAGGGTCTTTCCAATCAAATTTTTTTATGAAATAAAAACCCATTAGAGCTCTTACTGTCCTGATTTCCAAAATATAAATTTTATAGTGTTATGATTTTATTTACTATTTTTGTATTATTTTTTAATCAAAGGTGGTACCTAAATGTAAAATAGCAACGTTCACTAAAACTTTAATAACTTTTTTATTTTATAATTTTTCTTAAATTAATTTATATGTCATCAATCTATATTCAATTCTTTTGAAATTTTTTTAACAAAAAAATTTGAAAAAAATGAAATTTTGATCAAATTATGGTGTCCGTACAAGAGAAGTTTTAAAATTTTCCTTTATAGCCAATTAAAAATTAATAGTAATAAAAATATTGATTTAAAAATTAAAAAAAAAATTCTCATCAATCTTACATGTGTCAGGTAACTCCATTTAAAAGGATTCACAAAAATTCATTCATTTGTGTCAAATTCTGGTGTCTACACACGAGCATGGTATGGTCCTAAAACAAGCATTTTGAAAAAGTGGTTTTTGAAGATCTATATCAAAAAAAAATCCATCATATGGGTATACAAATAAATTACATATTCAAAAAGAAGATTCTAGGCACTACAATTTTTATTTCTGAAGTTGTTTATATTCAATCTCTAAATGGCTCAAATTTTGGCATCAATTGACAAAATATTTCAAAAACAAGAAAAACACTTCCACTTTTTGGCCAAAAGTGAGACCCAACTTCTTGCACTGACCCTTTGATGCAAACTCGTTCAAACTAAAATTTGGGTATACTGACACAATTAAGTGTTTGAAAGGTGAATTATTAGTTGTATTGTTGTATGCTCCTCCAACTCCAGTTAAACTTACTTTACCTACAATTATATTTTGATGATTTCCAACATACTAAAGATGGTCCATTCCAAATCCTGGCATTTTAGGACTATTTTCAAGGTTTTGTACAGAAGCTACTAGTGCATACATTAGTAAAGTGACTACTAAAATTTCTTGTAGTTTAACTGTCATAATTTTTTTCTTTTTTTCACAAGGTTCATCTATGTTAGTTCCACTACTAGTGTCAGTGCCAATGTCAGTGCCAGTGGGATCAATTACAACTGGATTTGAAGATTTAAAAAATAATGTGTTGGGATGACCTTCAGAAGAAGATATATAATTTTCTTCCCATTTCTAGATGAATTATTTTCAATCTCATTAGAGATTTAAATGATTGGTTTACTTCCTCTTTTGGGTGGGTCTGGTACTAGAACTAGATTGTGAATCCCTTTACCACTTGCACCAATGGGCCCTATACCTGCATAACCCATTTTTCTATCATAGTTTCCTTTTTACCATATTTTTTTTAGTAGAATCACTCATTTGAAGATTAACAATATGTCTACCCCTAGTTGACCCAAAATCCTAAATACCTTGAATGTCAGCATCAGACTCAAGGTCATTTTGTCTTTCAATATCACTATCACTTGAACTACCAAAATCATATAGTATAGTTGGATTCTCTTTAGTCCAATGATCGCTAAAAAATCCATCCTCCTCAATTTCCTCAAAACTTGTTGATGTCATTAGTTCATCCAAATATTGCCTCATTTTCCAAAAATCAGTCATCTTGGTTTGACACCATAATTCAGCTACAAATGCCTCTTTACTGGGTATGTGAAGGATCATGGTCAACCAAACTATGCCCTTAAGTAGCAATAAAAAATTAGAAAATCAGGGTTATGTCAAGTTGATGTGCAATTTTCTACTTGTTATTAACTTCATATCAAAAAGTTCTGAGAAAAGAATCTCTAACAAGTTGAATCTAGTTTCTAAACTACTAGGACTTGTCTCAAAAAAAAAAATGGTTGGTCGAAATTTTGAATTTTAATGCAATATTACAAAAATTTCAAAACAAAAATAATAAGTAGACATATGTCTGACCACCTTAATCAAAATCAAATGATAATTTTTTTTAATAATATTCTAGATATAAGTAGTAGACTCATGCTTGGATGTGACACATATTTTTGGGTAATTTTATTCTAAATTAATAATTAATAATTAATTTTTGACTTTAGTATATTTGGAATTAAAAAACTCTCGTGTCTGACCACCTTAACTAATTCAAAACTTTGTAAAATTCAATTTTTCATTTTTTTCCTTTATGGTAGAAAAAACATAGAATGTGATGCATCTTTTGGATTTAAAAAATGTTATACCATTTGAAAGTTATAGTTGTTTTTCAAGTAGTGTGTCAGATAGCACTTTATACATAACTCCATTAGAAAATAAGTTATAATTACTTGCTAAACTCATAATTTGACAAACCTTACATTTATGGAAAGATAAGAAAATTCTTAAGAAAACCTTTTCATTTCATCAAATTTTGGTGAAAAAAAGTTGTCAGCTACATGTTTGAAGTAAAAATCACATAAAAATAAGCCAAAAGCTCATTTTTAGGAATTTTTTAAAAGTTGACCATATAGGTTTGGTATCAAAAAACATAGTAGACCTTATAAAGATATTAATTGTTTTCATTTAGTATCAGGGTGGGTGGGAAAAAAGTTGGAATAGATTTTGAAATGGTTTGAGATAATTTAGAACTATAGATTTTTCATATCGCCACTTTTTGGCACACCATGATCTTGCACATACCTTAATTTCTTTCGGCATAGACCTCATAGAAGGTTGAGATGTTTTCTTGTAGAAGTATGTCAGAGGCTCTAATTTGTGTGACTCTAATATGTGCAATGTCATAATTTGGGATGACAATTCTTGCATTGAATTATTATTCTTTGTTACATGTTTCTCCATCTCTTTCTTAACCTCATCCCATGAATCCTTGTTTCTTAACTTTTCTATGAATGGCATGTCCTGGAATTGATATTTGCTCATAGATTTCTCATTGGAAATAAGTCTTATTTTTATTATGTTCAGTGGATCATAATTCTACTCACTGACAAAATCAAAGCCAAAAAAAGTTACCAATTCATTTGCCACTTTGAAAGCCTTTCTCTCAAATGTGAGGCATATAATTGTGAAAGGCGAAGAAGGAAATATCATTTTCTTTTGTTGTCCATTGAAAAGTTCATCTACACTCTCCATCTGTCATACATATTCCAGTGTAAAAACCCTTTATGTAACATGCATTGAAAGTTTGCAGGGTTCAACCGCTGAACTGTAAAACCTTAAGATAGTTTACTCTTCCATGAAGAACTAATCAACCAATTGAATTTGACTTCCTAGTCAAATGCAATCTTTACAAGACACATGCAATCTAGGCATTGTAGTGTCTATGATTTTTTGGTAAATAGGTGTCAAAAAGAAGTCTACAAAATGGTTGTAGTTTTTATTGTTAGTAGTCATCCTCATCTTATGTGTCCACTCATATACTAGACTTGGAGTCTTTGATTTCTTCAGAGTTTTTTGATCAAACTTATAGACCTGAATATCAAGCTTGTTATTCTTTGTCTCAAATATTGGGGGATGCTTTCCTAAAACAAGGTAGCACAAGTAACTTGTGAACCTAAATGTCTCCATCTTGCCTATAGCTATACTTTGTTTAATCATTAGTAATTATTGTTTCATAGATTCAACAATGTGTTGAACAAAATTATATCTCACATCTACCTTCTCAAATGAGTGACCTCAACAATGGATATTATAAAGCATTTCAAGAACACTGGCCCCCACTTCTTTGTTACTATCCAATCCCAAACAAATTGATAACAAAGAAATAGTATTTTTAACCCATGGCACAAAAATATCATACTGATAAGGAGACTTATGGTCTATGTCCAGTGTAACACTAGTAGAGGACCCTAAGTTTATTAAACCATTAATATATGAATCTTGAAAAACTCTTTCCAATTTTTCATAAGCTTGTGCTATTTTATCCAAGTCAGTGTGCTCATTAAAGCTTTCTGGTTTACACCCTAGCCCTAGGTCAAATAGAGTGAAAAATTCACTCTCAATTATGGATAAAATTTCCTCCTAAGTGTTTTGGTTCACAATCGCCTTTCTATTTTTATCATAATTCTGACCACATAGCATTATAATTTTAGGGAAAGGGAATACTTTAGGTACAGTGAGGTTTGCTAATCCAGTAACCAAAGCAAATAGTTTATGTGTATGTGCACAAATACTGTTGTTATATTTGTAATAATTTCTCCCCTTCTATGGATTTTTCCACTTATTAAACAATCAATGTCTAATTTCTGTGATTCTAAAATCTACATGGATAATAGGATAAAAAATATCATGACATTCATCGATGAAACCTAGAGTTTGTAGTGAAACTTGGAGTTTGTAGCACTTACATGAGTTTTTTAATATCTTTCTTTTGATTTTCCTTTATGCTTGCACTCATAGGGGAGGTTTTTGACTTTTTTTTTCCCCATGTCTAGTACTAGTTATTACACAAAATTCTTCTTCAAGCCCTATTTAAAAAACATGTTAAGTGTGTAAACATAAGACAATTAAAATCATGATTTCTATTGTTGCAAATTGTAATGATTTTTTTTTTTTTTAAAATTTAAATACTTAGAATCAAGATTTGATAATTGGTGTTTTCCTCTAATGCTCAAATTTCACACTTTCAGAATTTAGTCTCTGAAACACAAAATGAAATTGTTTTAGTCTTTGAAAAGTTGATATTTGAAAAACCTATCATATCGAACTCTCAATTTGCAGAGCTTTCAAGTTTCACTTTCAACTTTATACTCTAAAAACATAGAAGGTTAATAGTTAAAAGTTAAAATGAAAGTATTAAGTAATTAATGGTTTTAGGTACTTTACTAATAGTATGTACAATGTACATGTAAATGACATAAAGACTCAATAACGTAGTTTTGTACATAGCTATAATAATAAAATGTAAAAATATAATACATTAATATAGATTTAAATTTTGAAATTTGTTCAATTTTCATTTTAAATAAATAGATTAATAAAAATAGAACTTAATTATCGTTATGCTTTTAAGGTAAATTTTGGGTCCACCATTGTTGTTGTCAAGAAATATCTAGAATCATGAAATGTGTCAATCATTACACATGTCATGATTCCAGATGTTTCTTGACAATAGTGATGGCAGATCCAAAATTACCTAAAATTCATCCTAGGCCATTGTCGTAACTTAACAATCATAGGCGACGACATCGTTGAGTCAGGATAAAGTAATATTTTTTTTAAAGACTAAACATAATTATTAATAATATTAACTGAATCTTGACACTTAATTAAGATTTTCAATGACTGGACACATGTCACGATTTCAAATGAATCTTAGCACACGGGAAAACATTCCCCAAATTTTCTTGAAATTCATCTCAGGCAGTCAATCTTTCTTTTCGTCAATGATCAAGATTTCGGTTAAAATCTTTAAATACACATGTCCTGATTTTGAGTTAATTTAATTCTTTATATAAAATGTTTTATATAAAAAAATTATAATTTATAATAATTATTATAATAGTTATAATATAATATAAATAAAAGATTTTCTTTCATATTATAGAAATGATTCTATTTTCTTTCATAAACTTTCTATTGTAAAGATGATATGAAAAAATCAATGAAGATATATTAAATTTTATAAAATAAAATTGGTGCAAGATATGAAACAAGTGCCACATAGTGGCTTAGTACTTGCCTTTATTTTTTCTTTAAATTTAATTTAAATTTAATAAATTTATTATAATATAAAAATATTTTAATCAATAAAAATCTTATATAATTATATTTTTCTATAATGATGCTAAGTTAAATTTAAATTTTATTCATAAATATAATCATTGATATAAATGTTCTATTACATATATATCATATGGTTATAATTATATTATATTATATTATGTTATAAATAATTATATTATATATTCTATTATATAATTACCCCGAGAGGCATTCTATACAATCATAGCACAAATACCCAGCACAAGAATATGCCTAAAAAGATTCTTCGTCAATAAAAAAGAATTGAAAGCGGTTACAAACTTCCAAATTAAATATTAAAAAAGAATTCTCGAAATAATAGCTAGCCAAAATAATAGGAAGCCAAATGGAGGCCGAAATAATAGGCTCAAAATAATAGGGCCTGAAAAAGTAGGACCCGAAAAAATAGGGCCCGAAATAATAGGGGCAAAATAATTTCAATATGATTTTTTTTTTGTTAAATATAATTTTCCATGCGCATTCATACTTATTTTTTGTGGGGAGTGGGAGAATTTGAAACAAATTCGTGGAATGTGAAGAGACATCTGTTGGGGGATAGGAGGAGCCTCTCAGAAGTTATAAAATCAAGGCTCCTCAGTTCATTTCCATTTTATGTTTTTGCAGGAAGGAAGAGGTGGAGGTTATTGGAGGATTAGATTGGAGTTTTTGAATATGAGTAGATTGAAGTTTTGGAGTAACATTTTTCCAGGTGAGATTTCTATTTTTTATTTACATTTTCATTTAGATTTAGATGTAGATGTAAATTGAAATTCAAAATTAGTTATAATATTCTACTTTGATTTAGATTTTAATTTTAATTAATTTCATTTAGATTTAGAATTATGTTCATAACTATTTAGGCTTGCATTTAATAGTTTAGTCTTGCATGTTTGATTTAGATTTAGATTTGTATTCAAAATCTATTTAATTTATATATTTTATAATACTTTTCATTTACATATTTTAAAAGTGCATGTTTCAAATTAGTTTTATATTTGCATGTTTCATATTAGTTTTAGATTTTCATATTTCAAAATAGTTTTGGTTTGCATGTTTTAGATTTGAATGTTTCACAATAATTTTACATTTGCATGTTTATAAGTATTTATATTTCATGTTTCAAAGCATAATTTTATGATTAATTTGGATGAGAATGCCACCATATCAATACAATTTATATTTTATTAAAGTTAATGATTTATTTAAAGTAGATAAATCATATATTTAGTATATATTTTATCATTATTGAGTTATAAAATAAAATAAAATTCTTGAAATAATAGCTAGCCAAAATAATATTAAGCCAAATGGACGCCGCAATAGTAGAACCTGAAAAAATAAGGCCAAAAAAATAGAATGCAAGAAAATAGGGCTGAAATAACTTAATTAAAATTTTAAATATAAAACATTTTCTTTTTGTTAAATATATTTTTGCATGCACATTCATGCTTTTTTTTTGTGAGGAGTGGGGGAATTTGAAACAAATTCATGGAATGTCAAAAGAAATCTATTGGGGGATACGAGGGTTTTCTCATAAATTATAAAACAAATTCTCCTCATTTCATTTTCATTTAATGTTTTTGCAGGGAGGAAGAGATGGAGATTATTGGAGCAATTAGAGTTTTTGAACAAGAGTAGATTAAAGTTTCATATAGTTTAGTCTTGTATGTTTGATTTATATTTAGGATTCAAAAACTTTTTGATTTAGATATTTGATAATACATTTCTTTTGCAGATTTTTAATGTGCATGTTTCAATTTAGTTTTACATTTGCATGTTTTACATTAGTTTTAGATTTGCATATTTCAAAATACTTTTGGTTTCCATGTTTAGATTTGTATGTTTCATAATAGTTTAATATTTGCATGTTTCAAAATATTTATATTTTTAATGTTTCATAATTAAATTTAATCATTGATGTGGACAAGAATGTTACCTTATCAATAAAATTTGTATTTTATTAAAGTCAGTGATTAATTTGAAATAAATGAATCATATATTTAGTTTATATTGTCATTATTTAATTATATTATATATGTGTTTTATTTAAATATTTTTCATACTATATAGATTTCTATTAATATTTATGTTTGTAATGTTTGAAAAGTGGAAGACAATGCCACCATATTTCAATCATTACAATCTAACTATTTCATTTGAAATAGTTTTGATTTTTATTTATGTTATTTTGAACATTATTCATTTGAAAGAATTTATGTTAACTGTTAATACTTTTTCATTATGATTATTTTCATATGTTGATTTTTGTTTATAAGTTTGCAGGTTACTATTTGAGTTATGGATACCTTGAATAGAGAATCAAACATTATTGGATACTAGAGCCTAACTACTTCAGAAATCTCAAATGATTTCTTCGAGATTGAGTTTGACAAATGCGTACAAATAATTAAAGAGGTGCACACAACTATAATTAAAGTTGTAGAGAAGCAATATTTCCAATTGACTGTGTTGAGGAAATGGAAGAAATGCATATGGAAGATGCATAAAAATTTCTGTGTGACACATCTACAAAAGTGGATGGGTTTCCGTCAATGATGAAAGAAGTATTTCACAATCATTGTTCAAATAAAGGTAAAAAAAGAATCTTAATCATTGAAGAATGTGATATGTATTTACACCATCACAGATATATATTTTTTATATAGTTCATTTTTGTCTCCGATTTCAAATTTTTACTTCTAATTGGTTGTATTGGCAATTTTATTTCCCCATTGTTCAATGTAACTTTCATGGAGAAGAGAACAAGACAAAATAAATTTATTTTTGTACAAAAAATTTCTTCAATGGATGTGGCTACTAATTATATTAATTAAGAAAGAAAATCATAAGTCTAAATAGATTCCTTAATGATAGGGAGATTTATCGATTACAATTCTTAATCATTGCAATAAAAATTGCATTAGGATTATTAAAAATTCAACAATATATAATGTTCTCACATCATCATGGAGAAATAATTTTCATAAAATTGACTCTTATATATTCTTTCACACTTTTAACATCATATGAATTATTGTGTTGGGACTTATAACTTCCCTTTCATGAATTAATTTTTCCACTATTTAAGTCATTTGTATAACATATATCCCAAATTTGACCATAGTGGTACTCCAAATACTCCAACACTACACCTAAAACTCATACTTCCCTTAATCATGTCCCTTATTTTAGTGTAACATTTAACCAGTTATTAACCCTAACCATAACACTAAGTGTCATATAAATGAAATTGTCAACCTTGGATCCTAACTTTAACTCTTACTCTATATATGATTGTACTAATCATTTAGTAAATTATATATCTTACCCTCTAACCCTATATGCACAAGTATCTAGAAATAATATTATATTTTTTATAAGTGATAATATGTATATACACACACCTAGAGAGAGAGAGAGAGAGAGAGAGAGAGAGAGAGAGAGAGAGAGAGAGAGAGAGAGAGAGCATATCTGTAGACAATAAGGCACTCATATTATGTTTCTTATAGAGGCATGTTTTATGTAGAGAGAGAAAAAGAGATTATGAGGTGTATCTAGAGAGTGAGCAGAGAGAGAGAGAGAGAGAGAGAGAGAGAGAGAGAGAGAGAGAGAGAGAGAGAGAGAGAGAGAGAGAGAGAGAGAGAGAGATTAGGGGTGTATCTAGATAGCATAAAGGGAGAGAGAGTTTAGGAGGAGTATCTAGAAAGTAGGGTGGGAGAGATAAGTGGGTGTATCTAGAGATTAGAGAGACATATTAGAGGGGCATTACTAGAGACTACATAGAGAGAAGGTATATTTAGATAGTGCGGTGAGATATTAATGGGTGTAGTTAGAGAGAGAGAGGGAGAGAGAGAGGGGAGAGAGAGGGGGAAGGGATTACATTATTAAAAAGGTTAATAACTTGTATCACAATAGCACAAATCATGGGCACTATAATGGAACTAACCCACATTAAAATTTAACCTATCAGTTATCCTAACACCAAGGTAAAGTGTAATAATAGCACTAACATTAGCTATAATATGATTAGTAACCAAAAAATTATCTTAACCGCAATAATAACACCTAACTCTAACTCTATCTCTAACTTTAATTCTCCCCCTAACCCTAACCTTAACCCTTTATAATCCTAAATCTAATGCCAATTTTAACCCTAACCCTAAGCCTTAGTATAACTCTAATCCTAACTCTAATTCTAACTCTAATGCTAATTCTAACTCTAAATCTAACCCTAATTTAAACCCATATTCTAACTCTAACCCTAACTCTAACTCCAACTCTATCTCTAACGCTAACCCTACCCCTACCCCTAATTCTAACCCTAACTCTAACTCTAACTCTAACTCTAACTCTAACCCTCACTATAATTATAACTCTAACTCTAATTGTAACCCTAACACTAACCCTAACTCTAACCCTAATCCTACCCATAATCCTAATCCTAACACTATATATAATGCTAATACTAACCTTAACACTATATGTAACTCCAACTCTAATCCTAACCCTAATTCTAATCATAAACCCAATCCTAATTCTAACCCTAACTCTAACTCTAAACCTAAATCTAACCCTAAATCTAACCCTAACTCTAGCCCTAACCCTAAATCTAACCCTAACCTCAACTCTATCTCCAACTTTAACTCTAACTTGATCCCTAACTCTAACTCTAATTCTAACCCTAACCCTAACCCTAACCGTAGACTCAATTCTAGCCCCAATTCTAACCCTAACACTAACACTAACACTAACACTAACACTAAAACTAACACTAATTATAACCCTAACCCTAATGCTAACCCTAACTCTAACCATAACCCTTATGCTTACCATAATCCTAGCCCTAATTCTAACCCTACCTCTAACTCCAATTCTTGTTCTAATTCTAATTCTAACTCTAACTCTAGCTCAAATGCTACCTCTAAATCTAACCCTAACCCTAACCCGAAATTTTACCCTTACCCTAACTCTAGCTCTAACTCAATCAGTAACCCTAATTATATTTGTAACCCTAATTCTAACCCTAACCCTAATTCTAACTCTAACTCTAATTGTAACTCTAATTCTACCCCTAATCTTAACTTGAACCTATATAACCTTATCTCTAACCCTAATTCTAACCCTAACCCCAATTCTAGCTCTAACCCTAACCTAATTCTAACCCTAACTATAACTCTGATCCTAACTCTAACCCTAACTATAACTCTAACTCTAATTCTTACCCTAACCCTAACCGTAACCCTAATTCTAACCCTAGCTCTAACTCTAATGTTAATTCTAATCCTAACCTTGATTCTTACCCTAAATCTAACTCTAACTCTAACTGTAACCCTAACTCCAACTCTAACTTTATCCCTAATTCTAACCCTACCCCTAATTCTAACCCTAACTCTAACTTTGACTCTTTTTGTAACCCTAACCCCATTATTAACCCTAACCCTAACTTTGACTAAAACCTACCCCTAATCCTAACCCTTACACTATATATAACTCTAACTCTAACACTAACCCTAATTCTAATCCTAATCCCAGCCCTAACGCTTACCCTAACCCTAAATCTAATAAGGTAACTTTAAACCTAACCCTAATCTAACCCTGATCACAACTCTATCTCTAACTTTAACTGTAACTCTAACTTGAACCCTGACTCTAACTCTAATTCTAACTCTAACTCTTATACTAACACTAACACTAACACTAACACTACCTCTAATTTTAACTCTTATTCTAATTGTAACCCTAACACTAATGTTAATCCTAACCATAGCCTTAACACCAACCCTAACCCTAACCCTAATGCTAACTCTAACCGTAACCCTAACACTAACCATAACCCTAAATCTAACACTAATTCTATTCCTAACCTTAATTCTAACCCTAAATATAACCCTAACTCTAACTCTAACTCTAACTCCAACCCTTATTCTAACTCTAATTCTAACTCTATCTCTAACCCTAACCCTAACTCTTATTCTAACCCTAACACTAACCCTAACTATATTTGTAACCCTAATTCTAACCCTCACCCTAATTCTTACCCTTACCCAAACCCTAACTCTATCTCTAATCCTAACTATATTTCTAACCCTAATTCTAACCCTAACCCTAATCCCAACTCTAACTCTAATTTTAAACCTAACCCTCACCCTAACTCTAACTCTAACCCTGATTGTAACTCTAACCCAACTCTAGCTCTAATTGTAAACCTAACCCTAACAAGAACCCTAACTCTTATTCAAACCCTATCCCTTACCCTAATTTTCATCCTAATGCTAACCCTAACTCTAACTCTAACCCTAACCCTAACCTTAACACTAACCCTCACCTTAATTCTAACCTTATCTCTAACTCTAACCCTAACCCTAACCTTAACACTAACCTTAACCATAAACATTAATTTGTCCCTAACTCTAACCCTAAATCTAACTCTACCATAATTGGACTCTAACCCTAACCCCAACCCTAACTTTAATCTTGGTTCAAAAATTTTCCCTAACCATAACTCTAGAACCTTAACCCTTACTCAAGCCCTAACCCTAAACCTAACCCTAACCCTGGCCCTATTATAACCCTAAACTTAACCATAAACATAACTCTATCCCTAACTCTAACCCTAAATCTAACTCTACCATAACTAGACTCTAATTGTAATCCTAACCCTAACTTTAATCCTAACTAAAACCCTAACCCTAATCCTAAATCTAACCTTAACCCTACCATAACCCTACCATAACTCTAACCCTAACCTTAACCACATGAGCATAACTCTAACCCTTAACTCTAACCCTAAATCTAACTCTACCATAATTGGACTCTAACCCTAACCCTAACCCTTACTTTAATCCTAACTGAAACCCTAACCTTGACTCTAACCTTAACCCTAACTCAAACCCTAACCCTAGCCTTACTATAACACTAACCCTAACCATAACAATAACTCTAACCCTAATCTTAACTATGACCATAACTCTAACCCTAACCTTAACTATAAACATAACTCTAATCCGAACCTTAACCATAACCATAAATCTAACCCTAACCTTAACCATAACTCAAACCCTAACCCTTATTCTATCCCTAAGGTTAACATTAACTGCAATGGTAACTTTGTCCCTAACCATATATCTATGTTTGACTATAACATTTTACATTACAATATGCCAAAAAGAAAATTACTTTTTTTAAATCATAATCCTACCCCTAACTCTAACCCTAAATATAACCCTAACTGCAAATCTAATTCTACCATAATTAGACTCTAATCCTAACCCTAATCCTTAGTTTAACCTTCACTAAAACTGTAACCTAACCCTAATTCTAACCTTAACCCTTACTTTAATCTAGACGAAAACTATAGCCCTAACCCTAACCCTAACCTTAACCTCGACTCAAACCCTTACCCTAACCTTAACCCTGATGTAACTCTATATACAACCCTAACTCTAAATATAAACCTAACCTTAACCATCACCCTAAAACTAACCCTTTCTCTACCCCTTTCTCTAATTCCAACCATAAATCTAATTTTAACACTAACCCTAATCCTAATTATAACCCTAATTTCAACTCTAACTCTAGCCCTTATTTGAGCTCCAATTCCAACTCTACCTCTAACTCAAACCCTAACTCTAATTCTAATCCTAACCCTAACTATATTTTTAACCTAAACCCTTATTCTTACCCTCACCCTTACCTTAACCCTAACCCTAATTCTAATTCTAACCCTAACTATATTTGTAATCCAAATTCTAACCCTAATCCTAACATTAACTCTAACTCTAATTCTAAACCTAACCCTAACTATAACCCTAACAAGATTTGTAATCCTACAAATAACCCTAGCTCTAACCCTAATGCTAATCCTAACTCTAATTGTAACTCTATTCCTAATTGTAACTCTAACCCTATCCATAACTCAAACCCTAACAATAGCCCCAACCCTAACACTAACCCTAACCCTAACTATAACTCTACTCTTCAATATAACATTTTACATAACAATATGCTTTAAAAAAAATTGAATTAAAGTGATACAAATAAACACCATGTATAGAATTAAAAAATAAAATATTCAAGAATAATTTTATAGTATGTTTACACTATTACATTTTTATAGTAAGTTTATACAATTGTATTTAAAAAGAAATAAATAATTCAACACTAACCTTAAAAAAATAGAAAAAAATTTAAAAATACTTTTACTATTGTGCTGTGATTGCCACTAGCTTATATATACCTCTATATATATTACGCCAAGAGTAATCGTTCTAGAGGTGCCTCTTTTCATTTTCATAATCTCAACTGTGATTAAAATAACCTTGAGATTAAATGAAAATAGGCGCCTCAAGAATGATTACTCCCGGCATAATATATATAGAGGTATATATAAGTTAGTAAATAATTATAATATAAAAATAATAATATTTTTATAACAATAATAAATTAATGCATATATTATCATTTATTGAAATATAAAATATAAACCAATGCACTTACATTAAAAAAATAAAAAAATAAACTTCAATGAGTCACATTTAAAATGAAATATTTAGCTCTTATATCTGACCAATATAAGAGCTAAATGAAATCCATTAAATCTGGCCAATATAAGAGCGAATTTGCTAAATGAAGTTAATGAATTCATCCAATCATAACTTAGAAAAAATATTTTATAAAAAATTTAAAGTTAAATTTTTGCATCTATGCTATGTAATATATTAGTTTGATAAAAGGAATTACAATGATTTATTCTTACTCACATAGACATGAAACAAATTTAATCACTAGTTAAAGTCTAAAATCTAAAATGTATCAAAATAGTACTTAGCCCTAAGCCCTTAGCCTACTAGCAACTGCAAGTACTAATAATAAATTCTAATGACAATAGTTTAATTCAAATAAAGTAGTTAAAATTAAAAAATATAATTACAAATGCTATATTTTTATTCATATGTATTATTTAGTTTCAAAATTAAAATGTAGTATAGTTTATTATCTATAAATTATTAACATATATTGATAATTGTGATAATTGTTATAAACATAATTATTAATAATATTAACCGATTCCTAACACTTAATTGAGCTCTACAATGACTGGACACGTCACAATTTTGGATGAATCTAGGCACATGGGAAAATATTTCTCAAATCAACTTGAAATTCATCTCGGGCCGTCGATCTTTCTTTTAGTCAACGATCAAGATTTCACGTAGAATCTTCAATTTTGAATAGAAAATTACAAATAGAAATTAACTTCAATCATTTAAAATTTGGCCCAAAATAGAGTTGTGGTCATTGAAAAGAATTTAAATAACATATTAATTAATCTAGAGAAAAATATTAAAATAAATATTATTAAAGAATTTTTTGTTAATTATTATTATTATTAAATTTTTAAGTTTACCATGTCAAAATGATGATTTTAATTTAATTATATACATTATATATATATATATATATATATATATATATATATATATATATATATATATATATATATATATATATATATATATATATATGAAGGATTTTCTTTTCTATCATAAATTTTAAACTTTTTATTGTAAAGATGATATGAAAAATTTAATGAAGATATATTGAATTTTATAAAAATAAATTGGTCTAAGCAATAAGATATGAAATAATAATAATGATAATTTAATTTAAATAAAATAATTAAAATTTAAAAATATAATTACAAATGCCATATTTTTATTCATATTTATTATTTAGATTCAAAATTATAATGTAATATAATTTAATTATCTATAAATTATTAACATATATTGAAAATTGTGATAATTGTTTATAAACTATTCTTCATGAATCATCATTTAAAATATTTCATAATGAAAATTAATTAGGTGACAAGAAAGGTATGAAATAAAAAATTGACACATAAATTATCAAAATTTTATTTAACTTTGTTAAGGTTATAATCTTTAGTTTTCCTTGCAATCCACTCTTATCGTTCCATTTGTTTTAAGCAATCAGATTAAAGAAAAATAGTTTTAGAAATTACAAAACTTTTAATTGGATTATTTTTAATTGAATAATTTTTTATTATAAATCATTAATCAAATATATTATATAAAACCATAAAGGGATTGTTGAAACCCTTTTTTTATTTCTAAGTTCTAACTTTATAACTATTGAGAATTAATTATTTTAAATAAAGTTGCAGAGTAATATTTCAATAGTGCATTGAGAATCAAGAATTGATATGCCAAAAACAAAGTCATAGACTAACAAGAAGTTGGAACAATGATTTGAGAAGCCAAAAAATATTGGTTTCATTAATAATATTTTAGAATGTACATTGTACAAAGCATAGATATTCAAAATACTTGATTAAATCAACCTAGTTTTACTATTTTGTAATTTACATTAAAGGGCAAGGCCCAATCCAAAGAAAAAATAGATATCTTAAAAACATTTTTTTCCCCAAGGAAATGCCGCAATGGTAAAGGAAACAAGACTAAGGATTTAGGAAATAGGGAATCAAGAAATAGGGAGGCTGGAAGCATTAGTGGGCTAAAGGACTAAGGGCTTGAAGCCTTCAATCAGAAAGCTCTTCAAGTCCCTCCGTGAGGAATCTATTGGAGAAGATGATGTCGCTGAACTTATCAAACCATGTGAAGTTAGTCTTTCTGACGTCATCCAACAACAACCACTTTTGTAGAAAATCCTTCCGAGCCACACCCACTTTCGATGGTGAGTCAATTATCCTTCATTCATGCCAAGAAAGAAAGGATTCTTCTATATAATGCACCCTATGCCTTGCTCCCAACACTTGTTTGTGACATTTGCAAAAGGGATGTTAATGATAGCCTCAGAACCTGCTTGGCCAATACAAGAATTTTGACATCATCTTCTAAAAATGTTTCCTGAAAAATATTACACAGAAGCAAAAAAAATGTCTATTTGATTGCCGCTAAGGTCGAGAAGAGATGTGGGGAAGTGGGAGGTAATATATGTGGACACGATACCTCTTATCATTACTTAAGAATTCATGATCGAGGACCATGAATATAGCATATTAGATAAAAGGACTTTGGGCATCTAACTTATGAACCATGGGAAGGACATCGTCAAGAATCTTTCCCAAAAAAAACTTTTACAGAGCCATTATAGTGCATTTCAAGTGAATTGGCATATCCATGACTAAGATTCAAAAAAGTCTACAAACCAAATTCAGATTCACAAATTTGAGAAACGATAATGAAAGAGGAATTGAAGAGGCTATTTAATGGAAATTGCATTAAATTCTTTGGTATTCATGATCTTTTATATCTTTTTTTTTCAATTTCCTATTAATTTTCATATTTGTAAAACATTGAAATGTATTGGCATTAATGTCAGATAGTCAAAAGTGCCTAACATTGAGTAAATTCCAGTTAGAGACTACTGTGTTAAACTTTCCACGTGTCTTAATTTCTGAGAAGTTCATGCGACTCCAGGTTTTTTCAAGTGAGTGGACCTAAAATGCATCTTTTCTCATTGATCTTTAATTAATCAACGATGAATAAAACCATTGTATTTACTATTAAAAATATGAAAGCGATGGTAGCTAACTTGGTAATAGTGACACTGATATAACGATGTTACAACATTATTAATAATAGACCTAAGATAGCATACAAGTTGAAACTTGAAGTGACTACTTAGTAGTCAGTACAATCACTAGCTAATACATGTGCAAGTTCACTTTTAGATTAAATAATGTTTAAGTTTATCACTAAAAGATTAGCCAAGATCATTATTATTCATTTTCCTACAAAAAAAGTAATTCTCCTCTGACATTATTAATTCATTTCTAGCAAGGGAAAAATTAGCCATCATTTATTAATATGTCAACAAGAAAAAAACATTAATTTGCCACATTTAAAATGATTTTTGCTAGGGTAAGAAAAAAATTGCCAACATATAATATTGTATTTCCTTATATGGAACAAAAAAATAACCCTCAAAATTAAATTCTTCCTACCCACAAAATGTTGGATTCACTAGCAATATAGGATTTTTTTTTTCAGGAGGGGTTTCTTAAAGTTATCATTGTTCATCATTTATTCTTTGCTATCCTCTATGGAACTCTTTTTTTTTTGGTAATCTCTCACACCTCCTTTCTATAGAGCTAGAATTTTATCTGGTCTTAGTGACATTAGGGTTCTACTATTTAATACCATGGTTATCCTGCAACCCCTGTTTATCATCATTAATAAAAAAAAATTCAATTCTACTATGTTTAGGGGCGAAAAAAGGATTGGTTTTCTTTGGGGCAATTTTTCTTTTCGAAGGGATTTCCTTAGGGAGGGAATCTTTGAGAGAGATGGACTTATAATTTTTAACTCTAGGTTTGCCTTTTGTTTTCTTACTTTTCACCTTGGCATAGGGGTTCTATAAAGTTTATAAGCTATTTTTTTTAATTCTAACATTAGAACTAGTTCTAGAACTATGGTCCTTTCTAAAATGTACACCTCACCCAAAACCTAGACAGTGAGAAAGACATATTGATACAAAACAAAAATAAGCCTCTAATGGAGCAAAGCATTTTCACCACTCACAATTTTATTACTCATAGAGGAAACTAGATAAATAATAATAGACATTTTTCCCTACCATATAGAAGGTTAAGAGTGGAAAATGGTAACCAAGGTTATGTTTAAAAAATCCTTCACCAGTAAAATAATTCATAACCCATAAAAAATATTATATCTAAAGGATGGGGGAGAGATAATATTTTAGAAACATTACAAGACCTGACACTTTGTAGCTATTCATTTTCTTGTAATAACTTCTTCCTATGGTAACAATAATTTGTCATATCATTGTGTTCTGGACAATATTTTTCACACTTGAGCACTATCGCTTTGGGAATTAGTTTAAGGAAAGAAACACAGATTATATTCCTAATAATACTATTGCTCTTATGCCACAAGTTAGAAAATTTAGAAGAAATGAGGTAATTAAAACCTTTCATTTCATGAATGTAACAACTGAGCCTAACATTGTGAAAGTATTTCTAAATCTCAACATTTTGAATCAATTAACAATATTTCGTCAGTTTCACTTTCTTTAGGGGTTCTCCCATATTTTTTACCTTAACAAACTCCTATATATCTTCCTAAATTTTGATCTTTTTCAAAAGAATATTAGTAGCATTATCAAAGACTTTTTGTATGATTTCTATTTTTCTACACATTCTCTATCATAATCTCTAATATTTCTTGTACTCCTAGTTAATTGAGTCATGTCTTTATATATATATATTAAAAGAAGTCTTTATTGCTAGACAACTGAGAGGGGGGAGGGAGAATTAGTTATGTTTAGTTATCCTATAATCCATTCAAACATTTTAGTACTAGAAGGACTTCCTAAAACATCATAAGAAAATACACAGTAATCTCATTCAACTTTAAAATTAACACATATATTTACTTTACCCCAAACTATTGTTTCACTATTTTCTATTATAACCAAATATCAGTAACAAAACTTAGTTGTTAGCTGCGATAAAAAGTAAATAACATGAAAATAAACTTGTAACATAACAAAATGTACACACTGGACACCAAGATTTTTAACAAGGAAACCTTATAATAGGAAAATATACCTAGGACTAGAAATCCATTATTTGTCTCTTCTCTAGTGAACTCTGTTAGGAGCCAACCTTGTTAAAGGTTTACATACATATTTTTAATGTGACCTTGTTAGAGGATTTATGCCAAAATATCATATAGACCTTATCACTTCTTGATTTTGTCTAAAGAGTAGTGTACTTTTAAGGATTTACAAATAACCCTAATCGATGTTACCATATAGGATGTCATAGACTTTTTACATCCACTGCGTTTATTATATTTTTTAAGCTTGATGATTAGAAAGTAATAGTATAAATTAATCTATTAGGTTTAGCACTACTATTTTTAGTCAAATCTCTTTCTCTCTCTCTCTCTCTCTCTCTCTCTCTATTCTTATCACCTCTATCTAATCTATTTATTTAGCTAATTCACATCTTTAAGCTTTTACTTTTTTCCTTAACTAGCTCTTGATCTCCTCTTTCTCTACTTAGTTTAGTTGGCTCTTCTCTCCCTCAACAACTTAATACTTTAATCTTCTTCCCACAAATTTTTTATCAATGATCAGCCACCAACTAGCAATATTATCAATAGCCAGAATAGTTGTTCAACTACTCCTTAAATAGTAGTCTCTGTGCTTCCCAATTCTTCCAATTATTGTTGCATAAACATAATCATTGATCTTACGTTCATTTCATGCAACTGTTGGATATATAAGAGAAGTAACTGAGAGGGGAGGGGTGAATCTATTACAACAAAAATAAATCCATGATCCCTTAGATGCCAATACAAATCAAAACTTTGTGTAAACTATATTCTATTGATACTCAACAAACACATAGGCACTCAGTTTACACTAAGAAATGTTATAACTTGATAAACACTAAAATAACTCAAAAAAGGCTTATCATGAAAAGCTTAAGATATTATCTGTGATTAATCTTACTTTAACTTAGTTGCATACACATAAAAGAAATAGAATGAAAAGAATTGACACCAAGATTCAATGTGGAAACCAAATTTGGGAAAAAATAACCAATTGCAACTAGTTACTGATTTTCACTCTTCTAAAGTGAGCCATGTTGGGAGCCAGCTCTATTAAAGGTTACAAAACACACTATTAGGTATGATCTTGTTAGAGGATTTAATCACCCTATTAGGAGTGGCCTTATTAGAGGTCTTTAGACACTTCAATAGAAATGTCACCTTGTTAGAGGATTTACAAATAGTTGTTAAGCCAAGTTTGTTAAGAGATATAGATCACTGCTACAATGGTTAGAGAGTAACAATGTGATGATGGGTATGTATAGGATCATAGTGTGCCAAAAAGTGGCGATGTCAAAAAAATAGATTTTGAAAATGTCTAAAAGTGTTTCAAAATACACTCTAACTTTTTTCCACCCATCTTGATACCATAGTTGAAAAGTAGGCCCCCAACCCTTATTAGGTATCCAATTTGATATTAGATACTTGATATAATCGAATATCTAATAAAATTGAGTATCTGATATAAAATTGGATATCTAATAATTGTACTGTTATTTTAAAAAAAAAAAAACAAAAAACCCTAGGGTTGTTGTTTTCATAGTGAAATTGTGTTTGGAAAGCTAGGATATTTGTTTTGAGATTGGATATGCAATAAAAGGTATAATTTTTGTTTTTAATCAATTTCAATATAAAATAATTGAATTTTATTATAAATTTATTGAATTTTATTATAAATTTATTAGTTTTAGTTGAATTTATTAGAATTTATGTTTTTTTTTTAAGAAAATGTTAAAATTTAGGTTTTTTTAATATAAATTATGTTTTGTGAATTAATAGGTATGGCTAACCAAAATGGTGACACTGAGGCAAGGAATACTAATCCTTGTAACCCCCCACCAAATGATCCATTTCTCCCACAAAATCATTCACCAAATGATCCTTTACCTCCTCGAATCAAGGATTTGATAATTGAAAATCTCACTGAATTGAGGGCTTTACGAACAACATATAATACCCGCATTGGCATGACAAAATGCATGAGATGTTTGATGATGTGTTCGACTATGATGAGGTTGTGACCCTCAATATAAGAAAAGATGATTTGGTACATAAATGATGCCATACGTGCAAACTTTTGGGATCGTTGGTGGATGGTTTTTGATATCCCTCCACATAAAAATTTAGAGCTGCCATTTTATTTCCTTAGAAAATTGTATGCAAAATTTGTGTTGGGCCTCAAGGTGAACTATTGGAACATGAAGCCCACCATGGGTGTAGGAGTAGGAGCTCCTCAACATAGACCCTTTTCCCAGTGAAAGAAAGCTGACACTTTTGTCCCCCCTATTGATGTCTCCCTTCCTCCTTGAGTGCAACATCCTAATATTTTTGTAGAGGCTAGCTTTCAAACCATTAAAGACACCCATAGACTGAGTAGCCTCTTGATATTTTAGGCTAGGTTAGTCCTACCTCCCTGTGCTAATGATGCTAGCACAAGTTCATCATCATCTAGCTGATCACACTTTTTTTGCCTCATACTTCCATTATGTGCAAGAATATTTGCCTCAATCCCATAAGTGATCTTTCTAACTATCAGTTTGTATTAGACTAGGATGCACTAGAGGCACGTTCAAAGGCTATAGACCCTAATGCAAGAGAGGAGGGGCATGTAGAGGCATGGACTCCTTTTGTGTTGGTATGTGTACACATTTTTTTTTTTAACATATGTGATTTAAAGTTAATTTTTATAATACAATAATTTTAATTTTTAAGCCATACTAACTTATATATGTATGTGATCTTCATTCATGTTTAGTTGATGACCGAGGAGGAGCTAAGATAGGTTGATGATGCCATGCTCTCAGCTATTTCATTTGGCCTTGAGACATCTACGATACAATATATTGTGTTCTCATTATTTTTTTCTATTTGATATTGTAGCATATATAGTTTATAATATTTCTTTTATCTTGTAGGTGCCACCTGTCCCTGGGGGATAAAGTGTGGGGGATGAGCCAACAACCCACTGACACATGAAAGGTAATTAGGTGTTTTCTATTTGATCAAATATTGATGCATTCTTGTAAAATGTTAGTAGTAATAAAATTTAATTACATTCTTTATTGTATGTAGGGCATGAATACTAACAATGAGCCCATATAGATTTTGCATCGTAGACTCTCAGGCATTTCCATTTACATTGAGAGCCCCATTGTATGTATAAGTATCATTTATTTTTTATTTTTCTTTTCTTCATAAATAAATTCAAAACTAATTTTCATGATATTAAAAACTACTATTTTGTATCTCATAAGAAAATTCTAGTGTACACGAGGTTGGACGAGAGAGTTTTGTATATTTGATAATGTAGCCACTATATCCTAAGGAGGAGCCTACACTAATAAGTTGTAGTTTGAATTCTTGATTAAATATGTTATAAATTTAGCATGTTATTAACTATAATGCTATAGTTTAAGTTGGAGATTCATCTAACAAACATATTTGAACATAAAAAGGCCATAATCAGTGAGGTACAAGCATTGTCAAGGGCATACGAGAGGACTCCTGACTGGCGTAGGAGGTCAATGAGAGAGGTATTTATTATGAAAGTTTAATAGTATAACTCTTTATTAAAAAAATCATAATGTATTTGAGTAATTCAATGTTAGATACAAAGAATCATATAAATTTGGTAGTCTAACTTTGGGTTTTCCTTTTTTGTTCATGTAGGAGGCATTTGATCCACCTAGTGCAGTGAAGAGGCTACATTTTGATCACCCACTAGGAGCCTAGGATAGTATAGTTGTCATAGGATGCATCATGAGATATTTTGAGATGGCATATGCCATGTTATTTATAGAAACATTGATATTATACACATTTTGATGACATGATCAACCACATTTTGAATATGGATCTATGTATTTTGATATATATTTGTGTAATTTTTCTATGGATACATGATCTTTGATATATATTTGTGTAAGTCGTCTATGGTTACATGTATTTTGATATATATTTTTTTCATTTATTTGTACAACGATATACATATTAATTTAGTGTTTAGTATTGTTCAATTTATAGTTGATCATGTGTATTGTTCACATTTATGGAATACCATTAATTTTGATCATGTTTGTTATATTCGATTCAAATACAATAAGTTGTGAATAAAATTTTAACAACATTTATTATCAAATTTGGATGCAATGTTTAGTTTGAAGTTCTATCATGACATAAATGCACTTGTTAACCTTCTACACAAGGTTCACATAACCCCAAATCTAATTTTAAACTCCACCTTCAACATTGAAACTAATAGTTGGCTTCAAATTTAATCTCAACACACTTAAGGACTCTACTCCTCAACCATGGATTCTATTCCCAACCACAAACTCATTCCTAGACTCATAATCTTTGATAACTAGCCCTTCACTTTATTACTATCCTCATACTACAACTTTTGAATTTTAACATAACCTCAAAATATCCCAACTTAACAAACTTGATTGGATCAAACCTTTTTAACTCGGTTCCCCAATACCATATCCATATGAATAACATCTATATTCTCACATTGCTCAAATTACCCATATTGATCCACTTAACAAAATTGGCATCATTAATGTATGCTATCATTTCACACCTTATATAGGTGTTTCCAACCTTGTATGGTTGTACTCAAAACCCTAATTAACTCTTTGCACTCATTTTCACTTTTCAAGAAAAATTTGCAAAAGTTACAAAATTGTAAGTGGACAAGTTCACCAAACCTGGTAAGTGGTTATCGATAGCCTACATGAGCTTCACGTTACGACCCTCGAAAGATTGACCTCAAAACATACTTATAGTACCTTGGAGTCTCCTTGGTACGAGGTGGATGAGGATGATGGATGGTCTCCACAACCAAAACAAGGGTGTCACTAGGGTTCACCCATCCATCTAGAGCTAATGGTGTTGATGATTTGATGTGATGATCAGTGGTTTCAAAGTTATGCTATGGTGCACCCATGAACTGAGGCACACTACAAATTTTGGCATTGAGCGAGATCGATGTGCCAAATCTAAATAGAATGTGATCTCTCAAAAATGAGATAGGTTATTTTAGGCCTCAGCATCACCATTTTGTAGAATATGACATTTCATCAATAGCTTGCATGAGCTTCAAGTTACGAGCTTTGAAAGATTGACCTTGAAATGCACTAAAAGAACCTTAGAGTCTCCTCAATATTGGGTGGCCGTAGAAAATGGACAGTCTCTGTGATCAAAAAAAGGGTGTCACTAGTGTTCATCTACCCATCTAAAGCTAATGGCACTAACAATTTGATGCCAAGATCAACGGTTTCAAAGTTACATTGTGGTGCACCTATGAACTAAGGCACACTATAAGTTTTGGCATCAAGCGAGATCGATGTATCGAATCAAAATAGAATGTGATCTTTCAAAAATGAGATAGGTTATTTTAGGCTTGGCATCATTTTCTTGTAGAATTTGACATTTCACTGATAGCCCTCATGAGCTCCAAGTTATGACCCTCAGAATATCAACCTCGAAAGGCACTTAGAGCACCTTGGAGACTACTCTGTATGGGGTGATCGCAGACAATGGAGGGTCTCTGTGGCTAGACCAAGGGTGTCATAAGGTTCACCTGCCCATCCAGAGCTAATGTTGCTGATGATATGATGCCAAGATGAGTGGTTTTAAAGTTACACTATGGTGCATCTATGAACTAAGGCACACTATGAGTTTTGGCATCAAGTGAGATCGTTGTGTCGAATCCAAATAGAATGTGATCTCTTAAAAATTAGATAGGATATTTTAGGCCTTGGCATCACCATCCTATAGAATTTGATGTTTCATTAATAGCCCTCATGAGCTCTAAGTTATGACCCTCAAAAGATCGACCTCAAAATACACTTAGAGCACCTTGGAGAGTACTCAGTACAAGGTGGCTATGGATGATGGAAGGTCTTTGTGGCTAGAAAAAGGGTTTGAATAGGGTTCACCCAACCATCCAGAGCTAATGGCATTGACGATTTGATGCCAAGATCAGCAGTTTCAAAGTTACATTGTGATGCACCTATGAACTAAGGAACACTGCGAGTTTTGGCATTGAGAAAGATCATTGTGTTAAATCCAAATGGAATGTGATCTCTTGAAAGTAAGATAGGTTACTTTAGGCCTCAGCATCACCATCCTTTAGGACTTCATGATTAACATTAGTAATAGTAAAAAATTCTTTTACTTTTGGTCTTCCTTGATGCTTCAGCAACTTTACATGTGTTGCTATAATAAGAAGCAAATATATGAGAATTATTTTGTGCTTCTAATAGTCTTTGAATGTAAGAATTCCATTCCTTCTAAGCATGTATGTCCTCATCCATGTTCCGGTGACAACCACTTAACCAGTAGGATATGTGAATCCATCATCATCTGTGATCAGTTGTGCAAGCTTTTTTTAACCTCTTACACAATGTGCTAACCAATAATTAGATCTCTCATCATTCCCCTATGGTGCAACCAATCCAAAGACATGTCTTGGCTATAGAAGATCTAATAGATGGTTATGCCCAAGTGAAATTTCCATGTCATCATTTCTGATAGAGGATATGATAGACAATAGAGTAAGATAATGTGGAGCCCATGTATCCACCCACTCACTCAACTCATAGCGACCCCAATCACACTGAAAATAACTAGGATACAAGAAAGCTAGCTATTGTGTCCAAATGGGCCATGTACTAGAATCAAAGCTCTAGAATGAATGCATTTTTTATGAGTCTCTCACTAAAGCACAATCTAATCTATCACTTATGGACCCTTCCTCAACCAACCAAAATAACCTACGTACCATTGAATCAAGAGTCCCCCCCTGTAATAATGCTAAACTACACCAATCAATAATGCTACAAGCATCAAGAATCTCTACTCTAGAAATATTCAATTACTCCTTAACTAGAGCTCTCTTCACATATGCCCCTACTCCATCATGTTCCCCTTTCCCATGGACGGACTCAAAAAAACTCCAAATATGAGGCACTCCCCTCTCTACATGAATCCTAAACAACCAATAAAACATGTGAGCATTCTTGAATTGACCTATACAGTTATGTAACCAAAAGATATATTTATCCATAGAAATTGCATGCTCATATAAGAAATCAAAATGATTCTCGAAACAATGTTGCACAAACTCGTGATAGTGAGATCTATCATCACTCATATAAAAATGATACTTTCTAATAATCTTTCGCACTTTCAGGGGCATGTCTATATGTTATGTAAACAAAAATAGAAATTCAAATAGAGTTGTAATACTAATATTGTGTCTCATTTTGAGGTTGCAATGTGTAGTTCTCAGCAAAATCAACAACTAATATAATAGAGCCAATGGGAAAAGTCTCCTTGCACATTCTAAATTTTTTATCCAACCATTGAGACCTGTAACTTATGTCTTGCATACATGTAGAAAATATTTGTCTTGAAATCTAAAATAAAACTAGCGACATTGATTTCTTTTGCAACCAATTCACATCTAGAGTCATCACCCTTGCTCTTCAATGTGTATTTCACCATTTCATATACTTTTTTTTCACTATTGTCTTTCCAAGATCTTGTTCACACCCCTCATGAAAACATGTGTCAAACTTGGATAAGCCATCACATTTCGAACACTTCTCATTTAAGCAAGCATTTCTATAAAAGAACAACCATTAACTCTAAGACATGAGAATTGATCTAGCAATTCTCTTGATGATTTTGGAAGCCCACTAGCACGACAATTCTCCAACATTTCTTTATTATGCAAAGTAGAATGGATGGAGTGTAATAGTTTATGGTGGATAGAAAAATCAACGTGATATTTGGAACAACATGTATTTTTAATTTTAAGTGGCACACAGAAAAATGGCTTCAAAGATTCAAAAGCCCTTTTTGATATATAAAGACTTGGATAACTCTCTCTAAATTGTTTAAACAACATAGTTTGACTTACCTCTAAATCGTGTTTAGGATGTGGCATGCAGTCTCTGATGCCAATTCTCAACTTCAACACATCTTTAGCATTGGGTGATACTCTTGAGCTAGAGTGCCAACATTGTGTAATTTATTCCTTTACATCCTTGGATAGCTTCTTATCAAAACTTGGAAGTCTCCCATCAAAATCCCATGTTTGATTTTGAAGAGGATCATCAATTCTCTCTTGTCTACTAAGTTCTCTTCTCAAAGTAGTATGATTTAGGTTCAGGTCAATACAAGTTTGTCTCATATATCTACCCTTTCTCAAATGATGACTTACCTAAGAGGTTGTAATAACCCTTCGAATAGCTCTCTTATCCTTCTCCCTACTATTGTTTCCAATGCTATTGAGAGCAGTGAAAAGATTCTTCCCAATAATGGAATTTCTTTCTAATTTTTTATTGACACGAATCTTCAATTTGGAAAGCATAGGTCTCATCTTTTGCATCTTTAATAAGAGCATAAAAAGCTAACATTGCTCCACCACTATCTTGTTGCCAAAAAACATCTTATATAGTCTTAAATACCATAACTGAATGGTTCTTTCTGATTTTTTCCCTTCCAAATTGCTAATAATTGTTTCATCAATTTTAATTATCCATTTTGGTGTTCTAAAGCCTTCATGTTGATTATAATTAGGAGATATGTAAGCTTTCTGTACATTGTCATGCTTGGCATCGTCAATCATGCAATTTACATTATGACCTAGTAGCATTTCATCCTCCAAATTTTCAATCCCAACATTATCATTATCAATTGGTACATTTTCATTCCCCAACTACACATATTCATTTTCTAACTCTATGATTTCACCTTCGACTAATTCTCACAAACTTGACTCACATTTAACATACCTTGTCTTTTCCTTCGGTAATTTAGTTTGTCCCTTTCCCTTTATGTCACAATGTCTTCATTTGATACCTTCCTTTTGTGTTTAGCCTTTTGACAACTATTGCTCCCCATTTAAATGACAATATAGGACACCTAATGATATATTATCAAACTTTTTTTGATATCTTTTGGGCCCCAAAATGTGACTTTTCCTAAAAGTTTGTGAAAATGGTCCAAAAAAAGCAATGTTGTCAAGTCTATAGTTACAGGGAATATTTTGGGAAAATCATGCAAATTTAATTAGGTATCCAATCTAAGATTAGATACTCAATAATAAATTAGATATTTGATTTCAGATCGAATATCTAATATTCACGCCAAAATTTTGGAGGGAAATAAGGGGAATGTATAAAGAGTAATATTATTTAGGATTATTGATATGTATTATATATTATTATGACCTATTATCATTATTATATGTGATTCTTATATTATATTATTATTAAATATAATAATATATGTTATTATTATTATCTATAAATATTATATGTGTATATATATATATGTGTGTGTGTGTGTGTGTGTGTGTGTGTGTGTGTGTGTGTGTTGGTAAATAGATTTGTCCTTTTGATTATGACCCTTAAATTCCCAAATTTAGAACAATATCTGGTTACAAACAGTTAAAAAGCCACTTACAAATGAGCAGGCTTTTCTCTGAATTGATAGGTACAACTCCCTATGATAGAACTTCAGTAAATTATGTTTTGTTCCTAAAACTACTTTGGGGTATGTTATTAACCTGAAAACAATAGATGTATAACTAAGCTAGACTTAAATAAAATCTAACTCAGGCAAATAGAATTTTTTTCAACACCAAAACAGTTTTATGCACTCACACATCTTATGAATTCATAAAACTTACCTAAAAACTAATGGATACTGAACTAAGAAAATTCAGATCTGAACTTTGATTAATGGATTGAAAAATCTGAAGGATTTCTCTTTGGATGAAAAATAATAGTACTTATTATGCTCTTTCATTGCCTCAAAACAGGGGTGTTAAAACTTTGTTTCTCCCTCATCTCAATTCAAACAAAAGAGAGAAACATAAACGAACTACCACATTTATTGGAATAGAAAATGATTGATATAAAATACTATTGGATTGTCTCTACAACAAAAAGTGCTTAACACCAAAAATTTTGCCAACCTTTTATTGATCATTCAAATTCATACATATAGAGTTCAAGAGATGACCATTACAATAGAAATTTAACTAGTTCATCTTCTAAAAATGTCAAATGGCAAGATTCCAATTTTTTGTATTACAAAAATTGCAAAAAATATAAAAGAAAATTAAAGGGGGGCATAATTTGAATCACTTAGACTTCTTCCCCTTTTCAATTTTTTCTCTATATGCCTTAGCAGCAACTATAATTGGAATCAGCTCTTCATGGTTGGGCACATGTATATTTGTGAATCTCAAAAGCCACTTTGAATGTTCCCTTTCCAACTCTTTCATAGCATTCAACTGTAGGGCCCATTTTCCATTGCACCAAAAGCCATAACTATTAGTGAACATGGAACACCACATAATTAACCACCTGTGGGCAGGGGAGCACGTTGCATCACCCAACAATCTCCCCCTCGACGTGCATACCAGGTGCTTACGCGGGTCAGGAAGGCACCGGGGAGATTTGAACCCATGACCAGGCCAAAACCAGGCTCTGATACCAATTGTAGGGCCCATTTTCTGTTGCACCAAAAGCCATGACTATTAGTGAACATGGAACACCACATAATTAACCACCTGTGGGCAGGGGAGCGCATTGCATCACCCAACAACAACTGATTTGGAAGCTCCTCTACAGCCACATGTATTTCTATTAGATATCATATTATCCTTCTTTGTTTCCAATCAAAGGATAACATTTTTTATTTGATTGATGAGAGAAAATCTTTCTGATTCAAGTTTCTCAATCCAATCTTTCCCAATCTAGACAAAGTACCTATCTTCCTAGAGTTAAGAAATGATAGCTTGCACTTTTGCAGCAGTAAGATTCTTAGTCACAAGCACACCAGTGATAGTTTCCAGTGGAGCAACTAGTTTCCTAAAAAAACTATTCAGTTCCATCTTCATCTTTGACAATTTGAGGCTTTCCAATTTTCCTTAAATAAATTAATTACTTGATCTCCATAAGCTAACTTTAGTATCATGTCTAAATTCTTCAAGATTAATTGAATGTAGAGTAAAATCATCAAGCATCATATCCTCAATTTTGGATCTTGTCTCAGCATTGGCAGAGTCATTTTATTCTTGAACTTTGTCAACGTAGTCCCAAAATGAATTGTGAGAGATATAATGTCTTTTGCAGGCACACGCTCAACTTTTCTCTTTCTCTTCCTTTCTAAGGTTTCCTCTAAGAAAGAATTGGTACCTATTACCTTGGAAGCCATCCCAAGTGACTCTATGCTAAACATCTTTTTTTTAGCTAGGGTCACTATCACTACAATTGAAGAGAAGGAATTCTTTGGATCTTGGGAAAGAAGACTAGATCAACCTTAACTTTTATCCACCTCATGGTTCTTCTATGCTACCTCATCAGATTCAGTAGAGTCACTACTACTACTCTTTCCATCCCCTATTTCTACTATCTAAAAAGGGGAGCCACTTGGCTTCAGAAGAGAAGCACTAGCTAATGGAGCAGGGCTATGATGAGGGGATGGAATTGGAGTGATATGAGGAGAAGGAACTAGAGTAGTGTCTAGATATGGATTTGGTGTGATATGGAGAGAAGGAACTAGGGTAGTATGAGGAGATGGTACTGAAATAGTAGCACCATTCTTTGGCTCCTCTACCTTATTTTCTTCAACACCAGCTTGGGTTCCAATATCCATTTGGATTGAACATGGGTCTCACAACCTCATATTCTTCTAATTTGTACTTATTCTCAAATACCTTGAGCATGTTTTTGGCATCAGATCATGACTCACAACTATAAGCCCCAACCTTCATGGGGAATTCATATACCTTCTTCCTTAAACTAGCACTCAACACAAATTCACCTAAATAGCTTGTCTCGCAATCTCTATCAGCATGATCATGTCACTTGGGTATCTAGGTAGCTTCAAAGGAAATCCATTGAAGGCTCCAAGATAAAAATATGAAATGGATGAGAATTGAATAAATTAGCTACCATATTGATTGATGGTTGTCATCGCTTCTATGTTGAACCTCCTCTCTGGGCATCCTTGGTGTTCCATGCAAATTCTCATCGTAAATGCATCATTAACTCTGACATATTTTGCATAGCTATTTGGTAACTGCAAGCATGGGCAAACTTCATAACTTACCTCATCAAGGAAATTCTCTATTCTGGGAAGGCCTAGACAGAATTGTAGAGAGGCTAACATATAAATCAAGAAAGAAGACTTGTAGAAGGTATTGTAGAACTTCGCAGCACTTAGGGCTCTAGACAAATGTTCACTTACTTCATGCACCCAATCAACATACTGTGTATTGGAGCAGATGATTTGTACCAAAAAGAAATATTGTTCTACAATGTTGACTGCATCTACCTCACCTTTCAATCGACACAAAAGAACCATAATGTCTACTATCTCAGGCTTGAGATCAGTGCCAAAAAGAGTCTTAAGAACCTTACTTTTAGCTCCTCATGGTTTTTGGGACTAGGACCTCATAATTTCCTTTTGCACACCATCTTCTACAAAGAGAACTCAAACATGGCTCATCCTATTATCAATTCAAAAAAAAATTCTCGCTCTAGAATCTGGAGGTAATTTACTATAGCTTGCCTATAAATTGAGATCAAAACTATATGATCGGGTAGCAAAATTTTTTGCTGTCTAGATTATAGTGATTTATGCATTCAATAATTAGTTGAGCAACTTAAACTCCCACTGGAATCCTAGTTTCTTCCACTAGCCCACTTTCTCAGAGTTTCCCTATTATGGGGTGAATTGGCTCCATCCACAACCTCCTTTGGAAATCTTACATATCGAAGAAACTGAGCAAGGTATCCTATTTTGCAATGTTGACATAATTCCATTCAACCCATTGAAACAAATGAATCTTGTTGCCATCTTATCTGAGATAGGGATGAATTGAAATCTAAAAATTGAAGATAATGTAGAGAGATGACTTCTCAACTGTGAAAGTTTTAAAAATACTATTCAATTCAACATCATATGATTCGATAAAGAGAGCAGTAGTTTGAAAATCCATTATGTTCATCTCTATATAGAGATCCTTAATTCACACATTGATCTTCAAGATCTGTGCCACACGAGTGAATTAAAAAATAAACCTATTAGGCTACTAAATGTGAGGGGTTCTAATGGATTTTTCCTTGTCTTTTCACTATTTCCATTGGCCCAATGGTAACTTTCTCTTATTATAGACTTACTTTTCCATTTTACAACAAGTTCTCAAAAATTAAGAACAGAGTACTGCGTGGAGAAAAATCCGCTCATCCAAATTTTGCTTAAGATACTTTCTCGAATGTGATCAACTTACTTCCATTATCCTTTATAAAAATCTTGTAATTGATTTATGAACCAATCATGCTCGCAAGAGTGATTTTTCAATTGATGCAGAAAATCACCTTCTAGAGTCAAAAACTCATAGAAGAGAAGGTAATTTCTATTTTTTTGCCCTTGTCATTATTTTCACTTTACTCTCTAAGTTAATTTCCTCTAAGCTTCAAAAAAATCTAAAAAGGGCTATGAAAGTGGAAAAAGGGACCCACTTACTTTCTTTTCTCTCTCACAAATGCCTTTGTTAAAAAATTGACTTCCTAGGTCAAAACCCACTAAGGAGAAGTTACTTCAGAGTTTTCTACTAGATGTTATTCTGATCATTATGATGATTTCTGAGTGACTCCCAAGGTAGAATACTACAATGTATGGATGAACTATCCATAAAAAAACTCATGTCTTTCTTGCTTAAGCTTATTAACTACATTCATTGACCTTTGCAAAAAACTCACCTTCACTGGTCAAAAGTCCACTAAGGAGAAACCAAAACTAGATTTTTTGCAAACTTCATTTTCATAATGTGAAAACCATAATGAGCCACAAGTTCTTCAGAGATGACCTTGTGAAAATTATTATATGACCCAAGAATCTCCATCGGGTAAGGTCCTAGACTACCCACAAAACTCATGACAACAAAGGAAACCCACCCAGTTATATAATGTGGGAGAAGAGGAAAGATGAAAACCTGATGGAGAAAGAAATAGACTTTGACCTAACCAGAATAAAATAAGACACAAGTTCATTTTCTATTTTTTAAAATGGGTATAGGATGAAAAGTGGGGCAACAACTAGCTCTAACTAGAGACTTGGGTAGAGTATACCCAAGCAAGGAACTGAGAATCTTTGGTTTTTACAAAAGAAGGTAAAAAAGGTGGCAACACAACAAAACACAAATGAAGAAAAGAACATGAAAATAGAAGCAAAGGGAAAAGGCTAACTAAGAAACACAAAAGACACTAAACCTAACTATAATACAGTATAGGGGTTACCTATTCTCAATTAGCAATTTGATAAAGCTTGAGATCGTGACTATTATAAGTCAGGGGTAGTATTTCACCATCCTCATATGCCAACTTCAAAGAGTTATTTTCAAATGCCTAATGAATTCTGAATCGGCCTTTCCATAAAGTCTCAAACTTCTTATGCATTCTTTTCAAAGATCTTATTTTATCCTAAAGTAGCACCATGTCTCCTGCCATGAATTTTTGGGGTCTTGTTTTCTTATCAAACAGATCTTTCACTCACATTTGGTGTTGTGTAATGTGGTCTACAATTTCTTCCCTTTCCTCTTCTAGTTTGCTCAGGTATAGGATCCTCTTCTCCAAACCATCTTTATAAGCATCATCCTCAATTATTGTTCTAATTTTATTTGTGGCTAGTTCCAAAGGTAAGGGAAAATTAGCTTTAGTTCTATAAACTAATTCAAAAGGAGATATGCCAATTACCCTCTTACGGGTAACTCTATCTTCCTAGAGTACCTCATGAATCTTTTTATGCCAAGTCTTATGATTATTTGAAACTAGTTTCTTAACAATATTCATTAAGTTCTTGTTGCTAGACTTAGCTTGACCATTTCCCTGAGGGAAATAATCGGATGAATGACCAATGGTGATCCCATACTCAAAGCAAAAATTGGTAATTTCAATTAAAGAAAAATAAGATGCATTATCCATCACTAGTTTAACAAGGACACTAAACTTGACCAATGTATTCTCCTTTATGAATTTGCACACCACTTCATAAGTAGTCTTCTTGGTAGCCTTAGCTTCTACCCATTTAGTGAAGTAGTCAATCATAGTTATTACATACTAGTGACCAACACTACATGTAGGACTAATATGACCAATGAAGTCAAGACCCCATTGTTGAAAAGTTCCTTCGATGATGATAGGTCTCAATGGCAGAGTAGCTAATTGAGGGCATCCAAAGAACATATTGCATTTCTCACATTTTTCTACCCAAGTGTAGACATTTCTAAACATCCGAGGCCACTAATAACACTGCCTTAGTATTTTAAAGGCTGTAACTAAAGAGGAGAAATTTCCCCCACAAGCTTCATCATGAAATATTCTCAACAACTTTTCTTGCTATTTTTTTCTATCCATCTAACGAAAGTGCCATCAATGACTTTTTTGGATAGTTTACCATCCCAAATCACATACTTAGCTATTTTCAATTTAAGATCTCTTCTTTGCTTTGCATTTAGAACTTCTGGATACTCACCATATGTTAGAAAGTAAGAAATATCTTTAAACCATGAATCATAGAGACCTATAGCTAACACCAATAGCTTTTCTCCTAATTCTTCCAATTCTCCAGTGATCTTGTTTTCTACAATTGCCTTGCACATAGCATTCCCTCTTATCAGCTTCGTAAACTTAATTTCTATATCATACTCTTGTATTTTTGTGACCGATGTTATATGCTTAGTGGTTTCCATGAAATTACAGAAAAACCTTCTGAGGAAATTCACCTACCAAAAGAAAGATTTAACTCTTGTTTTGTTTCAAGGTAGGCTTAGCCTTTGAATAGCCTCTACTCTTTCAAGGTCAATTCTAATACCCTCCTAGGACACTATATGACCAAGGATTTTTCCCTCTGTTACATACAAAACCAACCTCTTTTTGGTTGAGAGAGATTCCATGCTCTCCACATCTTTGTAACACTTTCCTCAAGTCTTCTATATGGTCTTTCCTTCTTTTCAAAAATACAAGAAGGTCCTCTAGGTATATAACTATGATCCAATCCTTCAGATAGGAAAAATTCTTGCTCATACATCTCTAGAATGTAGCAATAGCATTGATCAGTCCAAATGGCATTCTGTGATATGCAAATGTAACCCAAGGATTAGTGAACGTTATTTTATGTTGATCCTTCTCTTCTACTTCAACCTAGTTATAACCTAAGAAACCATCAAGCATAGAAATGATTTTAGATCCTACCACCATTTGTAGTAAGTAATCTATATTACGAAGAGAAAAGTTATCTTTAAGAGATGCTTGGTTCAGATTAGAGAAGTCAATATAGATTCTTATCTCTTCGTTCTTCTTCCTGACAGGTACTATGTTGGCTATCTAGGTGGAATGATGAATGGGATAGATGATCCTTTCTTTTAACATTTTATCAACCTTCTAGAACATAGCATCTGCAACTTGAGGATTATAATTCCTTTTCTTTTTTGAAAAGGAATAGCATCAAGTTTGAGAGGGATTTGATGTTTCACTTATCCTCCTCTATAGCTCTTTAGATCTTCATAATTCCAAGAAAAAATATCTCTATATTCTTCGAATAATTTCCTTGCAGCCTCTCTTTCTTTAGGTGAACAACACTTCCCAATGCTAATCATTTTAGGATCATGAATATCTCTAATTCTCACTCCTTCATATTCACCCGTGGTAGGTCCCTTTTCTATTTTTTTTGCTTAATGTAGGCATCGTGCATATTAAACAACTTTTCTAAGGCTACAAAGTATGGAGGAATAATATTACCTTTCAATTGAACTTCCCCATTTTGATTATGTTTCTTATCTACATTGGAGCTTTCATGATCACTTCTACTAGATTCACATTGAAAACAAGACTTATCATTCTCAAGGAAAAGTTGTAAACTCTTATCATCATTGAAGACTTGCCAAGATTCTATGTTATCTAGGAAAATAGATCGATACACAATTTCAATATGATACTTCTTATCTTTGAAATTTGGATAAGGAAGAAATAGAGAGGCAGAGACTACAAGAGAATTAGACTTTGTGTTCTTCTCTCTTGGCACTTCTCTAATGGGAAAGGCATCTAGGCCTTCTATCTCATCCCAAACTCTATTCCTGTAATTCTTCAGCTTGTGATTCTTCACTGAATATTGTCCTTTGATTTGTCTGATAATTAGTTCTACATCACCTTGATCTTTGAGGATCTTTATCCCTCTTTCCTTTATTGTTATTATCCCCAGTAATAAGGCATCATATTCTACAATGTTATTCGTATTCCCAAACTCTAATTTCAAAGCCATAGGAGGGATATCAATACTGCACCCACTCCAAATCCTGAGAAGGCACAACTTCCATCAAATTCAAGTGTCCATATGCCTGATACATCTTTTTTTTCATTAGAAAATTTCTTTCTTTCACTCCCATCTATTTTTTTATCCAAGCCTTCTTTAATAAACAACATATAGTTGCCAAATTCCAGCTCCTGGTGTAGAATCTAAACTTTGGGATCGTCTGATTCCAAGACTGTGAACTTTGCCTTTTCTTCAGGCTCTAATTTGACTTTATTATTGCTAATAGGTATCATTGCTTGATACCAATCTAGCTTTATTTCTCCTCTAAAGTCTTGTTAAAAAATTTTACTTAAAAGGATTCCATAGCTCATTGGGATGTCAGCTACTAGGATAGTCAATAAGAGCTTCTTTTTTGGATGCGAAGCTAAGGCTACTTAAGCATCTTTGATATACCCAAGCAGGGGGACTTGTTTGGAATCCATCGAGTAGCATCTTCCATGCACTTTAGTAAGATTAAGACCCAAAGCTTTGGCCACAAAATAAGGCATAGCATTATCTGATGTACCTAAATCTATTATATAATTACTAAGTTTACATCCATTGATATACAATGAGATATAAAAAGGCTCAGGATTTTCCCTAGGGGATGTTGTTAAGACTGTAGATTCTTCTTGATTAAACAGACCAGATGTCAAGGTTTCATCTTCTTTCTCAACCATTATATTACAATTCGCATCTAATGTGTTTCCTTTACATCGATCTACTAGTCTTTTTAGCTCAGAAGGGTATGACTTTAAATAATCAATAGTGGAAATTTGAATTTTTGATTCCTCACAAAATTGAATGAAATCAAAGGATGTTTTATCCTTACCTATTTCTAAAGTATATGCTCCTTGATTAGCATGTACATTACTCATCGAAGGATTGGAGTCATTTTTGTGAGTGTGACTAGAGGATTGATTCTTTAGCTTTTGTCCCTGGGTAAGTAGTGTGTATGAAGTTCTATCAATGGTTGCATAATATTCACCCTTTGATTCAAAATTTGACTCATATTCTAAAAATAAATTTATAGAAATTGCATTTGAATAAGAGTCAGGCTCTAAACAAGGAGTTGCAGTGCTCAATTCATTAGTGAATAACAGTTGCATCATGTGGGTAGTTTCGGGACAACTCTTGCTATCATGATCTGTGGTTAGATGAAAGACACACATATTTCCTTTTTTTGGTATTGCCTCAATTTGTAACCAGGGTTGTGGTCCTGTAAGATATGGAAATTTACCTTTGTTGTTTCTTCCCAAAAAATTTTGGTAATTCTACTAATAGGGACTATGGAATCTAGGTAACTATTTCTTTATCGCTACTAGCTCATTTGACAGTTTCTGAATCATCTCCTCAGATGATGTGGCACTATTTGAACTTTCTTTAGTTTGAAGTTCTCATTTCCATTTCCTCACAGAAATCAAATCATTTTCACATTCAATTTCCTTTTTTTTGCATCGTCTAGGTCCATAGGATGTGCTCTTCTCAAATTGTAATTGATATCTAGAGGCATTGCACTGATGAAGAAAGTCATCAAATTACTAGCAATGGACCTAGCAATAGTTGGAATCCTACTAACAATATGTAAGATGTGTCAGTAAGACATGTTCATCTTCTATAGTTTTAAATCTTGCCTTAAAAGTTGTTCTCAACGTGTTCCAATTAGTGTTTGAACCATCATCTAGGTGGTAAAACCAGTCTATTGCACTATCAATGAGAGACTCTATGAACAATAACATAGCAACATCTACATGTCCAACCCCTATAATGTGAGTGGCTACAAAGAAAGCTTAAATATGTTCATCAGTATTAACTTTCCCATCACCTAAAAACTTAGGAAAACTTTTCATGGAGCCAGTTAGAAGTGGATCATAAGAATTTAACGCTAACAGTCCTATCACCATGGCCCATGGAGTAGCAATGATTGTCCTAGTAGTATATGATGGGAAATTAACAAATGGAAGAGTAGTAACTCTATGAAGTGCTAACACTTGAGAAGTAGAATGAGAAATGTTGGTGTCCTGGTTCCTAACAGTGGCCTACTTTGGCTTTTTTTTCCACTTTTCCACTTTGGAACATCTAAGATAGGAAAACCAAGCTCTATAAGCTTATCAAAGATAGGGCCTTTCCCACCCTATTCCTTGGTACTTCTAAGGAACCTTAAATGTACAAAGATATTGGGTTAGGTTTATCTTTGAGCTTCTTGCCTCAATTGTCTTTCTACTCTTTAGATGTTTCTCCTTTGGATAGCTCTCTCTAAGGCTTTAGTCTTCTTTCATCTTCTTCCAATACCTGGCTTGCGTTCCTATAATGTTTCGCATTTCTCGTATGTCTCCAAATGAATGTGTTGAGGGAAGAAACTATGTCTTCTAGGTCATCTTGAAAACCAAGATTAGGTTGGAGCACTAGAATAATGTTTTCATGAGGTAGTACTATTTTTCCTCATGACATAGGCTTTTTAGTCAAGTGACTATTCGTCTCCCTAGTAGAGTCACCAAAAATATGTTAATAAATAGATTTGTCCTTTTGATTATGAACCTTAAATTCCTCAATTTAGAACAATATCTAGTTACAAATAGTTGAAAAGCCACTTATAGATGAATAGGCTTTTATCTGAATTAATAGATACAACTCTCTACGAAAGATCTTTAGTGAATTATGTTTTGTTCCTAAAACTACTTCAGGGTATGTTCTTAACCTAAGAATAGTAGAGGTATAACCAAGATAGACCTAAATAAAATCTAACTCAAGAAAATAGAAGTTTTTTTAACACCAAAATGGTTTTATGCACTCACACATCTTATGAATTCATTAAACTTACCTAAAAACTAATGGATACTAAACTAAAAAAACTCAGATTTGAACTTTCATCAATAGATTCAAAACACTAAAGGATTTCTTTTTGAATGAACAATGATAGTAGTTATTATGCTCATTCATTGCCTCAAAACAAGAGATGTAAAAATTTGTTTCTCCCTCGTCTCAATTCAAACAAAAGAGAAAAACATAAACCAACTACCACATTTATTGGAAAAGAAAATGATTGATATTAAATACCATTCAATTGTCTCTAAAACAAAAAGTACTTCACACCAAAAAATTTGCTGACCTTTTATTAATTATTCAACTTCATACATATAGAGTTCAAGAGATGACTATTACGATAGAATTTTAACTAGTTCATCTTCTCAAAATGAAAAATGGCAAGATGCCAATTTTTCATATTACAAAAATTGAAAAAATTACAAAAGAAAATGAAAAGGGGGCATAATTTTAATCACTTAGACTTCTTCCCCTTTTCATTTTTTTCCTTATATGCCTTAGCAGAAACTCTAATTGGAATCATCTCTTCATGGTTGGGCACATGTATATTAGTGAATCTCAAAAGCCATTTTGAATGTTCCCTTGCCAACTCTTTCATAGCATTCATCTAATTTGGAAAATCCTCTACAACCACGTGTATTGTTATTAGATATCATATTATTCTTCTCTATTTCCAATTGAAGGATAACATTTATAATTTTATCTATGAGAGAAAATCCTTCTAATTTGAGTTTCTCAATCCACTCTTTCCCAATTTGGCCAATGCGTCTATCCTCCTAGAGTTGAGACATAAGAGCTTGCACTTTTACAATAGTAGGATTCGTAGTCATAGTCACACCAGTGATAGTTTCCAGTGGAGCAACTAGTTGCTTGCTAAACTTATTTAGTTCTTCTATCTCGACTTTCATCTTGATCTTCGACAATTTGAGTCCTTCCAATTGTCCTTCTATCACTTCATTACTTAATCTCCATAAGCCAACTTAATTATCATGTCTGGCTTCTCCAAGATTGATTGAATACAGACTAAAATCATTAGGCATCATATCCTTAGTTCTCCCTCCTTTTTTTTGCTTGGCTATTTCCATGGTCAAGTGCCCTATTTCTAGATCTTGTCCAAGTATTGACAGAATCTTTTGCTTCTTGATCTTCATCAATGCAGTCCGAGAATGAACTGTGAGAGATATAGTGTCTTTTGCAAGGACACCCTCATCTTTTCTCTTTCTCTTCCTTTCTAAGGTGTCTTCCAACCAAGAATTGGTACCTATTACCTTGGAAGCCCTCCCAAGTGACTCTATTCTAAACATCTTCTTTTTAGCCATGGTCACTGTCTCTGTAGTTGAAGAGAAGGAATTCTTTGGATCTTGGGAGAGAAGTCTAGATGAACTTTGACTTTTATCCACCTCTTGGAACTTCTTAACTACCTTGTTAGATTTAGTAGAATCATGACTACTACTCTTTCCATCCCCTATTTCTACTATCTAAATAGGATAATCACTTGGCTTCAAAAGAGAAGCATTTGCTGATGGAATAGGGCTATGATGAGGGGATGGAATTGGAGTGATATGAGGAGAAGGAACTAGAGCAGTGTGTGGATATGGAGCTAGAGTGATATGGGGAGAAGGAATTATGGTAGTATGAGGAGATGGGACTAAACTAGTAGAACCATTTTTTGGCTCCTCTACCTTCTTTTATTTAGCACCAGCTTGGGTTCCATCAACTGGAAGAGAACCACCTTGACAAGTTAGAGTTATTGGGACATTCTTAATTGGGGGTTGATCACCTCCTCCTACAGTTAGAGCTGGTCCTTGAGAAGTTGTGGTTATCGTACAGCATGTGGCACTCTAAGAAGAAGTATGGGTAGTGGTTGTCAAAGAAGATTGAGTGGTTGTGCTCTTACTCTGACTTCTTTTAGCCATCCATTCAACCCATTTCCTAGTCCTCATGATGATTCAAGCCATCATTAAATCAAAATCTTCTTCTATATCAACATAAGACTTAGAACTGATAGGAGTATTCCTTAATTTAGTCAAATATGTATTGCTATACATATTTTTCTCATCATTCTCCAATCCTTCCATGTTCAGATCAATGCCATATGTCTTCACTTGCTCCACTATGAACCTAGAAAAAGCACAGTCTTGGCTCTCCAACTCATCCTTTCAATCGACCCAATAGTCCTCTATTGCATTGACATGCTTGATCACACTCCCAATATGAAGCACATCTCTCGCATATCCATTTGGGTTGAACATGGGTCTCACAACCTCATATTATTCTAATTTGTACTGATTCTCGAATGCCTTGATCATGTTTTTGGCATCACATCGAGACTTGCAACTATAAGTCCCAATATTCTTGGGGAATTTATACCCCTTCTTCCTTAAACTAGCACTTAGCACATTCACCTGAATAGCTTGTTTGAGAATCTCTATCAGCACGATCATATCACATGGGTATCTAGGCAGCTTCAGAGGAAATCTGTCGAAGGCTAGAAGATGCAAATATGAAAAGGATGAGAATTGAATAAAGAAGCTACCAAAGTGACTGATGGCTACCACTACTTCTAGGTTGAACCTCCTCTCTGGGCATCCCTGGATTTCCCTACAAATCCTCATTGTAAACGCATTATTAACTCTAACATATTCTGCATAACTATTTTCTAACTGCAAGAATGGGTAAAATTCATAACTTTTCACATCATCTAGTGAATTCTCTATTCTAGGAAGGCCTTGCCACAGTTGTAGAGAGGATAACATATAAATCGGGAAAGAAGACATGTAGAAGGTATTGTAGAACTTCATAGCATTTAGGGCTCTAGACAGATTCTTACTTACCTCATGCGCCCAATCAACATATTGTGTATCTAAGCAGATGATTTGTACCAAAAAGAAATACTATTGTACAAAGTTGAGTGCTTCTACCTCACCTTTCAATCAATGAAAAAGAACCAGAATGTCAATGATCTCAGGCTTGAGATCGGTGACAATAAGAGTCTTAGGAACCTTAGTTTTAGCTCCCTGTGGTTTTTGAAACCAAGACCTTATAATTTTCTTTCACCACACCATATTCTTCAAAGAGAGCTTGGACATGGCTCCTCCTATTGTCAATTCAAAAAATTCTTCTTGCTCTCAAATCTGAAGGCAATTTACTATAGCTTGCCTATCAATTGAAATCAAAACTGTATGATGGGGTAGAAAAGTTCTTTTAGTGTCTGAATTATAGTGATTTATGCATTCAACAATCAGCTTAGGAGCTTGAGTTACCATTGGAATCCCAGCTACTTCCACTAGCCCACTTCCTTAGATTTTCTCTATTATGAGGTGAATTTTCTCCATCCACAACCTCCTTTGGAAATCTTGTATATCAAAGAAATGAAGCAAGGTGTCTGTAATATTCTACAACATTGACTTAATTCCATTCAACCCATCAAAACTAGTGAATCTTGTTGCCATATTATTTGAGATAGGGATGAATTAAAATCTAAAAATGAAGGATAATATAGAGAGATGATTCAACAACATATAATTTGATAAAGAGAGTAGTAATTTGAAAATCCATTATGTTCACCTCTATATACAGATCCTTAATTCACCCATTGATCGTCAAGATCCATGCCACATGAGTGACTTAAAAGATAAATCCATTAGGCTAGTAAGTGTTAGGGGTTCTAACAGATTTTTCCTTGTCTTTTCACTATTTTTTTTGGCCCAATGGTAACTTTCTTTTATTACAAATTTACTTTCCCATTTTGCACCAAGTTCTAGAAAATTAAGAAAGGAGTACTCCATGGAGAAAAATCTGCTCAGCTGGATTTTTCTTAAGATACTTTTCCAAATGTGATCAACTTACTTCCATTATCCTTTTTAAAAATCTTGTAATTTATTTATGAACCAATCATGCTCATAGGAGTGATTTTTTAGTAGATGCAAAAAATTGCCTTCCAGAGTCAAAAACTCGTAGAAGAGAAGGCAATTTCTGTTATTCCACCCCTGTCTTTATTTTCACTTTACTCTTTGAATCAATTGCCTCTAAGCTTCAAAAAATCTAGAAAGGGCTGCTAAAGTGGAATAAGGGAACCAATTACTTGCGTTTCTCTCTCACAAATGCCTTTGTCAAAAAATTGACTTCCTTGGTTGAAACCCACTGAGGAGAAGTTACTTCAAAGTTTTTCGCCAGATGCTATTATGATCATTATGATGATTTCTGAGTGACTCCCAAGGTAGAATACTACAATGTATGGATGATATATCCATAAAACAAGTTGTATTTTTCTTTCTTAAGTTTGTAAACTGCATTCATTGACCTCTGCAGAAACTCACCTTCATGGGTCGAAAGCTTGCCAAGAAGAAGGCAAAACTGGATTTTTCGCAAACTTCATTTTTTTCATGTGCAAACCATAATGAGCCAAAAGTAAGTTTATTGGAGATTACCTTGTGAAATTTATTATATGACTGAAGAATCTCCATTGGATAAGGTCCTAGACTACCCACAAAACTCATGACAACAAAGGAAACCCACCTAGTTATGTATTGCAGGGGAAGAGGAAAGATGAAAACCTGTGGAGCAACTTTTCATTTGAGGAGAAAGAAATAGACTTTGACCTAACCAAACTAAAATAAGACACAAGTTCATTTTCTACTTTGCAAAATGGGTATATGATGAAAAGTGCAGTAACAATATATATGTGTGTGTGTGTGTGTGTGTGTTTGTGTGTGTGTGTGTGTGTGTGTGTGTGTGTGTGTGTGTGTGTGTGTGTGTGTGTGTGTGTGTGTGATTATTATATTATTTTATTATTATTTTTACTATATTATTAAATATAATAACGTAATATATTATATATGTTATTAATATATATTATTATTAAATATAACAACATCTAATATTATTGTTATTATTATTATTATGACCTATGATCCATTTGGTTGGTTTTGAAATGCGTCAAAAAACATCATATGTTAACCTATCACCCCTCTTGATGCAATTCATGACAACCTATGTCCCTAGGGGCCCTAGGACCCCTAAGGATGCATGCAGTTGGTTCTAATGCTTTGAGAGGGGTCATAGGTTAACCTATGAACCCTCTCAATCCATTTCATGACAACCTATGTCCCTAAGGGTCATAAGGCCCCTAGGGATGCATTTGGTTGGTTCCAATGTGTCAAGAGGGGTCATAAGTTAACCTATTACCCTAGCGATGAATTTCATGACAAACCATGTCCATAGGGGCCCTAGAACACCTAGGGACGCATATGGTTCTTCATAATATAATGATAGGGATCATAGGTTAACGTCTACATCTATGAAGACCTCTGGAAAAATTAACTTGTAAAGGTTCTTCTTCCAAGGATTACAAACATAAATCTTATTCTCCCTTTTGTAATAGAAGAAGTAGAAGAGTTTAGAACTAGTAATATTTAGGCACATGGCATATCTATACTTAGCATATGGGTTTAAAAAGGCATGATCATCTATAGAGTTTGCATTAGTAGAACCTAGGAACAATTTTATCGACTCTTCTGGAAATCTATTAGGTTTCCTTTGTCTGGTTTTACCTCTCTTCAAAGTTGAGGTCTCTAAAATTGTCATATTTGAGACTTGGATTTCTTCCACTTCCTGGTCAGACATCTTGAGAACATGTAACTAAATTACCCAAAATTGAAAATTTTATGTCTCTTACAAGGTTCGAAAGCAACAATTTAGAATGCACAGAAAACATAGGAAGGGCTGAAATTCTCTCTCTCTTGGCAAATGGTGAACTATAATCATGAGAAAAGAAGATCTTATAAGTTGATATGTGCATACTAAAGTCTATGTTGCATTGATTTCAGCATGCTTGACAAACAATCTCAATCCCTTTTGTCAACTTCATGGAGTGTCACCACTAATATACAACTATGCACTTTTTGTACGGTATTCAAATCTGATTGGTTGAGAAGCGCATAGTTCCTTTCTCATTATTATGTTTTCTATCAAGATTAGATTCTACGATATTATGACAAGGTGGTTGAAAATACCTTTCATAACATCACAACATTGTATTGATGGCTCTCTAATCTTACGACATCCTTTTGAATTCATATTGGACAATAAAAAATGTTGGAAAAATCCTTTATGGTCCTATGACACCCATTGTTGTCCTATGACCCCTCTCGACACATTTCATAACAAAATATGTCTCTAGGGGCCCTAGGACCCCTAGGGATTCATGTGGTTGGTTCCAATGCATCAAGAAGGGTCATATGTTAACCTATGACCTCTCTAGATGTATTTCATGACAACCTATGTCCCTAAGGGTCCTAGGGCTCTTAGGATGCATTTGGTTAGTTCCAATGTGTCAAGAGGGGCCATAGGTTAACCTATGACCCCTATCAATGCATTTTATGACAATATATGTCCCTAGACACCTTAGGAAACCTAGGGACACATTGGGTTGGTTATAATGCATCAAGAGGGGTCATAGGTTATCCTATGATCCCTCTCAAAATATTTCATAACAACCTGTCTCGTGGGGTCCTAGGGACCCTAGGAATGCATTTGGTAGGTTCCAATGCATCAAGAGGGGTCATAGGTTAACTATTGATGCATTCCATGACAATGTATGTCCCTAGGGGCCCTAGGACCCCTAGGAATGCATTTCATTGATTATAATGCATAGAGATGAGTCATAGGCTAACCTATGACCCCTCTTAATGAAATTTATGACAATGAATGTCCCTAGAGGCCCTATGACCCCTAGGGATGGATTTGGTTAGTTATAATACATCGAGAGGGGTCATAGGTTAACCTATGCCACTAAGGACATAAGTTGTCATGAAATGCATTGAGAGGGGTTATAGGTTAACATATGAGATGTTCCTAGGGAACCTAGGACCCCTAGGGACACATTTGGTTTGTTATAATGCATAAAGAGGATCATCGGTTAACCTATGACCCCTAGGTATGCATGTGGTTGGTTCTAATGCATCGAGAGGGGTCATAGTTTAACCTAAGACCAATCTCAACACAATTCATGACAACCTATATCCCTAGGGGTCCTAGGACCTATAGAGACACATATGGTTAGTTCCAATGTGTCGAGAGGGGTCATAGGTTAATCTATGACCCTTCTCAATGCGTTTCATGACAACATATGTCCCTAGGGGCCCTAGGACACCTAGTGACACATGTGGTTGGTTCTAATGGTTTGAGAGGGATCACAGGTTAACCTATAAACCCTCTCGACACAGTTCATGACAACCTATGTACCTAGGGGCCCTAGGACAACTAAGGACACATGTGGTTGGTTCTATGTGTCAAAAGGAGGCATAAGTCAACCTATGACCCCTATTAACACATTTCATGACAACCTATGTCCCTAGGGGCCCTAGGACCCCTAGGGACTAATTTCATCTGTTCCAATATGTTGTGAGGGGTGATAGGTTAGCCTATGACCCCTCTCAATGCATTTTATTACAATTTATGTCCCTAGGGGCCCAAGGACCCCTAGGGACACATGTGTTTGGTTCTAATGCTTCGAAAGGGATCAAGGTTAACCAATCACCCCTCTCGACACAATTCGTGACAACCTATATCCCTAGGACCCATAGGGACTCATGTGGTTGGTTCTAATGCTTTGAGAGGGGTCATAGCTTAAACTATGACCCCTCTTGATGCAATTCATAACAACCTATGTTTGTAAGGGCCCTAGGACCCTGAGGGACACATGTTGTTGATTCTAATGTGTCAACAGGGGCCAAATTTAACCTATGACCCCTATTGACACATTTCATGATAACCTATGTCCCTAGGGGCCCTAGGACCTCAAGGGATGCATGTGGTTGGTTCCAATGCATCGAGAGGGGTCATAGGTTATCAACACATTTCATGACAATGTATGTTGCTACAGGTCCTAGGACCCCTAGAGATGCATTTGGTCAGTTATAATGCATTGAGAGGGGTCATAGGTCAACCTATGACCCCTATCAACACATTTCATCATAATGTATATTCCTAAGCATCCTAGAACCCCTAGGGATGCATTTGGTTAGTTCTAATGTGTTGATAGGGGTCATAGGTTCCTCTTGATGTATTTCATGAAAACCTTTGTTCCTAGGGCTCTTAGGGCCCCTAGGCATGCATTTGGTTGGTTCCAATGTGTTAAGAGAGGTTAGAGGTTAACCTATGACCCCTATCATTGCATTTCATAACAATGTATGTCCCAAAGGGCCCTAGGACCCCTTAGGACGTATTTGGTTGGTTCTAATGCATTGAGAGGGGTAATAGATTAACTTATGATCACATTCGATGCAGTTCATGACAACATATATAACTGGGGGCCTTGGGAACCCTAGGGACACATGTGTTTGGTTTCAACATGTTGAGAGGGTCATAGGTTACTCTATGAACCCTCTCGATGTATTTCATGATAGCATATGTCCCTAGGGGCCTTAGGAACCCTAGGGATGCATGTGGTTGGTTCCAATGTGTTGAAACAGGTCATAGGTTTACCTATGACCCATCTTGATTCATTTCATGACATTGTATATCCCTAGGGGCACTAGGAACCCTAGGGATGCATGTGGTTGCTTCTAATGCATGAAGAGGGGTTATAAGTTAACTTATGACCCCTCTTGATGCAATTCATGGCAACCTATGTCCTTAGGAGCCTTAGGACCCCTAGGGACACATGTGGTAGGTTCCAATGCATTGAGAGGGCTCATAGGTTAAGCTATGACACCACTTGATGCATTTCATAACTACGTATGTCCTAGGGGCCTTGGGACCCCTAGGGATATGTGGCTGGTTCTAATACTTGTAAACGGGTTATAGGTTAACCTATGACCACTCTCAATGCAATTCATGACAACCTATGTCCCTATGGGCCCTAGGATACCTAGGGACACATCTGGTTGGTTCCAATGCATCGAGAGGCATCATAGGTTAAACTATGACCCCTCTCTATGCATTTAATGACAATGTATGTCCGTAGAAGCCCTAGGACCCCTAGGGACACATTTGGTTAGTTATAATGCATCAAGAGGGGCATAGGTTAACCTATGACCCCTTTGGACACAATTTAAGACAATGTATGTCCCTAGGGGCCCTAGGGCCCCTAGGGATGCATTTGGTTTGTTATAATGTGTCGAGAGGGGTCATACATTAACCTATTACCCCTCTCAACACATTTCATGACAACCTATGTCCCTAGGGATCCCAAGGCCCCTAGGAACACAATTTTGGTTGTTTTCAATATATTAAGAGGGGTCATAGGTTAACCTATGGCCCCTCTCAAGACATTTCATCATAATGTATATCCCTAGGGACTCTAGGGCCCCTAGGGGTACATTTGGTTGGTTATTGTGTGTTGCATTGAGAGGGGTCATAGGCTAACATATCACCCCCTTCCAATGCATTTCATGACAACATATGTTCCTAGGGGCACTAGGACCCCTACAGACGCATGTGGTTGCTTCTAATGCATTGAGAGGGGTCATAGATTAACCTATGACCCCTCTCCATGCTTTTTATGATAACCTATTTCCCCAAGGGCCTTAGGATGCCTAGGGACATATGTGGTTGGTTCCAATGTGTCAAGAGGAGTCATAGGTTAACCTATGACCACTCTTGATGCATTTGATGACAACATATGTCCCTAGGGGCCCTAGGACCCCTAGGGATGCATGTGATTGGTTCTTATGCTTCGGAAGGGGTCATAGGTTAACCAATCACCCCTCTCGTCACAATTCATGACACCCTATGTCCCTAGGGGCCCTAGGACCCCTAGTGATACATGTGGTTGGTTCTAATGCTTTAAGAGGGGTCATAGGTCTCGACACAATTCATGACAACCTATGTCCCTAGGGGCCCTAGGACCACTAGGGACACATGTGGTTGGTTCTATGTGTCGAAAGGTGTCATAGGTTAACCTATGACTACTATCGACACATTTCATGACAACCTATGTCCCTAGGGGCCCTAGGACCCCTAGGGACTAATGTCATTTTTTCCAATATGTTGAGAGGGGTTATAAGTTAGCCTGTGACCTCTTTCGATGCATTTCATGACAATGTATGTCCCTTGGGCCCCTATGACCCCTAGGGACACATGTGGTTGGTTATAATTCTTTGAGAGGGGTCAAGGTTAACCAATCACCCCTCTCGATACAATTGATGGCAACCTATATCACTAGGCACCTTAGGACCCATAGTGACACATGTGGTTGGTTCTAATGGTTTGAGAGGGGTCATAGCTTAACCTATGACCCCCTCTCGATGCAATTCATAACAACCTATGTTTGTAAGGGCCCTAGGACACCTAAGAATGCATGTGGTTGGTTCAAATATGTCAAAAAGGGTCAAAGGTTAACCTATGACCCCTATTGACACATTTCATAACATCCTATGTCCCTAGGGGCCCTAGGACCCCTAGGGATGCATGTGGTTTGTTCCAATGCATCGAGAGGGGTCATAGGTTATCCTATGTCCCCTATCGATGCATTTCATGGCAATGTATGTCCCTCAGGGTCCTAGGACCCCTAGGGATGTATTTGGTTGGTGATAATGCATTGAGAGGGGTCATAGGCTAACCTATGACCCCTATCAGCACATTTCATAATAATGTATGTTCCTAGGGGTCCTAAGACCCTTTGGAATGCATTTGGTTGGTTCCAATGTGTCAAGAGAGGTCATAGGTTAACCTATTACTCCTATCAATGCATTTCATGATAACCTATGTTCCTAGAGCTCCTAGGGCCTCTAGGGCTAGAATTGGTTGGTTTTAATGCATTAACCTATGACCACTTTTGATGCAATTTATGATAAAATATATACCTAGGGGACCTAGGACCCCTAGGGACACATGTGTTTGGTTTCAACACATCAACAAGGGTCATAGGTTAATCTATGACCCCTCTCAATGTATTTCATGATAGTAAATGTCCCTAGGGGCTTTAGGATCCATAGGGATGCATGTCGTTGGTTCCAATGTCTCAAGACTCTCAATGCATTTCATGACATCATATGTCCCTAGGGGCCCTAGGACCCTTAGGGATGCATGTGGTTGGCTCTAATGAATCAAGAGGGTCCATAGGTTAACCTATAACCCCTCTCAATGCAATTTATGGCAACCTATGTCCTTAGGGGCCCTAGGACCCCTCGGAACACATGCGGTTGGTTCCAATGCATCAAGAGGGGTCATAGGTTAACCTATGACCCCACTTAATGCATTTCATGATAACATATGTCCTTAGGAAACCTAGTACCCCAAGGGATGCATGTGGTTAGTTTTAATACTTTGAAAGGAGTGATAGGTTAACCTATGACCACTCTCGATGCAATTCATGACAACTTATGTCCCTACAGGCCCTAGGACACCTAAGGACACATGTGTCTAGTTCCAATGCTTCGAAAGGGGTCATAGGTTAAACTATGACACCTCTCTATGCATTTCATAACAATGTATGTCCCTAAAGGCCCTAGGACCCCTAAGGATGTATTTGGTTGGTTATAATGGCTCGAGAAGGGTCATAAGTTAACCTATGACCCCTTTGGACACAATTTATGACAATGTATGTCCCTAGGGGCCATAGGACCCATAGGGATGCATTTGGTTGGTTATAATGTGTCGAGAGGGGTTGTGCATTAACCTATGACCACTCTCAATGCATTTCATGATAACCTATGTCCCTAGAGATCCTAGGGCCCCTAGGGACAAATTTTTGGTTGGTCTCAATGCATCAAGAGGGGTCATAGGTTAACTTGTGACCCCTCTCTAGACATTTCATCAAAATGTATGTCCCTAGGGGCCCTAGAACCCCTAGAGATACATTTGGTTCGTTATGGTGCATTGCATCGATAAGGGTCATAGGTTAACTTATGACCCCTTTCAATGCATTTCATGACAAAATATGTTCCTAGCAGAACTAGGACCCCTAAGGATGCATGTGGTTGCTTCTAATGCATCGAGAGGGGTCATAGGTTAACCTATGACCCCTCTCCATGCTATTCATGACAACCTATTTCCCCAAGGGCCTTACCACTCCTAGGGACACATGTGGTTGGTTCCAATGTTTCAAAAGGGGTCATAGGTTAACTTATTATCCCTCTCAATGCATTTGATGACAACATATGTCCCTAGGGGCCCTAGGACCCCTAGGGATGCATGTTGCAAGTTGTAATACATTAAGAGGGTCCAAGGTTAACCAATCACCCCTCTTGACACAATTTATGACAACTTATGTCCCTACGAGCCCTAGAACCCCTAGGGACACATGTGGTTGGTTCTAATACTTTGAGGGGGGTCATAGGTTAACCTATGACCCCTCTTGATGTAATTCATAACAACCTATGTCTGGAAGGGAGCTAGGATCCCTAGGGATGCATGTGGTTGGTTCTAACGTGTTAAGACCTATGTCCTCTATCAACACATTTCATGAAAACCTATGTTCCTAAGGACTTAGGACCCCTAGGGATGCATGTTGTTGGTTCCAATGCATTGAGAACCTATGACATCTATTGACACATTTCATGACAACATATGTCCCTAGGGGCCCTAGGACACCTAGGGATGCATGTGGTTAAATTTAATGCTCTGAGAGGGGTCATAGGTTCCTAGGGGTCCTAGGGTCCCTAGGGACATAGGTTATCATGAATTTCATCGAGAGGGGTCATAGGTTAACCTATGACCCCTCTCAATGCAATTCATGATAACCTATTCCCAGGGACCCTAGGACCCCTAGGAACCCTAGGACCCCTAGGAACACCTATTGTTGGTTCCAAAGCATCCAAAGGATGCATTTCATTACAAAATATGTCTCTAGAGGCCTTAGGACCCCTAAGTACACATTTGGATGGTTCTAATGCATCGTAAGGGTATATAGGTTAATGTATGACCCCTCTTGATGCAATTCATCACAACCTATGTCACTAGGGGCCCTAGGACCCCTAGGGACACAAGTGGTTGGTTTTGATGTATCAAGAGGGGTCATACGTTAATCGAAAACCCCTCTCGATGCATTTTGTGACAACATATGTCACTAGGGGCCCTAGGACCCCTAGGGACACATGTGATTGGTTCTAGTGTTTGAGAGGGGTAATAGGTTAACCACTCAGCCCTCTCATTGCAATTCATGAAAACTTATGTCCCTAGGGGCCTCAAGACCCCTTGAGATGCATGTGGTTGGTTCTAATGTGTTGAGAGGTGTCATAGGTTCAACTATGATCCCTATCAACTCATTTCATGACAACCTATGTCCCTAGGGGCCCTAGGATCCCTAAACACACATGTGATTGGTTATAATGTGTCAAGAGGGGCCATAGGTTAACCTATGTCACCTTCTGATAAATTTCATGGCAACGTATGCCCCTAGGGGCCCTAGGACCCCTAGGGATTCATGTGGTTTGTTATAATGATTTGAGAGGGGTCATAGGTTAACCAATCACCCTTCTCGATGCAACTCATGACAACCTATGTCCATAGGGGCCCTAAGACCCCTAGGGATGCATGTGATTGGTTATAATGATTCGAGAGGGATCATAGGTTAACCTATGACTCCTCTCAACACAATTCATGATAACTTGTGTCCCTAGGGGCCCTAGGACCCCTAGGGACGCATGTGGTTAGTTCTAATGTATCAACACTGTTCATAGGTTAACCTATGAACCCTATCTCTACATTTCATGATAACCTATGTCCCTAGGGGCCCTTGCACACTAGGGATGCATATTTTTGGTTCCAATGCATCGAGAGGAGTCATAGGTTAACCTATGTCTCCTCTCAACACATTTCATCACAACGTATGTCCCTAGGGTCCCTAAGAACACTAGGGATGCATGTGATTGGTTCTAATACTTCAAGAGGGGTGATACATTAACTAATGACCCCTATTGATGAAATTTCATGACAAGCTATGTCCCTAAGAGTCCTAGGGCCCCTAGGGATGCATTTGGTTGGTTCCAATGCACCAAGAGGGGTCACAGGCTATCAATTCATTTTATGACATTGTATGTCCCTAGGGGTCCTACGACCCGTAGGGACCCATTTGGTTGGTTATAATGTGTTGAGAGGGGACATAGGTTAATCTATGACCCCTATCAACACATTTCATGACAATGTATGCTCCTAGAGGCCCTAAAACCCTTAGGGATGCATATGGTTGGTTCTAATGCATTACCTATGACCCCTCTCAATGTTATTCATGACAACCTATGTCCCTAGGGGCCCTAGGACACCTCGAGACACATGTGGTTGGTTCCAATATATTAAGAGGGGTCATAGGTTAACCTATGACCACTCTTAATGAATTTCATGATAATGTATGTCCGTAAGGGCCCTAGGAACCCTAGGTATGCATGTGGTTGGTTCTCATGCATAGAGAGGGGTCATGGTTAACCAATCACCCCTCTTGATGCAATTCATGACAACCTATGTTCCTAGGGGCCCTAGGACTCCTAGGGATGCATGTGGTTGGTTCTAATTCTTTAAGAGGGGTCATAGGTTAACCTATGACCCCTCTTGATGCAATCCATAACAACCTATGCCTGTAATGGCCCTAGGACCCCGAGGGATGCATGTGGTTGGTTCTAATGTGTCTCAAGGGGTCATAGGCTAATCTATAACTCTTATCAATGCATTTCATTATAACCTATGTTCCTAGGGGCATTAGGACCCCTAGGGATGCATATGGTTGGTTGAAATGCATCGAAAGCATTTATAAGCTAACCTATGACTTCTCTCAATGCATTTCATGACAACATATGTTCCTAAGGGCCCTAGGAACCCTAGACATGCATATGGTTGGTTCTAATACTTTTAGAGGGATCATAGGTTAACCTATGACCCCTCTGAGCACAATTCATGATAACTTATGTCCCTAGAGGATCTAGGACCCCTAGGGATGCATGTGGTTGGTTCTAATGCATCGTGAGGGATCATAGGCTAACCTATGACCCCTCTCGATGTAATTCATGACAACCTATGTCTCTAGGGGCACTAAGACCCCTAGGAACACATGCGGTTGGTTCCAATGTGTCGAGAGGGGTCATAGGTGACCCCTATGACACCTCTCAATGCATTTCATGACATCGTATGTCCCTAGGGGCCCTAGGACCAGTAGGGACACGTGTGGTTGGTTCTACTACTTCAAGAAGGTTCATTGGTTAACCAATCACCCCTCTCGATTCAATTCATGACAACTTATGTCCCTAGGGGCCCTATGACCCCTAGAGATGCATGTGATTGGTTCTAATGCGTTGAGAGCCTATGACCCCTATCCATGCATTTCATGACAACCAATGTCCCTATGGGCCCTAGGACCCCTAAGCACACATGTGGTTGGTTTTATTGCATCAAGAGGGGTCATAGGTTAACCTATGACTTCTCTCAATTAATTTCATGACAACATATGTTGCTAGGGGCCCTAGGACCCCTAAGGACACATGTGGTTGGTTTTAATTCTTTCAGAGGGGTCATAGGTTAACCAATCACTGCTATCAATGCAATTCATGATAACTTATATCCCTAGGGGCCATACGACTCCTAGGGACTCATGTTTTTGGTTCTACTACTTTGTGAGGGGTCATACGTAAGCCTATGACTCCTCTCAACATGATTCATGACAACCTACGAGCCTATGGGCCCTAGGACCCCTAGGGACGCATGTGGTTTCTTCTAATATATTGAGAGGGGTGATAGGTTAACCTATGACTCCTATCTACACATTTCATGATAATCTATGTCCCTAGGGGCCATAGGACCCATAGGGATGCATGTGTTTGGTTCCAATGCATTAAGAGGGTCCATAGGTTTCTCCATGCATTTCATGATAATTATGTCCCTAGGAGCCCTAGGACCCTACAAAAATGTGGTTGGTTCTAATGCTTCAAGAGGGGTCATAGGCTCTCAATGAAATTCAATACAACCTATGTCCCTAGGGTCCCTATAATCCCTAGGGATGCATGTGGTTGGTTCCAATGCATCGAGAGGGGTTATAGGATAACATATGACCCCTCTCAATGTATTTCATGATGCAATATGTTTCTATGGGCCCTATGACCCCTAGGGATGCATATGGTTGGTTTTAATGCTTTTAGAGGTGTTACAACTTAATCAATCAACCCTCTTGACCCAATTCATGACACCCTCTATCCCTATGGGCCCTAAGGCCCCTACTGATGCATATGGTTGGTTATAATTCTTCAAGAGGGGTCATAGTTTAACCTATGACCCTTCTCGATGCAATTCATGAAAACCTATGTCCCTAGGGGCCCTAGGCCCCCTAGGGACACATGTGGTTGGTTCTAATGTGTCAAGAGGGGTCATAGGCTAACCTATGACCCCTATCGATGCATTTCATGACAACCTACATCCCTAGGGGCCCTAGGACCCCTAGGGACAGATATGGTTGGTTCTAATGCATTGAGAGGGCTCATAGGTTAACCTATGACCCCTCTTAATGCATTTCATGACAATGAATGTCCCTAGGGGGCCTAGGACCCCTAGGGATACATGTGGTTGGTTCTAATGCATCAAGAGGGGACATTGGTTAAGCTATGAACCCTCTCAATGCATTTCATGACAACATATGTCCCTATGGTCCTATGAACCCTAGGGATGTATTTGGTTTGTTCCAATGCATTGATAGGGATCATAGGTTGACCTATGACACCTGTCGATGCATTTCATGACAATGTACATCTTTGGTTGCCCTAGAACCCCTACGGATGCATTTGGTTGGTTCTAATGCATCAAGAGGGGTCATAGGCTCTCAATGCATTTCACGACAACCTATGTCCCTAGGGGTCCTAGGGCCCCTAGTGATGCATCTAGTTGGTTTTAATGCATCGAGAGGGGTCATAGGTTAACCTATGACCTATGACCCCTCTTGACACATTTCATGAAAACATATGTCCCTAAGGGCCTTAGGACCTATAGGGATGCATGTGGTTGGTTCTAATGCATTGAGAGGGGTCATAGATTAACCTATGACCCCTCTCAATGAATTTCATGACAACCTATGTCCTTAGGGGTCCTAGGGCCCCCAAGGATACATTTGGTTGGTTCCAATGGTTCCAAAGGATTCATAGGTTAGCCTATAACTCCTCTCGACTCATTTCATGACAACGTATGTCCCTAGGGGTCCTAGGATGCCTAAGGACACATATGGTTGGTTATAATATGTTGAGAGGGGTCATAAGAAAATCTATGACCCCTATCAACACATTTAATGACAACATATGTCCCTAGGGGCCCTAGGACCCTTAGGGACCCATTGGAAATCTGTCGAAAGGGATCACTAGGGGCCCGAGGGACATATGTTTTCATGAAATGTGTCAAAAGGGGTCATAGGTTTTTAATGCATTTTATGACAATATTATATTTATTAATAATATAATACTATATATTTTAATATAATAATAATAATATATTATTAGATTATATAACAATAATAATCATATATGTTACTAGATTATAGATTTAATAGTAATAATAACCATATATATTATTATATATAATAATAGTCATATAATATTACTATATATTTTTAATAATAATAATCATGCATATTACTATAATAATAAATATAATCATATATAATAACAATAGTTAATAATAATAATAATAATCATAATCAGATGTAATAATAATATTAATGTCCACACTTCCCCCAAATAAATTTCCCTCTAAAACCCTCTAAAGGTTCCCTCTCAAATTTCTCTCCAATATTGCAATTGGGAAATTTATTTCCTCTCAAATTTCCCTCCCAAAAAAATTACAATTGGAAAATCTTTCCTCAAATTTCCCTCCAAAATTGTAATTGAAAAATCACGTAGTAATAAGATACCTGATTTCATATAAGGTATCCTATTACAAATAAGATACCAAATTTGATTTTAGGTATCTAATTAGGCTTGATATTTACCAAGCCTATTTGGTCAACCCAAAAAATGTGTTTGAGAAGGGTTTCGCTAACACTCAGACTTTGGGTAGGCATTTAACAATGTTATTTTCATCAAAATTGAATGAAATGAAAAGTGTTTTTTTTATAACACTCTCGAGATTCCATTGATATAATTTTTGTCAAATTATAAGTTTGGTAAGTATTTATTAGTTAATTTTCAAATGAAGATGATTGTAAAGTGTTGATTGACATACTAGTTGAAAAATAGCTATAACTTTCAAACGGTATAACATTTTTTAAATCCAAAAGTTGTGTCACATTCTATGCTTCACCTAGTATAAGGAAAAAAAAATTAATTTAGTAAAGTTTTCAATTAGTTAAGGTGGTCAGGCACAGGATTTTTTTTTTTCCAAAAAAGTTTTAGTAAAAAATTCATATTTAATTATTTATTTGGAATAAAAATACCCACAAATATGTGTCACATCTGGGCATGAGTCTACTTTTTATATCTATAATTATATTTAAAAATATTATAATTATATTTTGATTAAGGTGGTCAGACATACACCTATTTTTTATTTTTGCCCTAAAATTTTTGTAGTACTACATTAAAATCCAAACTGTTGACCAATGAAATATTTTTTTTCTCCAAATAAGGCCTACTTGTTTATAAATTACATTTGATTTCCTATAGATTATTTTCTTATGACTTTTTGATATAAAGTCTAGATCTAGTTTAAAATTATGTGTCAAGTTGACATAACCTTGATTTGATTGTTTTTCACTACCACTTAAGGCCATAGTTTGGTTGACCATGATCTTGCACATACCCTTATGTGATTTCTGATGCAACTGAATTGTTAATTACACATATCAATTATGGCTTGTATATTTGATCCTTTTTTATTGAATATATCTTTGCATCTCACCAAGGATATTCTTCTTATCCTTCTAATTTTCTTACTCTAAGCATCATCAAAATATCCAATTATGTTCCACACATTCAATCTTTTGGAATGTCCTTATGGGAAGAGTGCTTTTGGGGAGGCGGGGGGTGGTGAATCAGAAGTACTATCTTTTCCATTCTTTTCAAACCCTTAATGAAATCTAACTGAAATTAACATGTATGCATACAAACATCTAAACAACCATGAAAAGTAAACATGCAACACCACATGACACAAGAGATTTTGGTGACCCAGAAACTATCTAGGAATGAGAAGATAAAACTAGGGTGGGGATGACACCCAAAAAAAATTTACTGCAGCAATGAGTTGAACCACTTCTAATGGTTTTCTCTATTAAAAACCTACCTTGTTAAAGGCTTTACACCCTATCAAATGTGACCTATTGAAAGGATTTACAAACACTTTACATGAAGTGTCACCCTGTTAAAGGATTCACATATAGGTTACTAAACCCACCTAACTTAATAGGACTTTCATGGCCATCTCCAAAGGCTTTCCTATCCTTCTCGAAAGCATCTCCTACCTAGCTGTTAAGCTAACCTATTAATATAGGATTTCAACTTCTAATACAATTGTGAGAGAGTATCAGAACAATACACCTGATTGAATACAATTTGTAATTTCTTGTCTAAGGCACTTGATTTGCTCTTTCTGTATTGATCTCTTCTAGGTATGATATTTGAATGTATTTCATGTTCTATTTTGAACAACTAGATGTGTAGATGTTGTCCTTTCCACTAAGTCCTTGACAACTCTATTCTACAAAAACCTTAGTATTAACCTCAACTTCTTCTTCTTCCTTCAACAACTTCTCTAATGGTGTTGTGGTCTTCTTATAAAGACTTATGGTTAGTTATGCATCCTCGATTATAGTGTTCCCACTCAAATCCTTAGTTTTTACCTATTGGTTGCATGTTGTTTCCAATTTTTTAATTGGCTGAATGCTGATTTTATAGGTGAATGGAAAGATTCAATCTTATCTCCTTATCATCTCATCAGTCATGCATAACCATTTTACATCTTGGTTTGTGATGGCACAAACTCTTATGCTGATCTTGTGTTACTCAGTACATGAAGTGTTATTGATGCTCGACACATACTATTTCTGGATTGCTCAGCATCAACTGTATTTCCTGCTTTGCTCAGCACCTGTTAAACTCTATAATTTTTAGCACATGTTCTTCCTGAATTAATCGATACACACTTCTTTTTGAATTACTCAGCTCCTAAATAATTTTCATGTTACTCAACACACAAAGAATTCTAAATCACTTAGCACATACTATGTTGTGATCTGCTCGACACTAACTATGACTTGGCACTAACTAAAATTCTAACTTGGCATACATTGTGTACTTGGCATTTATATGAAAATGCTTAAGTGTGTTGACACTCATTTTTCAATATTACTAATTTGATCAACAATCTCCCCCTTTGACATGAGTGTCAAAAATACTTAAGTAAACATTTATGATCCAATCCTATTGAGTAGACTCTTTACTTTCTCAGCTTACATTCAAAATTTCAAAAATATTGTAAGTAATAATATACCTTATGATCCCCTAAGTTGTTTATGCCTTATCAAGTCTTGAAGTTGAAATTTTTTACTAATGTGCTTGATGTTCTCTATCATTTTTCCTATTTTTGACTTGTTCCTACATTCTAAGCCTGTGTGTTGTATCTGATCTGTGTGATGTCCCTATTTTCCGTGTGATTACCAAAATTTTGCATCTATCGTTCACTCCTTTATTTCTTATCTCCCCTTTTTGACTATTTTCAATCATTCAACTTTATTCTCAAAATGAATGAAAGAATGGGGTGAAAAAAAAATGTAATAAAAATGATCAAAATTTTGGTAATTACCCTTATTATCTACATATCTCCTCTGATGCTTGTATCTCCCCCTTTTTGAGAATGGTGTCAAAGGGTTTTGTGGGATAATGTTGTGCTTTGCAAAAAAAGTTATATTTACCTCAAGGAGTACCTTCAAAGATGCATCCTAGTTGTTCAATGTAATGTCCAATGACTTATGTCAGATTGCAAGCTCTACTGCTAGATCTACAAGTCCTTCATGTGTAGAAAGATTGGGGTCTTTCTTCAGGACTGTCTCTGCATACATATGCTCCTTGTGTAATACCTCCAAATTAGGGGTTATTGAGGCTTGAATTTTCATTGTCTTAGCTTTAATATTTGCCTCCTCTACTATTAATACACCTAATTTCCTCTATGTGTGAAGCGTCTGTGGAAAATGTTTCTTACTTTGAGCTAGATTGGTAGGAAGTAGAATGCTAGAAATCTAAAGATATCTCTCCAAGCTCAATATCTTTTGATTTTTCTCTTGTGTGAAATTGGAAAAATCACAAAATTTGGTGTAAAAGGAGAAGATGTTCCCAAGTATAACCTTCACTCTATCTAATTTCTTAGCCATGTCAACTTGTTCCAAAATAATGTCATTTGATATCTTTTGATTGACCTTTTCTTGGAACTTCTTTTCTGACCATTCCATGAGTTTAGCATTTGTATCATGGTCTTCAAAGTTACCTGATCAACTATATTTGATAGTTTCTCAGTGATTGGCTTTGTTTTATCTGGAGGTTGTAGCCTGAAGGCATCCATGAATATATCTTTGAGCTTATTCATTGCTTGCCTATTTTTGTATTCTTTTCTCATTTCCTCTTGTTTCCTCACTCTACCCAATGCATTTCAAATTTCATTCATCTTTTCTTCTATTGAAGTGTTAGAATCATAATAGGGTATATTAATTTCTTCAGTAAGCTCAAGAATTCCATATGGAATTTTCCTAGCTAGCCTAGTAGAGCTTGAGCTTGGTGCTTTGACTTGTAAGGCTAACATGTTAGTGCTTGATTGTTGAAGACATTTTGTAGGATTACCTATTTTTGGTAATTCTTCCAAGGTTTGAATTGTAGATTCCTCCTTATCTTTTGTCTCTTCCTTCTTTTTTTCTTGTTTGTCTTCTTGTGTACTTTGGTCGGGGGTGTACTTGCTAATTGTATTGTTTTCCCTTTTCCTTCCCCTATTGCTACACTCGGCTCCTAAAGTTCTTGTATCACTAATCTTGGTGGAAATGGAGGTAGAAGAAGTAAAAGTCATGTAGTTTGAGTAGTCTTAGGTGGTTCTTGTGGTGGCATCTTGACTTCCTTTAGTTTCTCTACTTACTTTTCAAGTTCATCAACACTAACCAATATAGGACTTGCACATAGTCTGACTACTTGTGTTGATTGGTCAAGGATCTCTGAGAGATCCTTGACAAATAGTTAAAGGATTAATTTTTTGACAAGTAGTGTCAACAATATCCTTTATATTTATTTTCTCTATAGGTGTGATGGGAGAATGAGGGCTTTGAGGTGGTAGTTGTGTGTGTTGCACACTTTGATCTTGCTGCCCATCTATGTCATTTTGTTCTCCTTTACTTATTTCCTCCTCCTTCTTTTCATCCATTTTCTCTTCTACCCTCTTCTCCTCCACTTTCTTTCTCCTTTCTTCTTTTTCCTCCTTTTTCTTGGCACTTTCCTCTTCCTTATACTCTTCATCAAAAACATCATCAATTTTCTTGTACAAAACTTTCCACAATCTTGTGGATTTATTTACAACCTCATCAATTTTATTCTGTAATATGGAGAATGCTCTATATTTGGGACTTTTAACTACATATTCAATTTGACTTTTAGTTAATTTTGGCAACAACCTAGTAGGTGAAGACTCCCTTATTTCCTTCTTAGTCTTGAGATAAAAATTCCATTTATCCTCTATAATCTTTTACAATTCTTTTGGAAATTTGCCATCCAATTCTAGAGGTGTAAATTTATATTCTACCATAATACTATAGACAAATTGCTCTACTTTATTCTACTCATCCTTAGTGAGCTTATTAAAATAAAAATTCTTTAAATTACTTAAGTCTCCATTCCTAATCTTTCCACATAATTTATTAACTAAAGACTAAGGAGGATGACTCACCACTTTAAATTGACTATTATCATCTAATTCGGTCCTCTCTTCATCAAAATCAGGCTGAGCCACATATTTTCTTCTTTTTCTTGGCTCTTCTTCAATATTTTTGGTGGATTTCTTCTTCTTTGTAGCCTCATGTTTATCTTTTTGAGTGGTGGCCTTGGTGGTAGCTCTAGTGGTCAACTTCTTGAGTGCAAGTTGTGCCACTTTCTTTGCCTTAGGCTAAGGTGTAGGAGGTGTCTTTTCTTTTCTCGTAATGACTTTGGCCTTGATGGGTGCTTCCTTGGTTTGTTCTTCCTCGACACTCTCATCCTTATCTTCTCCTAGGCCTTGGGTTAGTTCAAGTGGCCCTTGCTCTGACTCATCTTCATCTTTGTCATTATCTTCTTCATTATCACTAATTTTCTCAGCTTCCTCTGTAGTCCCTGTTTTATCTAAGGCTACCCCAAATTTTTTCTTAAGATTCTTCACAAAATTATCTTTCCTTTTGACTACACTGATTTTCTTGAGGTCTATCATGACCTTTGATTTAACCACATCATATGTGCCAAAATGCTTTGTAGCTTTGTCAATTTCCTCTCCAAGAAATGATGTGATGGCTATTGAAGGTTGGTCTACATTAAGCTTATATCCCAATGGTCTAAGCCATCTTACTCTTGGGATGACTACTTGAACATATGTATACTCAATTTCCACTGGAAAGAAAATGCCATTAACATGTTCCTCTACTGATGAGATTGGGATTCTCATTCTTTGTTTCATGGACTTTTTCAAGTCCTCAAAGTAACTTTCCATTTGGGCATCAAATTTTTTTCCCATTTGTGCAATGAAACCATTAATTTTTTTAATTAAGGTTTTATCTTGATCCCAATTGATCTTTCCAATAGAGGGAAATTCCTTCATCACATAGAAGAACATACAAATCAATACTGCACCAAATTTGCACTGAGCCCCTTTTGATTTCCTTATGGCTCCTAGGTTTTTATTGATTTTTTGTACCATTAGCTCAGCAATATCATAGGTATGATCCTTCTTCACTAGTTTGTATGTCACATCCACTGCTATGTAGTGTATACTATTTAGCATGTTGGATTGATAGAATTTGTGGGATATAATCCTCATTGAAAAGTCAATTAGGGGGTCTTTTATTGTATCAATCATCATTCCCCTATTGTTCCATTTGGCTCTATTATTCTTTTCAATAGCCTCCCTCTTATCACTCCTTAGGGTCTAAGGCTGATCTAGGGTTTGGAATCTAGTTACCCTATTAACAGTTTCCTTTGTAAATTTCACCAGGCTAGTCTCTAGCCAGAAGGCTCCATCATGGATTCTTCTTAGGACAATCCTAATGCATTCAATTTTGAATACCATTGGGAAATCTAGGGCTCTTTTAAGGGTTTTCTTCTTGACTATAGCAAACTCATCCTTTTAGATTCCTAGCAACACATAACTTCTCAAATGCATTTGCAATCTCTAAGTCACATATTGCCCCTATTTTACAATTGTAACACTTTCATACATCTTGAACCATGACAACTTTATTAGGAATAATAGATAGGGCAAAAACGGGATAATTCTTATATTCTACCTCTGGGATTGGTTTAAACTTGGGCTGCTTGACTTCATTGCTAACCAACTAAATTTCAAGACCATCCTTTCCCTTACCCATCTTAGAACCAGATGTCATAGCTGACCAAACTAGGGTTTACTATATCAACAAATTTTATAAATTATGTAGCTCGGCACTTGAAAAAAATACTTGGCAAATTGATGAATTTGACTTTGGTAGCTATTAGATTTATGCAAATCATCTTTTGTTCACTAGGAAATTGCTTCGTCACTCTACTCTTAATTTATCTTGATTTCAATCATTGAAAAAATAAATGTTTTTCACTTTTATTAGGTTCAAAACCTAACATTTAATGTGTTTGTGCATATAACTATCACTCGAGTTTCAAAATATTTTCCAACTTAGCATCCACTCTATTTCACTCGGCAACTACTGATCTTGTGAATCACTTAGCAACCATTATCAAGTCTAACTCGCCAGTAACTAGATTGTTCCACTCGGATCGCACTGGAGTTTTACTTGACAACCAAAGGTAACTCGACATCTTAACTCATGCAAATTTCCTCTTTGTTGTGCTTCAATGTTCTTTTGGGCTAATATATGATACATCTTTATATGTATTAGCCCCATAGGCTTATCTAGTGCTTAGTTAGATGAGGTGTGATCACTTGACCTCTTGGGTGAAGTGATCCTTCCATTGGATGTACTTGATCCATCTCTTCTCTACCATGTTTTCTTCATATTTTTCCTAATATGTTCAACATCAACTTTTTCTTTTCCCTTGTTAACTTTAGTCTTGGGTGCCTTGGCCTTTATTGGATAGTTCTTGCTGACATGTCCAGTCTTCAAGCAAATGAAACAAGTAGTCTTATTCAACCATCTGTTGTAGTTCGCCTTGAAGTGTGTTCTTATGTAGTTCTAAGATACATGACCATATTCTTGATAGTAGTGACAACTTTTACTTGTATTGTAGTCCCAATTGTAATGGTGTGCATTGTTGTTTCTCTTTGCATGTTGATTTGGTGTCCACATAACCACATAGGCTTTGATCTATCCTCAAAGGATCTATGTCCATATATCTTGCAATTGTAGCAGTGACCATCAAATCTTTGTGTCCTTGTGACTTTAGTCCTATAGTCTTGTGTTAGATGTCCTTTCATGTTACACTTGTGACAATACTCTTGGCTTTTGGGTGTGTTCTGTTGATTGATTGTTATACTTCTATAAACATTAGTAGTATGCCCTTTCTTATTACAAAATAACAAGTGGGTTTTGAGTTCTTACCTTTGTCACTCCTTTGTTTAGCACTTTTTGATATTTCACCTTCTTCAATACTGATGAATCCAAGTCCCAATGTATCATTGTTTGATCTTGGTGATTTTAGCAACTGCTCAAAGTGCTTGATAGCTTCACTTGACTTGTTAAAGTTTTCTACTATCTCTTTCTCTCTTTTCAACTCGTTCTACAATTGTTCATTCTACGTTTTCAGAGTAGAGATCTCAATGTCTTTCATTTTGAGTTCATGATGAATATTCATCATTTGCTAACTGTGTCCAACTGCATGTTTGAGATCTTTGTAAGTTTAGTAGATTTCTCTTCAAGTCTATTAGCAAGGTTTCTCTTGTCATCTTCAAGCATGGCTCTATCTTCAATTGCTCTTTTCTTTTGTTCAGTGATTATCATGGCTTGTGTTTCTTGTTCCATCTTAAGAGATCTTATCTCTTTTTCTTGTGCTCTATTTTTCTCCATTAATTCTACTATTATTGCATCAAACTCCTTGGAATCTCCATTGGAAAATACTTGTGTGGTGCCAATCTCCTTGTAGTGTATGTCATTCTTAGCTATATCTATGTTCTTCCTTCTTTTTAAGGATTTCTTTAATTTCTCTCTAGCTTCCTCTACCTTGTGTAGAGCGAGGTGCACATCAATCACTCGATTTTCAACGATCTTCCCAAGTATGAAGACTTCCATCTTTAGATATTTTCTCCAAGCTATTGGGCTTCTTCTTGGGAGAACTTTTCTCTAATATCAATTATTGGAATGTCCTAATGGGAAGAGTGCTTCTAAGGGGTAGGGGTGAATTAGAGGTACTATATTTTCCTTTCTTTTTAAATCCTTAATGGCATGTAACTGAAATTATCATGTATGCATACAAACATTTAAACAACCATGAAAAGTAAACATGCAACACCAGATAACACAAGAGATTTTGGTGACCTAGAAAACCTCTAGGAATAAGAAGGTAAAACTGGGGTGGGGATGACACCCACAAATATTTACTCTAGCAGTGAGTTCAACCACTTCTAATGGTTTTCCCTATTAAAGGCTTTAGACACTATCAAATGTGACCTATTGAAAGGATTTAGAAAAACTTTACATGAACTTACACCATGTTAAAGGATTTACACATAGGCTATTAAACCCACCTAACTTAATAGGACTTTCATGGCCTTCTCCAAAGGCTTTCCTATCTTTCTCCAAAGGATCTCCTACCTAGCTGTTAAGCTAACCTATCAATATAGGATTTCAACTTCTAATACAATTGTGATAGAGTATTAGAAAAATACACTTGATTGAACGCAATCTTTAATTTCTTGTCTCAAGAACTTGATCTACTCTTTCTTTACTAATCTCTACTAGATCTAATATTTGAATGTATTCCCTATTCTATTCTGATCAACTAGATGTGTAGATGTTGTCCTTTCCACTAAGTCCTTGACACCTCTATTCTACAACAACCCTAGTATTAACCTCAACTTCTTCTTCTTCCTTCAACAACTTGTGTAATGGTGTTGTGATCTTCTTATAAAGACTTGTGGTTAGTTATGCATCCTTGATTAGAGTGTTCCCACTCAAATCCTTAGTTGGTTGCATGTTGTTTCCAATTTTATAATTGGTTGCATGTTGATTTTATAGGTAAATGGAAAGATTCGATCTTATCTCCTTATCATCTCATGAGTGATGCATAACCATTTTACATCTTGGTTTGTGATGACACAAACTCTTATGCTAATCCTGTGTTGCTTGACACATGAAGTGTTATTGATGCTCAACACATGCTATTTCTTGATTGCTTAGCATCAACTATATTTCCTACTTTTCTCAACACCTATTAAACTCTATAATACTCGGCACATGTTCTTCTTGAATTGCTTGACACACACTTGTTTTTGAATCACTCAACTCCTAAATACTTTTCTTGTTACTCGGCACATACTACACTATGATCTATTCAGCACTAACTGAAATTTTGACTTGCCATACATTATGTACTTAGCATTTATATGAAAATGGTTAAGTGTGTTGACACTCATTTTTCAATATTACTAATTTGATGAACACAATCCTCAACTTGATCTTATATTTATATCTTACATATTTTCAAGTCGGCTTGAATACAACTTAGAATAAATAACATTTATCTTCTTTGTCATTTAGAACCAAAAAAGAAATAAATTGAACTCAATATGCCAAAATAAGAAAATCCTTTGTTAGCCAACCCTGCTTGGTAGATACTAAAAGCAATTTTCCTATGTTAATAGAGTGAACTTGGTTAACACTGCATATTCAGAAAGTTCCTTTGGTAACTGAATGAGCTCGGTTAACACTCGTTCCATCCAACATTTCCTTCATTAACTGAGTGAGCTTGGTTAACACTTAACTTTTGCAAAATTTCCTTTGTCACCCGAGTGAACTCTGTAGACACTGTCTTTTGAACTAGGCAAACTCTGGAATGCTCAATAGACATAGGAAACTATCTTCAATGTTTGAGCGAGCTTAGCATACACTAACTGGAAATGATATAACATTTTGTGTAACATCAAAGACAATACACAATTAATAAATTCTTAACAATAGTAACCCCTTAGAATAAAGAACTTTTATAGAGCTATTTGCTCATCCTTATCCTTCTTCAATATCTATCATCAAATTTTCATTATATATTTTTGGTCATTGATCTTGTAAGAAACTTTGACTCACTCCTTTAAACATCTAAAACATTATTTATTTCCACCAAAAGTTAGTTTCACATTTGATTTCTAAAAACTTCTTATCCTCATTGTTAATTAGAAAACATAAAATTTCACTTAGGCGAACCATTACTTAGTCAATAATATGTTAGCTCAGGTAACAATGCACTTCCACTTGCTTAGCCAAACACACAACCAACAATATAGTCACTCAGCTAATATTTTCTTCTTCTTTAACCTTTCTACATGGTTTAACTTTTATAATACATTACATTACAATATTTCATGATTGTTCAACAATCAAACTAACATTACATTATCACTACCATGTTAGAGTAATTAGGTATTTCCCAATTAACTCTAGTCTACTTATGCTAAACTTTAGGTGTCTAATAATTAACTATTTTATTAATTATTATGATACAACCTACATTAGACCTTTTTATGATCTCGATCTCCTTCATAAGGACAATCTCTCATTGTAAACATTCATTGAGATTTATTCATTGTTGATAAAAGCAATCTACTTTATTGCTCATCAAGAATGTCTCATCTATGGGTCTAACAATTCGTGCCTCCATATCTTTTTTCTTATCTTTTTTTAATAGGTGTTTTCATGTAGGTGATGTTTGGGAGTTGTGGGGTTGATCTTGGATGTGTTTTTGTTTTTGTTTAACATAAATTTTGGATGTGTTTTTGAGAGACATTGCATTTTTTGGAAATCACATGTGTAATAGGGAAGCACTTCTTTTTCTTGGAAGTGGGTGTATTTACAAAAAAAAAGGTCGTACCTTGCAACCCCTATCTACCATCTCTATCAACAACTTCTAACATGTCCAAACCTTAGAGACTATATCCAACATGCATGCTACACACCCAAGGTGTTTAAATCTAGTTTGCGGCTTATTTGTTGGTGACCAAACCTTTTCTAGCTCTCTGCTTGTAAAGATTTAATTACTTGTGGACCTGCCCCTCCGATACTTTGTTAAATTTTGTTTTTTGGTGACGATGGGGGCATTATGTTTGAGGCCACATCACTTGTTGTAAACCCATTTTGACTTTGAGAATACTTGGTATTTTTAGAACCTTTCTTGGAGTGCACAGATTTCATTGTCATTCTTTTTGGAGGACCCATACTCTGTGACAATCCCTTCTTGGGCTCTTGGCCCACCAATCTACATAGTATCCTCCAGTCATGCTGATCACATGTGGTCTTTATTGTGCTTTTCTTTGGAGATGTTATAAGGAATATTTTATTGCTTGAGCATTGATTTAGTAGTGCTTAAAGCATACTATTTTTTGTGGGAGGCAACAAATGAACATTTATCAATGGTTTCTTGGCACTTTCCTTTTAGCATTAACTTTTGAGTTTGCATCGTTTATTTGGGGAAATAATTTCAATGATTCTTGGTGGCTTCAACTCACATTTTGGTGGTTTATTATTTGCAATTTGGAAGTGTTCTTTTCACACACATAGTCACACATGTGAATTGGGATCACAACTCATGCACCAAGTTTGATGTCTATGCTAGTTGGAGGCCCTAACTCAGTGGCATTGGCAAAAACAATGTAGAAAAGTCCAAATTTGTGGAGAACTACTACCTCACTATGCCACCTTTTGGGCCCAACACGATTAATGCACCCCCTTGGGATTGCGCATCATTGTCAAGACTCTACACCTCATGCAACTATAGGGCCCATTTTCCATTGCACCAAAAGCCATGACTATTAGTGAACATGGAACACCACATAATTAACCACTTGTGGGTAGAGGAGTGCATCACATCACCCAAAAATCTCCCCCTCAACGTGCATACCAGGTGCTTATGCAGGTCGGGAAGCCACCGAGGAGATTTGAACCCATGACTAGGCCAAAACTAGGCTCTGATACCAATTGAAATTCCAAGCACAAAAAACTTGATCCAAAGGTAATCACATGTATCTGTAGTTGTCAAAATATCCATAGCTAAAATAGCACCCACAGCAAGTGCCAAACCCATCCAACTATCCATACCTCAAAGGTATAACAAGTGAATCTCATATCACAGACATATCCAATATGTAACTTGCAATCACAAGCCTCAAGAGCAATACCTGCTACATATATACCAAAAAGCTCCCACTGCAAAAGATAATGTCAAATCTATAACCAATCCACTCAACACATCTCAAAGAAGTGAATCCACGTAGTATCAGGGACATCCACAATACATGAATTGATATCCCGCAAGAACAACTCTTGTAACAAGTCTACAATAGTCTCCCAAATTCTCCACAACTAACAGAGGAAAGAGATAAAGAAATAACCATGCCATCTCTCACATGACATATATGAGCACAAACCAGTGATCACAATCTCCAACCAATCTCAGATCCAATGTAGGAAAAATTGAACATCAATGAAGATAACCAAGACCAGAGCAACCATGCAAATCATAACTTGTATCATGTCTTTCTACACAAACTTCTAGATGTAAACTGTGCAAATATGATCTCCTCCATTAAACCCCAACAAGAAGCCTCAACAACACCCAAACCATGTCATATAACTAATCATGGATGTAAGCCTCTCACAAGAAGATCAAATTCAATAAAACCATTCCTAATCCAAGGAATATGCCCAATATAAAACTGTCTCCCAAACTCAACCAGCATAACAACATATGCACATGGAGATAATCAATGCTTAACCATCTCTCAAATGAACCCTCCAGAACTAACTCATGTACCGTAGCTCAAGATCCATATCCATGAAAGACAAGCATAAATATAATGCAACTGAGAGAAACAATGGGTTATACCTCTCAAGTAGCAAACCGTCGAGTAGACCAAGAGTGGGGAATGAGAATGCTCATCAAGATACCCAAGTCTCCAACCAAAACTCATCTAAGAACAATCTCCTCTCAAGTCCATATCAGGTGACTGCCCCTCGGACTTCCTATTGAAACCATCAACCGTCCCAACAAAACACATCTCTAATCTAAGAGAAAACAACATCACCACCGTCTCTAAGTATCAATGAGCACTTGTAACCAATCAATCCATGCCAACTCCAAATGCAACATTGCAATATCATGAAGTATCCAGCTTATGATCAGTGTACTCAATACCAAGAAACTAAACTAAGATCAATGTCAAAGTTCTAACCATGGCCTCAGGAACATAAACATGACAACATGATCTAACCATCTCAACCAAAGAGATAACATGCTCTATATAAACATACTATAACATGTCACAACTCTAAAAGTGTATCAAGAGTATACCATGACATAATAATAAAGCCATCCTCATACCAAGGATAACATGCCAAATAAAAGCATAAATTGTACCTTTACCAAGAACCTCATAAGTCCTCAAGATGCAACCATCTCCATACAACATCAAGAAGACCATCTCCACATACCATGAAGAACCATCTCCACACACCATGAAGATAACAAGTACACCATGCAAATGTCAAAGATGCTTCTACAGCAACAGGATCTAAGACAAACCTCCAACATCTACAAACACTCAATAAATATATCAATACCAAAAAACTCCCACTCAATTGTGGTACCAAGTCACCTATGGCATCATAAAATCCATCTCCTACTTGAAGATCCAAACCAAATCAGGAACTAATCCTACACTGCCACCCCATCACTATCATTAGCTCCCACTAAACCATGTATCCAAGCTATCCATGACATAATGATAAAAAAAATCCATCCTCTAACCATGAGAATCAACCAAGACATCAAACAATCAAAGAACTCAAAGTGCACATCATGAGCTCCTCAAAAGAAACCAAATAACCATGATCCTCAACCAAGAAGATATACCGCCATAACTGAATTAAAAAATTCAAGCTAATGAACATTAAGGATGTACCTGTATATCCAATAATGTCATGCCAAAATCCATTGCACCATGATCACATCCATGAACTAAGCATCTATTTCTCAAAGTGTCCAATCTGTTAGCATAAAATAGTCAACCACAATCCTGCACCATGATTGTACCTGGTAACAACATCTCATCCCTTCTACATGAAGAAAAAATCATAAAATCATGTGACTTAGGGCATAGACAACCCAAATCTAAGCCACCAATCTGGATATACATTAATAATGAAAGATCAATGGGCAAAGACAACCCATAACCAAGCCATAAATGCAACCTATAAGTATAGACCACTTACAACACTGCACAACTTGTAGATCCAACAAGTCATCATACATATCCAAACCAAATACTGATAACCATATCATCATGAGACCAGTCTGAATAATGAACTGAGTATACAATGACATCAAATCTTAAATCTCCAATGCCATAAATTCACAATGTTACCATAGCCAAAATATATACCATAAACTGTTCAAATCAATATATCACCAAATAAATCATGCCAAACCTGCACCAAATCTGAACCATTGTATAGAGCTCTCCAAGAGCTTTCCGTTGACTATTTGAAGTCCAAAATTTGACTCCGTATGCCCAAGTTATGCCCTAATCCGTGCTCAAAATAAAAAAAATCTAACATTAGGGCTCTTAAAACCTAACAAAATATCAAAATCATAGAACCAAACCTATACCATGTTGTAGTGCTCTGAATTAGCTTTCTAATGCCTATAAGAACTCTGAAATTCGATATTCTACGAGAAAGTTATGGTTGTTTTACTAAGACAGTCTTTTTACCATTTTCAGTACGATTTTTCATTTTTTATTTTTTCTTGTGACGAAAATTTTGACGGGATTAAATTTGACGGCCATCATGGGCTAAAATCAAAAAACTCTTTCATTTCCTCTAAACATGGCCAAACTAGGGTATATTATATATCAAAATTTATGGAAATGCCAACCTGGATCCAATGGTGGGGTCTTTTTTTACCCAAGAGGTCATTTTTGCAAGCTATCCCCCAAAACCCTCTTTTTAAATGAAACATCTGAAAAATCCTTTTGTCAAAAAAATTCACACACCAAAATCTTTTAACATCCCATCATAACAACAAATGTAAAACCCTTAGATCTGCCATAAATCATTCATATATCTTGCCCTTTTCTTTTATCCTCTCATGCATTCCCATGGATTCAATCTAGGGTTACAATAATAAAACCATAGCTCTGATACCATTTGTAGGGCCCATTTGCCATTGCACCAAAACCCATGACTGTTAGTGAACATGGAACACCACATAATTAACCACCTGTGGGGAGGGGAGCGCATCGCATCACCCAACAATCTCCCCCTTGATGCGCATACCGGGTGCTTATGTGGGTCGGGAAGGCACCGGGGAGATTTAAACCCATGACCAGACCAAAACTAGTCTCTGATACCACTTGAAGGAAACTTGGCAACAAAGAATATAACCATTTTCACATAACCCATAATATATCTGAAATTAAAATCCACATGCAAGAGAATAGACAACATACCCACAAAATTGTGACACAAGATATACCTTGTGAAACCCTCATTGAGGGAAAATACTCAGCCTCCGAAAGCATCCATCACCATATATTATTTTGCAAAATTACCATTGCAATACAACCATGAAAGCCTTCATGGCCATAGCCACAACCGAGCAAACTATGTGAACAAGCATGAATCCACACATCTCATGCCATGCTTCCAACCTTCACAAATGCTCCCTTGGCTAACCTGTCAAGCCTTGTCCCGCTTGGCTCTTGCCTTTCTCACTCTTACTCCCTCTACAACAACTACCCTTGTGGCTGCTTATAATAAACCATGTGCTAATACCATATGCTACCTAACCCACTGACCCCACATTTAATATTGGGCATTTAATTCTTTTCCCCAATATTAAATGATTACATAAAATATTATCACAATGTTAAAATACAACTCATCAAGAATATTTCATGGGAATCTTTACATGTTGCATGTCCATCTAGGCACAACATTACATAATAAAATAAAATAATAAAATATAACAATATTATTCAATGTTTGCAACACCCATTATCTCAACAGCAACACTCATTTTAGTGTGTTGTTTTTTAGAATAGAATTTTTTTTCTTTTGCACATTGGGTTACAAGTCTCCAAACTCCCAATGCTTCAATGTCATCTGCTCTAGCTATCACATCTTGGCCCTTATTTTTGGCACTAATTATGCCTACATTTTATGTGGCCACGGTGACCTACAATTTTTTGAAGTACCTACATTAGGGACTTCTTATTGGAAAAAAAATGGATGAAGCACATTTTATTTTAATGCAATTATTTTTTTTCGATTTGGAGCCATTAGCAAGAAGTGATATTGATGGTTTTTTCCATGACTTGTCTTTCAAATTTAGGTTTTTTTGTGGGAGATTCGTTAGCCTCTTCATTTTTTTGGTCCCTTATCGGCACCTAAGATCTCTGGGGCCATCCCCTCTTGTTAGAATAGCTAGATAGTTTGTTGATGTTAGATACTTTGTTGACTTGGATTTTTTGCATGTCCTTGACTCTTCTTGAAATTTGTGTAAACCTCCAGTGCCATGTCATCCTCAGCCTTCACATCCCGGTTGCATATTAGAATGTCTTTTACTCTATTCTTCTAGAAAAACCAAAACAATTCATACCTATTTCTATCAAGGACAACTGCATACCTACACATTGTGTATAGGTCTTTAAACACAAGGTCATTGGCATTTTTAGCATTTGTGGAGCTAGGCAAAATTTGTATCCATTCTTCTACAAATGTGCTAGGAGCCTTTGGTGGTGTTGTTGGTTCTTCAATTACTGCTTGTGCAATCAATTCACATTCTCTTTGGGCCATTTCTACAAGTAACTTTGCTGACTCTATGAATTGAAAATTGAAATACACTAGGAATCACTCTGCAATTCAAAATTTATCCTAGAAACTTTGAGAAATTATAAAAACAATAAATAAAACTTCTCTATCTTTCAAACTTTATATTTTTCTACAATGTGAGCATAGAATTAATAACAATTAAAAACCAACACACTTGGAAACCTATTAATCCTCAAAGAGCTAGCACAATCTTTCCCCTTTTTTCTATTTTTGTGCCCCTAGCTCATGTCCTTTTATCCAGATCAAAAAATGGTCGTAAAAAATATTTTCATACTTTAAAACTAGCAATCAAGATGATGTGAAAAAACAACTCATCGCTCTTCCACCATAACTTTCATGCTTTCCTTGATTTAGGTCACAACTATGTGATTAGGGTTTTCTTTCTAATGCATCACATCCTTACACCTAAACTTTCTACTTGCTTGAAATGGTTTTCTATGTTGTGAAGCTTCTGTTACTCAATTAATTGTGGCTTTGCGATCATACTTTAACATATACTTTTGACTACCATGACCTTGCGACAAGCCCTTCCTTTCTATACTTCACTACTTTGCCATTGTTTAACCCTCAGAATATTTTATACTTGCAATCCTGCGATGCTTCAAAATTCATCTGATCGCTCCTTTGCAACTCTAAACCCAGACATTCAACTTGAACATACACCAATGCACTTAGCTAGCTAACTTAGCATTACTTTTAACTTGCAACTTCACAACTTAGTTTTTTGATTTCTTATGAAATATTATAAATGGGTGCTTTACTAGCAATCACCACTTCACTTTTCTAACCAACAATTTTTTTATACTACACACAATGATGCACTTAACAAAAACTTAACTCAGCATTAACTCATCGCACCTTTGCACCTTATCCTTGACCATCTGACTAAACATTTGCAATGCTGCAACAATAGTTTATATTGACTATTTTCGTTCATTTCAACTATCGCAACTATTAATGCTTTAAGCCAAAATATGCATGAGAACATGTGCTCTTCTTTGCTTTGCATAGTCAAAACTTAGAAAATATGAAGCTCTTATGAAATATAATAATAAACATATTTAAAAACTTAGGATAAAAGAACATGCATGGGAAAATATATACATCCTTTCAAAGATCAAAAATTATATTTCATGAGTTTGAAATGATCAATCAAGAACTTTCCTAGGGTTTTCCTTAAGGGCTAACAAAAATTTCACAAACCCTAGCTTATTCTCATCATAATTCTTCCTAATTTTTTAAAAACTTCCACAAATTGGGTGAGAAAAATATTAGGCCATTAGAGTGCAAGTGGTAGAGGGACTCCTCCACCATCATCATCAAGGAGAGGAAAGAGGAAGAAGACAACTTTGGTTGCATCATTGGATATGATATGTGAAACTATGAAGGAGCTCAAAGATGACCTCAATAAGCCTGAAATTATAAAAATTGATAAACCTAAAGAGAATAATATTTTGAGTGTCACATATACCACTCTCAAAGCCATCCTTGAATGAGTCAAGGTGTTTTCCTAAAAGTGTACAACACCTTCATGCTTTGATGGGAAAGAGACAAAGGGTTTTTGATGATGGATGAGGTGGGAAGATTGGATTGGATTGTAATGACATTTTGGCACAATTTAGTTATTTCAACTAGTGACTGCTACTTTCAAAGTTTCTTGATTTACTTTGACTATTACTTTGATCTTATCCATTAACTATTACTTTGAGTGTTACTTTATTTACTTTTTGTTTCTATACATATTTTATCTCATACATTGATTGTTACATAGTTTAGTTGTTTATTTCATTGGCATGATTGGAATTGATCAATAAATAGTTTATTTGTTCATTTCATTGGCATTTAGATGATTGGCATATGAAGTTATTCTATTTTATGAGTTGTCTCTATTTAATGGTATTACATTGATCTCTCACAACACTAACTAGAACTCATTACTTAGAACATATTGACTATTTCACTAAGAAAACTAACAACAAACTATACATAATTTAGTTGTTCATTTCATTAGCAATGACATGATTGGCATCTAAAGTAATTCTAGTTTATGAGTTGGCTCTTTTTAATGGTATTGCATGGATCTATACACACTTGATCTATCCATAGTTTAGTTATTTATTTCATTCGCATGATTGACATTGATCAATACATAGTTAATTAGTTGTTCATTTCATTGGCATTGGCATGATTGGCATATGAAGTAATTCTAGTTTATGAGTTGGCTATATTTAATGGTATTGCACAAATCTCTCACAACACTAAACTAGAACTCATTACTAAGCACACATTGATCATTTTTCTAAGAAGATTGGCAACAAATTGTTACATAGTTTAGTTGTTCATTTGATCAGCATTGGCATGATCAGCATCCAAAGTAATTCCGGTCTATGAGTTGGCTCTGTTTAATGGTATTGCGTGGATCTATACATGATCTATTTATAGTTTAATTTTTCATTTCATTAGAATGATTTCTATTGATCAATACATAGCTTAATTGTTCATTTCATTGGTATTGGCATGATTGGCATCTAAAGCATGCAGTTTATGAGTTGGTTTTGTTTAATGATATTACATTGATCTCTCATAACACTAAATAGGAACTCATTACTGAGCACATATTGGTTATTTTTTAAAGTAGTCTAGAACAAATTGTTACATAGTTTATGAGTTGGCTCTATTTAATGGTATTGCATGGATCTATACATGATCTATCCATAGTTTAATTTTTCATTTCGTTGGCATGATTGGTATTGATCAATACATGGTAAATTTTTTTTAACACAATCTAATCTAGAAGCAATTAAGAACAAATTGTTACATAGTTTAGTTGTTCATTTTATTAGCATTGACATGATCAACATCTGAAGTAATTCCAGTTTATGAATTGTCTTTGTTTAATGGTATTGCATAGATCCATACATACTCAATCTATACATAGTTTATGACCTCATAAACTATCGATATACTTGTACATTTCATTTCTATTGGTACAAATAATTAGAGTTTTAAGTATGATATATATAGGTAATCAAAGGTAATGACATGAAATAATTGATCTATACATAGTATATGACATCATAAACTATTATGTGTAGATGAACAATGTGTAGATCAGAGCCAAGATTAGCATGGATCTATATATAGTTTATGACCTTGTAAACATTTCGTATATCTATTCATTTCATTATTATTTAGAGCTATAGTTGAACTATACTTACATGGAATATACCAAGTAGTAGCAAATGATGAATGCTCAATTGTAGAACTTGAGAGCATATGCTGATAGAAATGTGTTTTGGTAGATGATTATATAGTTCATGATTCTATCCCATGTTAAATGTATATTCTTAATTTTCTTGGATATTTTTTTATTTCTTGTCTTTTTTTCCCTATTTGGTTTCCTATGTATGTGCTTCCTAACAAGATTGTCAGCATTATTAACAAAGTATATTTCTTTTCTATTTTTCTAATTGATCTAGATTTGTTGATATTGCAAGACTACAAATTCTTTTTAAAAAAAAGCTATCTGATGATTTTTTACTATACATGTTTGTAAATGGTCAATATTTCTAATGCTACTTCTTGGTGTATTCCACTAAAAAGAATCAAGTTTTACTTTTTCAAGCATGTTTAGTTTGTATATGTAGGATTGACCATCTAACAATACATAAATTAATGGGAAGATTGAGTAGCATATGGGAGGGTTTCTCACTAAATGTAGGGCATGAGGGTGTAGAGCATGGATTTCCCTACATTTTTTATATTTAATCATGTGTTTTTATATCACCATTTAGATCACAGATATTGTTCTTTCTCATTAGTTCATGGATATTATTTGTGTAGAGTGTGGATTTCCCTTTGTTTCCATATTTAACAATGTGTTTTCACACCACCATTTAGATCATGGATATTGTTCTTTCCCTTTAGTTCATTGATATTATTTTTACATTTTCTATCTCATGGTACATATGTTACTTTGATTTATTTGTACCAATACCAATGAAATGTATAACTATATCAATTATGTTAGATCAATGAATAGTTAATGAAGTCATAAACTAGAGAGTTTGTAAGAAAAATGGTTATTGATGATTAAAAAATAGAGAGTTTTTGTCTCTTTTTCTCATCTATGTTTTATTAACATAATATTAAGATAGCTTTTTAAAAATAAATAAATCTCACCTATATTATCTTTCATTGAATTTATAAAGATTTTTTATTTTATTCTAGGTTACAAAGAAGTGAAGGAAAAAATATATGTGTTGTTAAATTCTCTTTAGCTTATAAGGAATGCACAAAATTCTAAGAAAGCCAAAAATAAAAGCATAGACCTTGCAACAAAATTACTAAGTGTGGATTTAAATCAGCTTATACAAATGATAACAAAATTAACTTGTATGAAAAATCTCTCTGCTAACAATTTTCTTATTAGATGAATCTGTTATAGTCTATTATGGGTTCAACCAATTTATGTCATTTTAATTAAGTTCAAAATGATAGGTTCAATTTTAACAAATATAGTCATTTGATGTTTTTTATGATAAAGATTCTAAATTAAAAGGTATGTTTAATACATTAAGGTGACTCTTTTTGTTGGAGGGAAATTATGTTTCTACTCTAGATTATTTTAACATGATTTTTATCTATCTTATTTTATTAACAAGTTGGAACTATGTTTTACAAGGTTCTTTGCATTCTTTATTAGAATTTTGACATTTTACTGCATTTATTTAAAATATATTGTGAGAAGTTATGTGATGTCAATAACAAATTCAATATAATGTTAAATCAATATTCTTCTTTTATGGATATTATGAACTTGTCTATCTCTTATTCTTTACATATATTTCCTATTTTTGTTGTTTTATATTTTAAAATAAATAAGATTCTTTCAAATTTGTGTATGATTGAACATGTTAAATGTTTATTTGTTCAAAATAATAATAATACTTTAAGAATAATTATTTAAACAAATTTATATCAAGGTTTTCTCTATATACAACATGTGAAAATATATTAGCATAATAAATACCTCAAATCACAATACTTATCTAAAGAAAAACTAACATATTTTTGACCATATAGAATTGTGTAGTTTCAAGAATTCTTAGGTGCATGAAAATGTTGTGTAGTTTTGTGCATCAAAGGAGATACATCGATTGAGTCAAATATTCAATTAATATCTTTCTATTTGTTCAAAATTTGGAGGTCAAAAACTATGGTGCATTTTCATGTTTGTGCAAGATCGTAGGACTATTTGAAGTGAAAGAACTCCTTGTTGTAATCTTTTGATGTTGTGGAGTTTCATGCATTGAAGGATATAAATCAAATGAGTCAAATATTGAATGAGTATCTTTTTGCTCATTTGACATTCACAAGTCAAATATTGTGTTGCATTTTTGTGGCTATGCAGGATCGGAGGACTATTTGACGCAAAATAACTCCTTAGTGTGGTCTCATGATGTTGTGTAGTTTCATGCATTAAAGGAGATACAAAAAAAGGTCAACTATCAAATGAATATCTTTCTTCTCATTCAACATTCACTATAACATGTAGTGATTATTGGCAAGTGGAAATGAAATATAGTCATCTTGGCAATGAGCAATAAAGACATTATATCACCATATGTCTCAGTGATAAGTGTTTTCTATGATAAAAAGGGGGAGGATTGTGTTGTGGGGATCAGTGATAGAAAATGCATGATCTCTATAACTTATGATGATGGAAGTATGATCTCTGTAAAGCTCTCCATATAATATATTGATGGGTGAAAAGGATCACACATCGTGTTTGGAGTAAACATGACATAGCGATAAGAAATGAAGACATGTGTATCACAATGTGTTATGATGAAAAAGAAGTATAGGTCACTATATATTAGAGCGATGGGTCAAAAGGATCATGCATCACATTTGGATTAAACATGACATAGTGATAAGCGATGAATACATGTATATTGCTATGTGTTATTATGACAAAGCAGTATAGGTCACTATATATTATAGCAATAGGTCAAAAGGATCATGCATCATGTTTAGTGAAAAGATGATATAGTGATAAGAAATAAAGGGACATATATCACTATGTGTTATAATGACAAAGCAATATGGCTATAACAAGTATTTCTATAGACTATAGCAATAAGGCAATTTTGATCATAGATCTCTTTTACAAGAAAATGGATATGGTGATGAATGTTAGGGTTATCACTATTTTTATTATGATAAAAGTAAAAAATGTAATAGATTACTATTATGAATAATGAGATAAAGTGATCGGTGGTGTGTATATGTTTTTCACCAGGAGTTACAGAGATTATTTATTTGAATATTTTTTTGTGGAGTGGGTGAGTAACAACCAGAAATTATTGTTGATAGTGATCTTGTGATGTTGTGTTGTTTTGTGTGTCGAATGAGATACATTGAATGAGTCAAATATCAAATGAATATCTTTCTACTCATTCAATATTCGTAGGTCAAAAATTGTGTTGCATTTTCATGTCTATGTAGGATCACAAGACTATTTGAAGTGAAGGGACTCCTTGTTGTGTTCTTGCAATGTTGTATAGTTTCATGCATTGAAGGAGCTACATCAAATGAGTTAAATATCAAATGAATATATTTATGTTCATTTGACCTTCATAGGTCAAAAATTGTGGTGAATTTTAATTATAAAATAATTTTAAAATGAGAAAATAATAATAAGATTAAATAATAGTAATTGAATTTTTTTAATAACAATATATTTATAAAGGAAGGATTGTCTTTTAAAACTAAATTATGCAATCCATGTGTGATGAATTTCCATCAATGAAATCATATAGGATGAATTTGGTATCTATTTATAATACTTTTGTTTCATAATAAAATAAGATTAAAAAAATCTACATCAAATTCCAATTCTAATTTGAAAATAAACAACCAAATGCAAGAAAAGGATATACCCAGTCATATTCTGTTCCAATTCCAATTTCTAAATTCGTGACGAAATGTAGAATATGAATTTGTATATTCATCTTTCGTGTCAACCAATTGGTCCAACTATCTTCCCAAAATGCAAAACTGGGTTTTTGAAAACTTGGTTATGAGATAATAAGGTTTTGAGCCAAATTCATCTTCCCCAACCAAATAGGGCCTTAAGGAAGTCAAGTCAAAAAATCAACTTATCTTATTCATATGCACACACACTCAATCCAACATAATTACTCCTACAAGAAATCAATTCATGTAATTCATTTTATTTGTACACTTTTTCACATGCAAAAATAAACTTATGTCCTCCTTGCTAAGATATGTGTTTTAGTTTTATCTTTAGACATTTGGGCAGAGAGTCTCACTTCAATTTAGGTGTACATAATGGAAAAATGTGACAAGGAATATGCTCTCAATTCTAAAGGGAGAGCTCTTCTATATCTATTTACTAGCACTTGTACTAATCAATTTAAGATTGTTGATTTTGATTACAGGTTTCTATGTCTTGATTCAAAAGTCAACACACTCTCTCATAGATTTAATCATATAAAAAAAATTGTATTTCTATGTAACATTACCTATTAGTATGACCTGTTATATATATTTTTTGCAAATCTACTGAAAACACCTCCAATTACATATATTCTTCTTCTCCTCCTCTATCTTCTTATTGACTTTTTTCATAGTTTTCATCTTTGTCTTTTTTGTTTCTTCTTCTCCTATTCCTCTTCTTCATCTCTTTCATCTCTTATTCTTTGTTTCCTTTTAGTTCCACTTCTCTTCTCCTCCTTCTCATTCTCTTATTCCTCTTTCTTGTCTATTCCTTCTTCTTTGCCTTCACCTATTGCTCTTACTCCTGTTCTTTTTCTTTTTTCTACTCATTTTCCTTTATATTTAATTTTCCTTTTTCTTCTTACGCTACCCCTCATTCTTCACCTCACTTTCTTCCTCCTCACATTTCTTCTTCTTCTTCTTCTTCATCATCTTCTCCTCTTGCTCCTCTTCTTCATTTTATATACTTATCCTTCTCAAGTCAATCTTCACCTCCTTGTACTTTGTCCTCTTTAAGCTTTTCTATGTCTTCTTCTTCTCCTCTTCCTCATTTCATTCTCAATCTTCTCCTATTTATTCTTCACTATCTTTTTGATCATTTATTTGTATATATAGTAGATTTATTTTAATATATTATGGCTAGACTATATTCCTTTTCATTTGTTGATATTAATATTTATATTAGACTAATTACAAACAATTATATATGTATATGCATTGCACTTATATTTATATTGATATTATGAATGTAATTAATATATTAGTATTAATTAAAATAAATTATATAATTTTTTAGTTATAAAATAATATCAAAATTTTCATTTTCTATAACAACTATAATATTGGTTCTACTACTATTTTATATTATTTTCATTTATTATGAACAAAGAGAAACATTGCAATATAATATATAATTAATTACCATGCTTTACCTTGATTTCAAGGCTTGCTTTAGTATTTGAGAAAACGAGAGTCCAATTGCCATTTTTACAAACTTCAATGTTAAGGGAATTTGAAAAGACATTTTTTATGATAAATAATGTAGTGTTTGAGAAAAACTAGTACAATATCAATGAATTACATGAAAAATTTGGAGATAGCTCATACTCATTTTCATTATTTATTTTCTTTTGTATTCATCTCCTAACACATGATATAAATGGTTTGTCCATACAATAAGTAATTCAACCTAAAACTCAACCTCTTTTCTAAATCTATACAATTGCGACTTAGTTGAACTATATAAAGTATTCTTAATTTTTTATTTATTAACACAATTTAAATGATTTATTAAGAAATTAAATAAATTTCAAATAATTTACCTCTATTTTAAAATTCTTAAAATCTAAATTAACTTGATTTACTATCCTTATTTTTACTCACTTTCTTTATTCTTTTCCATTGAAAAATTCAATTTTTAATAATACTTTATTTTTAATCTATTATATTAAACTTGCTCACAATAGAACCATTAAGTGATATGTTAAAAAAAGGTAAAAAAATGAGCCTCAAATATCCATGCTGAAGGGCAAAATTGAAGCTTCATACTAAAACTTGAAACTAATCTAGGGGCCAAAATCCAAAAATCAATCAAATTTCTATGCATAGACCATGTGAAAGGAATGTTAAGGACTACAAATTGTTGAATCCTTAGAGGTCAGATTACCTTATTGATTGTGTTCTAAAGGGCATTGGCTAATTTCAAAAAAAATGTACCAAAGAAAATAAAATCAAACATAATTTTTGTTCAGATTCAAGAAATTACATTGATTTTTTTTTCTAACTTTTTATTATTTTTAATCACAAAATATGCAGATCATAAAGATTAAAGAGTGAATTTTTTTTTTTTTTAAAATCAGTGTTTTTTAATTTTTTAGAAATTTAGTGAACGATACATTTCCTAGGGCAGATAGACACATCCATTCTAAAGTGACATGAAACAAAATATACAATGGCCCAAACTAAAGCTAATAAAATAGTCATGAATATCCCACGGGATTTAAACAGATGATCATGTAACATAGATCTTATCATTTCTCTTGATTTTTCTGCGATAGTTATTTCACTTCAAGAATAGGTCCTTTCATCTGGAATTCAATGGCGATCTCATGTGAATGCCCACTCCCAAATTCTGCCCAATCCATTGTCTCTCTAAACTGAAATGCTTTATTCTTCTCGTTAATTAGGTACAAAAGCACATCCTATTTTGTGAGTCTGAGTTTTGATTATTGGGTGATTATGGATTGTATAATTTAGAAATAGGTTCACAGGGTATACAAAGATCATAGAAACCATGCATTTGCAAATTTCTTGTGCTTATCTTCTTAACCATCGTCCTGTTGTTTGCTTCTGGAGTCTTATTCCGTCTAATCATGTTTGGTGTCGGTATGGGATATTGGTGACTTTTTACGATATTGTCTTTGTGTGTCTGACTGTTCTTTGAATTCTGCCAGCAACATACTCAGCCGCATTTTTACGGTGACACAAGTATGCGTAGGAGAGTTGGAAGTGGCTATCAGTCTGAGAGGAACATCCATTCGTCAATGTCTATCATCGGTGGGCATCACGTTTACAGTCCTACACTGAGATTGTCACTGATAAATGCCCTTTTCTGATAGACATATTACCAGGAACTAGCCATTCCGAGGGATGACATGATGATTCTGATCGTTCTTAGTCCCGTTAATAGCCTCTAATAGCCTATTGGCTAAATTAATGTCTTCTATTTTTAATTATATAAAAAATGGTTCATAACATGCAGTGTTTGGTGAAGGTTTTATAAAATGATTAGCAAGTTAAATGGGCTTGGTCTTGGATTAATCTTTAAAATGTTTAATGATTAATTGTATTGAATTAGAGAAAATACTATATGGTTGATTGTTTGGGAAGGTCGAATCCTTCAACCTTGTAAGCATCACTAAGATAGAATGAGTGGATAAGTGTTTCATTCATTTTGATCAGACAGAGAGATTCTTGCAAACCACTAACATGTATAAACAAGTTTTAGTTGAAAACTATACATTTGAATTCATTAGGTGAGTGTACGAGTTCCATTAATTCTCATTACATATGGATTCTTTTGAACCACTATCCAAAAAACATAGATCAATGAGTTTGACTCATAAAATACATAGTTGAATCCATGTGATAACTGTTGAGTGTTCCCTTAGTTATCATGAGATATAGGTTCTTCTGAATCACTATTAATGAAACATAGGTCAATGAGTTTGATTTGAAAGCTGTACAGTTTAATTCTTGATAGAAATATCACAATTTTCAAAATCTCACAGAGAAATTTGTTGAAAACTAATGAATTGATAGATTTTATGTTTATAGTGGCCTTTCCAAATCTAAGGGAACAATTAAATTTGACATTCTCAATATCTAATCTAATTTTTTTTCATATCAGTTTTTTTAAAATATTTTTTTGACCATCACTTTTATTGTGTGGTTTCAATGAAATGAGATGCAAAACTAGGAATTTTTCTTAAAAAGATTTTTATCATATTATTATGAACTATTGCATCCTTCACTAGATGTAATTAGATACAAAGTAAAGGATTCTAATATTTTAGCCACTAATTTTGTTATTTTGATCTAATCTTTTGTTCTAGAATTGCTATTTTTTGATATATTGCAATAATTGGCATATAATATCATCTAAAAATTAACAATATGGATAAAAGTGAAAAACAGTTTTTTATCCAAATGCCTTCATTTTGGTTTCTCCTACTTCCCATGGTTGATTACTAGGTTGAAGTGGATCCAACAAGAAAAGTAATATACATGCTTAAGCTCCACACAATGACTTTCTTTCTTGTTGTCAATCTACATGGGGTATTGTTGAGCCTCCTCACCTTAGAGGTTCTACCTTAGGGTAGAGAATGTCATCTATGCCCACTTGACCACCAACACCCAATTCTTATTCTCTTGTTAGCAATGGATTTGATTGGTTTCCTTCCAAAGGCTTTTCTCAGTTAGCCTTGGCTATCTCCCCATGCAGAAAACAAAATGAGAATGAGTATAATGTTGATGGTTGGATGCTTCCAGGTTTAGAGCCCATTGAGGAAGCATGTTGGGGATAAAAGAGAGATTATCTAGACCCTTCACCTTTGTCTTCCATGACTATGGTAGCTTGAGGGCATTTCTTACTCTAGGATTTCACCTCTTTATTATCAACATGTTGCTTATGGTTTGCTTTACACATTGTTCTACTTTTTCTAGGTGTTTCCCATGTAACTTGACTTTTGGCATTAGAAGTTGAACTTCTAACTTTTCCTCTCAATCTTTCATTCTTTGTATCTTATGCTATTTTAAGTTTTAGTTAACTTGGTCTGGCTATTACACAAAATTGATAAGTAGGAGATAATTTCCACATAAAGTCAAATTAGGATATTGATATTAGGATTTAACTGTGTAGTTTTTGAGTCAAAATCATTGATCCATGTTTCATGAGGTGTGATTCAACACTAGTCCATCTCTCATGAGAATACATGGAATATTTAGCACTCATTGGACCTAGGTGATGCTAAGTGTTCCACTTACACTCATGAGGGATTCATGTTGAATCACTACTTATGAAACATGGGTCAATGAGTTTAACTCAAAAACAATACAATTAAATCATGCTAGCAATATCATAATATTACATCAAAATTTGACCCAACGACATTAATAATTTTTTATGATAAGAACAATCAAATATTTTAAAATCCACAAATGTTCTATTAAAATAAATATTATTTAAAAAGCTCAATAAAATAACAATTAATCTTACACTTAAATTCTTATTCTTTCAATAAGAACTCTAAGAGCCATTTAATAGTTTATTGTTTAACAACTCGGTCTAAACTACACTACTAATAATATGATGTAAAATTGATATTTTGTATAAAAATTTATTAGGTATATTTAATTAAACAATCATAGTATTTGAGAAATATAGTTGAAAATAATTGGATAATTTTTAAACATCACACTAATAAAAAAAAAATTAAGCTTAGAAAAGTAAGTCAATTTTGACTATTTAACACTTTTAGTTTAAGAAGCAAGCCTTAAGTATGATGTTTAAGTTGTTAGAAACAAATTAACTATAATATTAACATATATTATCTTTTTAAATGGAAGAACCACATACAAGAAATAAAATTTGTTAAATTGACTTCCAAACTAGTTTAACACAATATTTTTTGTTGAATACAAAGAAATTATGCATTGTAAGCCTGATCTAACTAAGGTTTTAAAGAATTTATTGTTTTGGAATTATTTTTGCATCTTCCAATTACTCTATGTAATTTTTGCCTAATTTTTATATTTTCACTGAGTGGCTCAACTCAAAAATTGATTACAAAATTATTCTAATATCTTTCATTCATGGTGGTTGTGTAAGATGACAATACTTATAGCTCTATTCACAACCTCAATCCTCAAAGAAAGCATATTTTCATGGAATTCAATGGTTATTTGGTATTCCAAGAAATTTTTTTTTGACAAAGCCCTCAAGCTCTTTTGCCAAATTTAGAATGAAGAAGAAGTAGATTGTTTACATTCTTGTGCACTCTCAAAGCGTGCACTATAATGTCTTCTTTTTAGATAGGTGTTTCAATATTGGATTGTTTCTAATATTGGATTGATTATTTCCTAAACCGATTCTTCCCTAAACTATTCTTTCCTAAATTGATTCTTTCATTTCCTGTTGTTGTATGCATATGGCACATAGCTATATATGTACTTGTACAATTTTATGTTAATACAAGAATGAAAAAATATTCTTCTTGATTTCTAATTTTCAAGTTGGCATCAGAGCTTTGAAGCTTGAATCATTTGTATCCCTTCATTGAACCATGGCTGATTTAGACTCAAAAGTATTTGAGAGGAAATTTTCTCCCATTATTATTTAATCTGAAGGTACATTATTCAAGGTAGGGATTACACTTGATGAAACAAACTATGATTTGTGGTCTCAAATGATGGAGATGCATATTGTTGAGAAGTAGAAACTCTCTTTCATTTGTGGTAACTGATAGCCACCTACCAAGAAAGATGATGGATATGAGAAGTGGTATATAGACAATCAAAAGGTCAAAAGATGGTTGTTGATATCTATGTCCCCATAAATTATGAAGTGATTCACTTACCCACCACTTGAGATATTTGGGAAGCTCTTTCTAAGGCATTTTATGATGGAGCAGATGAATGGCAGGTGTTTGTCTTGAATCAAAGGGCTTTCTCTACCAAACAAAATGGTAGAACACTCTCTGTGTATTATGGAGAATTAACCAATATTTTTGGTGAGTTGGGTCATCATGATAAAGTGATCATGGAAAGTGAGAACAATGTTGAACCTTACCAAAAATTAGTTCAGCGAGAAAGGGTGCATATTTTTCTTGCTAGATTAGATGGTGACTTTGAACAAGTTTGTGGTGAAATTTTGAGATAGGATCCTATTCCCAAATTAGAAGCATGTTATGCATTGGTCCACCATGAATTTTTCAACACACAACAATGATTGGAGAACCAGAAAAGACTAAAGCTTCAACCATGGTGACTCGAAACTGATCTAATCAAAATGAGCCTCCTCAAAACATGCCTAAGATCACTAATGGTGCTAATAAATCCACATACAAATGAACCTATTGTAACCAAATTGGTCATACCAAAAGTCACTACTTTGAACTTGTTGGGTATCTAGAATGGTGGGATTGTAGCTGCAATTCACAGAAGAGGAATTCCAAGAAGATCTCTAGTGTAGCATTTGTTGAAACAAATACAGAGGTTAATGTTGTTCGATAGATCTTGACATTAGTAGTAGTGATAGGTAATGGTGGTAAGTCTTAAAATATGTCTACACTTGTTTCTAATAGTGCATGGATAATTGATTCCAGTGCTACAGATCATATGACATTTGATTCTAAATAGGTCTCATCCCTTAAACCATCCTCACAAAAATTTGTTTCCACTACCAATGGCTCTTCGACCCTAGTTATTGGAGAAGGATCCTTGCCTCTCACTGATACTTTGAATCTAGATTCTATTTTAGTGGTTCCATCTTTGGATTACAATTTGTTGTCAGTTTCCCAAACAATCACTACTTTATTTTGTGTTGTAATTTTTTGGCCTGGTTTCTGTGTGTTTAAGGACATACAAATGCGGAAAATTATTGGTTGTGGTATTAGGTAAGGGAAGCTATATTACTTGGACTTGTTGTCAAAGAGTTTAGACAAGTTGCGTCAAGCTCTAGCGATGGATGGCTCTGAGGGGGACAAGCAAAAATCTAAAATTTGGTTATGGCATCAACATCTGGGACATGCTTCCTTTGGTTACCTAAAGAAATTATTTCCTAGTTTATTTTCAAATTTTGATGTTTCTAGCTTCCAGTGTGAAGTTTGTGAACTTGCAAAAAGCCATCGTGCTTCTTTTCCATTAACTTTGAATAAAATTCCACTTCTATTTATGATCATACATTATGATGTTTAGGGTCTGCCCAAAGTCACTACTTTGGGTGGATCATGTTGGTTTGTTACTTTTATTGATGATTTTACTAGGATTACTTGGGTATGCTTAATGAAGTCTAACAGTTATGTGAACTTGCTATTTCAAAAAAATTATAACATGATTCCTACTCAGTACAACACACAAGTTCAAGTTCTTCGCAGTGACAATGGAGGCAAATATTTGAGTTGTAAACTTCAATAGTATCTAGAAGCACATGAAACTATTCATCAAATTACTTGTTCCAATACACCTCAGTAGAATAGGGTAGCCAAAAGAAAAAATTGTCACTTTTTGGAGGTTGTCCATGCTTCTCTGATAGAAGCCCATCTGTCATTATCCTATTGGGGTGAAGCACTTATCTCTGCAACATATTTTATCAACCAAGCACCCTCCAACACTATTGATTTGTAGACACCATCCCAGGCTCTTGTTGAGGAAATTGTTGCTCTAGCTGTCCCAAATTTACTTTCTCATGTCTTTGGTTGTAGTTTTTGTACACCTCCATAAGCATCAGTGCAACAAGTTATCTCCTTGAGTGTTGTGATGTGTCTTTCTAGGATATGTTGCTTATCAAAAGGGGTACTGATGCTATCACCTTTTAACCCAATGAATATTTATTACATTCGATTTAGTTTTTCATGAAGACTTGATGTATTTTTCCTCTGAGCTTGAAATTGAAGGGTAGTACTAGAAGGAAATTCAGACTCTAGACTATGATGATCACATCTTTGAAGATGTGGACATTCACATCTTTGAGGATGTAGGTAGCTTGGACATCTTTGAAGATGTGGGTAACACCTCTGAAGATGTGGATGTTCACATCTCTGAAGATGTGGGTAGCTTGGACATCTCTAAAGAAGGGGAATTCTTTGAACTTATTAATCAAGAAGTAGGTGAATCTTTGGATCAAAGTAGTGATGAACGCCCAAAAATTGAAGTTGTGGGTCCACCTCCATCTGAGTCCCTCATACCACACCAATTGCTTACCAAGGATGTTCTTGAACCATCTAGAAAATAGCTACCTCAAAATCTCACTAGAGGTATCCCTAAATCAACATATGAGCTTGAACTTTCTAGTAAATTTAAATATCCTATGAGTCATTATGTGTTGAACCATTGTTTTTTAGAATCAAACTAGTCATTTGTAAATCAATTATCTACTATATCTATTCCTAACAATGTGTAGGAAGCCTTAGCTGATCCAAGGTGGAAAGTCAGTATAAATGAGGAGATGAAATCATTACAAGAAAATAATACCTATAAACTTGTTGATCATCCACCAAGAAAGAAACCTATTGGATGTCAGTGGGTTTATACTATTAAGTACAAAGTAGATAGTACAATTGAATGTTTTAATGCAAGACTGGTGGAAAAGGGGTACACCCAAACCTATGGGATCAATTATATAGAGACATTTGCACCTGTAGCTAAAATCAATATAGTATGAGTCTTTTGGTCTCTAGCTATAGACTTGGGTTGGCCATTAGAACAATTTGATGTGAAGAATGCCTTTCTTCATGGAGAGTTGTCTCAAGAAGTCTACATGGAAATCCGAACTAGTTGCATGATACCAGAAAGACATAGTATGAAGGTGTATAGATTGAAGAAGATATGGGTTGAAAAAATCTCTAAGGGAATGGTTTAGAAGATTTACAAAGTCAATGAAAGCCTTTGGTTACCATCATAACAATTCAGACCACACTTTATTTATAAAGAATCAGTAGGGGAAGATCACTACACTTATTGTGTATGTGGATGACATGATAGTTATAGGAAATGATCCTAAAGAAAGGAGGGCTCTATCGGATTACTTTTTTAGAGAATTCAAAATGAAAGACCTTGGTCCCTTGAAATATTTCCTTGGGATCAAAGTGTCTCGATCTGATAAAGGGATCTTTCTATCTCAAAGAAAGTATGCCTTAGACTTGTTACAAGAAACCAATGGGTATGTGCAGGATCATGGTGTGCCAAAAAGTGGCGATGTGAAAAAAAAAAGAGTTTGAAGATGCCTAAAAGCGCTTCAAAATCTGCTCTGACTTTTTTTTACATATCCAGGAACCAAACTTGGAAGGTTAAGCCGAGCCTTATCGGATATCCGATATCATATCGAATATCCGATTTGATATCGGATATCCAATTTTAAATCCAATATTCGACTAATAATTAAAATCATATAATAGTATGATATATTATTTAATATTATTATTATTGATATAAAATAATAATAATAATATTAAATAATATATCATACTATTATATTATAATAATAATAATATTATTTAATATTATTATAATAATAATTATTATACTATAATATAATAATATTATTATAATTATTATTATACTATAATAATAATATTATAATAACATATTATATTATAATAATGTAATATAATATTTCATATATTATAATATATAGTAATGTAATATAATATATATATATAATATAATATAATAATAATATTTTATATTATAATATATAGTAAATTAATATAATAAATATAAACTATAATATAAAAATATATAAAATGTAATATATATTATATATTATATATATTATCATATCGGATATCTGATGTTATATCGGATATCCGATACCTGTGCATTGGATTAAAAAAAATCATAGACCCGCGACCCTTATTTTACATGAATTTGGGCCAGTATTGTCATCGCGGATCGGATATCAGATCGCAAATCGGATATTAGATACCAAATCGGATATCAGATATCAGGTATGTTTTTTCCCCCGCCAGACTCGTTTTTAACCTAAATTTAATAGATTTTAACATGATTTTGTTTGTTTTAGTTGAATCTAGGGTTTTTTTGACAAAAATGGTTAAAATTTATATATATTTTTAATATATATTACGTTTTGCAATTCAATAGGAATCACTAATCAAAATGATGACACTGAGGCATGGAATAATATTCCTCTCAACCCACCACCAAACGATCTAGTATCCCCACAAAACCGTCACCAAATGATCCTCTACCTCCTCAAAATCCTCCTCGAATCGAGGATTTGATAAATGAAAATCTCACTGAGTTGAGAAGTTTGCATAGAACATATAATAATGTACCTGCACTGGCTCCTATGTTATCCACGTTAAACACCATAGTGGATAACATTGAAACCCTTACAAACCAACAAAATGCCACTCTTCGTTGGCGTGATGAAATGCACCAGATGTTTGATAATGGTTTGGATTATGATGAGGTCGTGGCCCTCAACATAACCAAAGATGATTTGGCAAGCCTTTTTGCTAACCCAAAAATGGGTATACTAGTTGACCCAGAAAAAACCAAACTATCAATTAAATGGTGCACAAATGACGCCATACGTGCAAATTTTTGGGACCATTGGTGGATGGTCTTTGATATCCCTCCATATGGAAATTTAGACATACCATTTTATTTCCTTAGAAAATTATATGTAGAATTTGTGTTGAAACTTAAAGTGAACTATTGGAGCATGAAGCCCAACATGGGCTTTGGACTAGGAACTCCTCGGGATAGACCCTCTCCCCAGCAGAAGAAACTTGGCACTTTTGTTCCCCCCCCCCTAATATCTCCCCCCCACCTCGAGTGCAACATCCAGATATTATGGCAGAGGCTAGCTCTTAGACCATCAGAGCCATTCATAGGCTGAGTAGCCTAATGATATCTCAGGCTAGGTCAGTCCTGCCTCCTCGTGTTGATGATGTTGGTGCCAGTTCATCATCAGCTAGCTCATCACACGTTTGTGTGCCTCACACTTGCATTACATGCAAGAATATTTGCCTGGGTCCCATAGGTGATCTTCCTGAGTATCATTTTGTATTAGACGAGGATACACCAAACGCACGTGCAGAGGCTACAGACCTTGATGCGAGAGAGGAGGGGAATGTAGAGGCATGGAATCCTTCGGTGTCGGTACGTGTATACATTTTTTTGTTATGACATATGTGATTTAAAGTTAATTTTTATAATAGAGTAATTTTAATTTTTAAGTCATACTGACTTTTACATGTATGTGATCTTCATTCATGTTTAGTTGATGACCGAGGAGGAGCTCAGACAGATAGATGATGCTACATTCTTAGCCATTTCATTTGGCCTTGAGACATCTACGGTACATTATGTTGTGTTCACATTTCTTTTTTCTATTTGATATTGTAGCATATATGGTTGCTAATCTTTCTTTTATCTTGCAGATACCACCTGCCCTGGGGGGACAAAGTGCGAGGGGTGAGCCAACATGCATTGACAAAGGAAAGGTAATTAGATGTTTTCTAATTGATTAAATATTGATGCATTCTTCTAAAATGTTTGTGGTAATCTCATTTAATTACATTATTTATTGTATATAGGGTGTGGCTACTAGCGATGAGCCTATACAGATTCGACGTCCTAGATCATTAGGGATTTTCATTTGCACGGAGAGCCCCATTATATGTATAAGTATCATTTATTTTTATTTTTTTTAATTGATGTAGAGGAAAATATGATTGTTGTTCTATACAATTTTTGTGATTTTTTATGTACCAATAATGATTCATGTCTTGCATATCTTCATTACAACTTAAATAGGCTTATATGCACCTGTCCAACCGACCAAGTTGGTTACAAAGGTTTATTTAATCAAACAAATACCAAATTACTACTTTCCTTCCAAAACTAATATGACTGTTTGAATTTGAAATTCAAATTTCAAACTATAGTTTTTATGCATTCCCTAACTTTCTAAACTATTCCATTCACTCAAAATTGGTCATATGGATTTATTAAATGCAACTAAGTAAATTTCCAGAAAATTGAAGTTTTTATTGTTTTTTCTCCAAACCACCGTACACTCTGATCTCCCCCTTTCAACTGAGATCACATATGACATATATAAAGGTCTACATGACCATTGGAACAACCATATAGGTGTGTCCAACCATAAAACAAACAAACAACCACTTTTTGCTAATACTGTTTAGACTCTAAATACCCTATTCTAAGGCCTTTTGGTCCAATGGAGTCACTTGGTTTATAACCACACCAAAATTCTTGTGGGCCTTACATGTGCCTTTATTACAAAACATAGACAAACTTGTAAAATATGGACCAAACCTTTATTCCAACTTCCTAATCTACTTGAATCCTCGCTTTCATGGAGTGGCAAGGTGTCCGGCAATAGAGATACTTGTTCCCCCCTGCCACATAGGTTAGGTGCCCTGCACCACCTCTCATTCTGAACACTAGTCCACCAAGTGAGTGATGTTCCTCTTAGTCTTGTTGTTGCTACTTTCACCTTCTTATCTGCCTCTATGTCTTCAAGATCAAAGTAGTTCTCAAGGGCCTCTATCCACCCTAGCACTTCTTCACTATCCGTTTTACCCTGGTATATTGGAAAATCAATATGGTTCTTCCCACCATTACCTTGTACTACCTTAATGATTCTCATAAATCTCCTTTCTTCAGGATCATCTATTGTCTCATGCTCTTGCCTTACATTACCAACCTCTTCTTCTTCATGGTTCTCTCCATGATTTCTTCCTCTAAACTCTTCTCCTCTAGGTTCTTGCCTTTCCTTTTCTAAGGATTCTATCCTTGCAATAAGCTTCAGCCTCTCTCTTCTCATCTGTCTTTCTTCCCTCACTCTAGATGCTTCAAGTTCTCTCCTCTCTCTTTTCTCTTTTGCCAACTCTTCTCTCAATTCTTCAAGTTCTCTAACCATTTGATTTTTAGGAGGCATTTTCACAACAAGTTTTCTTCCTTCCCAAGGGCTAACTCGCTGATTCTCTTTCTTTCCTCACAAAGAAATCTCTGGACACCACTTATGTACCTTTCAACTCTGGGACACAAAAGGAGGAATTAGACACACCAAGGCTTCAACAAAGGGACCAGCACACTAAGGATTTTCAAGATTATAGGTCTTGGTCACACTCCTAAACACCCAAACTTCAAAACCCTCCTGAAAATGGCTTAAAAACCAGGGCCTGCTTGTTCAAACCCCAAAACTCAATTCTAGAATGTTTTGACTTGTCTAATGACAAGATATGATCATGACAACCTACATGAACCTATCAAATGACTCATCTACCATATGAAATCCTAAAATCCTATCTCATGCCCAATTACAACTTTCTTCCACATATGAGTCCAACATTATAACTTTGTATGCTTCCATGAGCCATAATTGGTGCAAGGATTGCCCAATTGACTTCAAGAGATGTTCCATGACCTCTATAATGCCTTAGATCTTCAATGTTCCCCTAATGAGCATGGGATGCTCTTGCATCACTTATCTTCATAAATAAATTCAAAACTAATTTCCATGATATTAACAACTACTATTTTGTATCTCATAGGAGACTCCTAGTGCACATGAGGTTCGATGGGACAGATATGTAGATTTGATGACGCGGCCACTCACTCCTAAGCAGGAGCCTACAATAGTAAGTTGTAGTTTGAATTCATGATTAAATATGTTATAAATTTAGCATGCTATGAATTATAATGTTATAGTTTAAATTGTAGATTCATCTGACAAAGGTATTTGAACATATACAACCCACAATCACAGAGGTACTAGCATTGCTGAGGGCATACAAGAGGACTCCTGACTAATGCAGGAGGTTGACGAGAGAGGTATTTATTATGAAATTTTGATAGTATTAATCTCCAATACGGAAAAGATCATTATACATTTAAGTAATTCAATGTTAGATATGTAGAATCATATAAATTTAGTAGTCTAACTTTGGGTTTTCCTTTTTTGTTTATGTAGGAGGCATCTGATCCACCTAGCGCAACGAAGAGGCTGCATTTTGATCATCCACCAGCACCTTAGGATAGTATAGTTTTTGTAGGATGCATCATGAGACATTTTGAGATGGTATATGCAACATTGTACAGAAACATTGATATTATACACATTCTGATGGCAGGATCAGCCACATTTTGTATATGGATCTATGTATTTTGATATATATATATATATTTGAGTACTTTTTCTATGGATACATGTATTTTGATATATATTTTTGTCATTTACGTGCATAATGATATACATATTAATTTAGTATCTAGTATTGTTCAATTTATCGTGGATCATGTGTCATGCCCTAAATTTTACTAGTAAAAACACAACAAATTTTTATTTTTTTTGTAGCTTATGAAGTCACATAAGAAATTACACATTGTAAAACAAGGTTATCATTGAATAGGAGTTCAAGACTCAATATTATTATTATCAAAGCATGTTAAGATTGAAAGTAGTTTTATAGTACGAATTAGTAAGCACATAAAATGAGGAACTCTTAGTAAGTCTAAGGGCCAATTCAAAGTACTTAACTCAATAATAATTCACGATCTGTATTTAAACACATCCTACTACACCATCATATTGAGTGTGTCAATTTAAATTTGTTAGATGAATTTTTTATGCAAGGATTAGGTGCAAGCGTATAAATAAGGTTTGCATATAACATACCTTGTCGTTCTGACATATATGTATCAATGTATCAATGTGCTTTATTGACTAGATAAAACTAGATTTGAGTTATTATTTTAATCCACCATCCATCCTTATCCTTGATTCTCCAATCCCATCATCCCGACAACTTACTTCATATTAAAACCCTATTATATGTGCATCCAATCAATCTTGGCTTTTATTTTATTTTTGAGTTAAATATTTAAATTTCTCATATTCTCTAACATGCACACTAATATGCCTTTATTTATATAATTACTAATTTATTATTTGAGTGTTGGATGTGACTTAGAGGTCACAAGATTGTAATGTGTACCATTCTGTCACTTAGAAAATATATTAGTCTAGGACACTCATTAGTCTCTATATGCTATTATTATTTTTATTTTTATTGGATAGCAGTATAGAATCTGGGAATATTCTTTAATATTTTATTGCTCTGTATTAAGGAAGGGATTTATTTTCCTTTACCATACATTTTCTAGAGAGGAAAATGCATGCCTACAGCAATGTATCTCATATATTTTATTATGTCTTCTCTTACAAAAAACTTCATTTTGTTATATCATAAAATTAATTTGATGATTTTCTTGCTTAGAATTGCATTAAGCTTGGTAATTAAAATCAATGTTATCCATGCATATGATATGAACATAAAAATTTCCTTCCAAATTATTGAGTGCACAACAAGATTGTAAGCAATCTACTAAGTTTTAAATTTATACAATCAATGGTATCACATAACATCTATGGATTGTTATTATCAACTAGTCATTTACAATACCACAAGGAGAAAACTTTCTTTCACATTTTCAAATGATAACAATGATGTCAAAGAAAATCTGTGACTCATACCAATGCTTTCATAACAATATAAACTCCAAATGAAACATGCATATGCAACCTTATCAATTATTTCTTCTACACATACATTAGGTAATAATGATACAATCTCCTTCCATCACAATGGGGCAACATAAGGGACTTTTCAAAATCATGAGGAACATGGACATTGAAAGATATGGACAATGAGTAGCATGAACATTGTCCAACATGATCGTTGAGAACATGAACAAGCTGGTGAATCCTCCTTCACAAATGAGGGCACAATGTCAAGTTTTCTCATCCAACATCAATCTGCAAGATGATCATTCCAAGCCATTTCCATTGCTCCCTTGGACACAAATCTGCATATGCAACACAAAAAATTAACAAGGACCATGGGTGCTTTCCACCCAACCATAGGCCTCAAATAGACCACCCCCGCACTAGGGAACAAGGCTCAAAATGGGATACACATACAATCTTTCAATGCATAAACATTACATTTCAAACTTGAACAATTTCCCCCCAAGACTATTTCACAATGGCTTCACAGATGGAACCATAAACATAGGGTGAAGGTGTGTTCTAAAATGAAGACTTGCCATACCAAACCATATTTGCAATAAAAAAATTTCATGCCCTCTCGGGGCCTCCACATTTCCTCCTCCAATCCCACTACCATAAACTATAACTCCTCAAGCTTCCTTTCTACACCATACTTTCCTTATCACCCCCAGCAAGATATGAAATGTTATGGCATACAATGGAGCCCATACTCCAAGGTTCTCAATACATTTTTCAAACCCAACTTAAGCCCTTCACCCTGGACTTCTCTTCCCTTCCCACAAGGGTGAGTGTAAGTCCCACACCCATAACAATACTCAAGCACAAAACAAGAAAACAAAACCAAGTAGAAATAAAACAAGAAATTTTCAAGAGCACATCACATTTTCACAACACAATATCAACACCCATAATACAATAAGGAAATAGACAAAATCCAAACCTCATACTACAATAATCCACACAATACAACAAGATGCACAATGGTGTCACACTAATCTACATGGAATGAACACCATTCAAGCACTCACATGAATGCTACTCCACAATGCAATGCAATGCATACTCCACTGATAAACTCCACACTTGCATATTTTCTTAACCATGGTAAAAGAAAGAAATGGAAAAGAAGCAAGTTTGAGATACCAACCTTGGTCCAAGCTAGGGTAAGGATAGTTGTAGTAGAGCTCCCCTAATCGCCCTCCAAAACCTACATGTCTCTAAAATTAGAGAGTGGGCAAACACCCCACTAGTTTGGCTAAGACCCTGTAATAAAGCCTTCCCACTAACTTATTTTAGCAAAAACACTAAGCCACTCCATCCTTACAAACTTTTCTCCTCTAACGGTTCATCGATAGCCCTCACGAGCTTTGAGTTATGACCCTCGAAGGATCGACCTCAAAATGCACTTAGAGCACCTTGGAGACTCCTCGGTACAGGGTGGCCCCAAATGATGGATGGTCTTCATGGCTAGAACAAGGGTGTGACCAGGGTTCACTTGCCCATCTAGAGCTAATGGCACTGATGATTTGATGCCAAGATCAGCGGTTTCAAAGTTAAGATGTGGTGCACCTATGAACTGAGGCACACTGCGAGTTTTGGCATCGAGCAAGATCGCTGTGCTGAATCCAAACAGAATGTGATCTCTCAAAAATGAGATAGGTTATTTTAGACCTTAGGATCACCGTCATGTAGCATTTTATAGTTCATCGATAGCCCTCACGAACTCTAAGTTATGACCCTCGAAAGATCGACCTCCAAATGCACTTAGAGCACCTTGGAGACTCCTCGGTACGGGGTGGTTGCAAATGATGGATGGTCTTTGTGGCCAAAACAAGGGTGTGACTAGGGTTCACCTGCCCATCTGGAGCTAATAGCATTGACGATTCGATGCCAAGATCAGTGGTTTCAAAGTTACGCTGTGGTGCACCTATGAACTGAGGCACACTGCGAGTTTTGGCATTGAGCGAGATCATTTTGCTGAATCCAAATGAAATGTGATCTCTTGAAAATGAGATAGGTTATTTTAGGCCTCAAGATCACCATCTTCTAGCATTTGACAGTTCATCGATAGCCCTCACGAGCTCTGAGTTATGACCCTCGAAAGATCGACCTCCAAACGCACTTAGAGCACCTTGGAGACTCCTCGATACGGGGTGGCCGCAAATGATGGATGGTCTTCATGGCTAGAAAAAAGGTGTGACTAGGGTTCACCCGCCTATCCAGAGCTAATGGCACTGATAATTCGATGCCAAGATCAGTGGTTTCAAAGTTATGCTGTGGTGCACCTATGAACTAAGGCACACTGCGAGTTTTGGCATCGAGCGAGATCGCTGTGCTGAATCCAAATGGAATGTGATCTCTCAAAAATGAGATAGGATATTTTAGGCCTTAGGATCACTGTCCTGTAGCATTTAACAGTTCATCGATATCCCTCATGAGCTCTGAGTTATGACCCTCGAAAGATCGACCTCCAAATGCACTTAGAGCACCTTGGAGACTCCTCGGTACAGGGTGGCCGCAAATGATGGATGGTTTTCCTGGCCAGAACAAGGGTGTGACTAGGGTTCACCCACCCATTCAAAGCTAATGGCACTGATGATTCGATGCCAAGATCAGCGGTTTCAAAGTTACGCTGTGGTGCACCTATGAACTAAGGCACACTGGGAGTTTTGGCATCGAGCGAGATCATTGTGCTGAATCCAAACGGAATGTGATCTCTCAAAAATGAGATAGGTTATTTTAGGCCTCAGGATCACCGTCCTATAGCATTTGACAATTCATCAATAGCCCTCACGAGGTTTGAGTTATGACCCTCGAAAGATCGACCTCCAAATGCACTTAGAACACCTTGGAGACTCCTCGATACGAGGTGGCCGCAAATGATGGATGGTCTTTGTGGCTAAAACAAGGGTGTGTCTAGGGTTCACCCGCCCATCCGAAGCTAATGGCACTGACGATTCGATGCCAAGATCAGCGGTTTCAAAGTTACGCTGTGGTGCACCTATGAACTGAGGCACACTGCGAGTTTTGGCATCGAGCAAGATCGTTGTGCTGAATCCAAACAGAATGTGATCTCTCAAAAATGAGATAGGTTATTTTAGGCCTTAGGATTACCGTCCTATAGCATTTGACAATTCATTGATAGCCCTCACGAGCTCTAAGTTATGACCCTCAAAAGATCGACCTCCAAATGCACTTAGAGCACCTTGGAGACTCCTCGATATGGGGTGGCCACAAAGGATGGATGGTCTTCGTGGCCAAAAAAAGGGTGTGACTAGGGTTCACCTGCCCATTTAGAGCTAATGGCACTGATGATTTGATGCCAAGATCAATGGTTTCAAATTTACGCTATGGTGCACCTATGAACTAAGGCACACTGCGAGTTTTGGCATCGAGCGAGATCGCTGTGCTGAATCCAAATGGAATGTGATCTCTCAAAAATAAGATAGGCTATTTTAGGCCTCAGGATCACTATCCTGTAGCATTTGACAGTTCATCGATAGCCCTCAAGGGCTCTGAGTTATGACCCTCAAAAGATCGACCTCCAAATGCACTTAGAGCACCTTGGAGACTCCTTAGTACGGGGTGGCCGCAAATGATGGATGGTCTTCATGGCTGGAACAAGGGTGTGATTAGGGTTCATCGACCCATTCAAAGCTAATGTCACTGACGATTCGATTGAGGGTCTATGTGGTTGGAACAAGGGTGTCACTATGGTTCACCCACCCACTCGAAGCTAATGGCACTGACTTGTAGCCGTTAGGAGTTAGATTTTGAAAAGTTGTCAAGAAAGGTTGACCCCTTTGACTTGTATCATGAAAGGTTGCTTTATGCCTTGCTTGATTGTTTGAAGACTACTCCATGTGTCACTATCTTTCTTGGAAAAAAAATTGCTTTTGAACATCAAGCTTGCAATATTATCAATTATTGTCAAACTTTTTCAACCAAGTCAAAACGTCAAATGCAAATATTTGTTTGCATTTTTTGCTAAGGGGAGTTTCATAAATTGACTTTGATTTTCTATGTCTCTAGTGCTTGAACATGCTTAAAATGGCTCTTTGGTCTTAGAGCTATTGGTATTTTCTAACTTCATGGTCTATGATATGCATACTAAGAATTTCTTTCACTAAATGGTTTCCTTGATCTATTGACTACACTTAAATTTGTTCACTTGTCATCTCTCTTTCTATATGTTCAATACAAAGAGCTAGAAGAGACAAATAATCTTTCTTACTTTCATCTCTCTAAGAAAATGATAGAAATCAATTCTAAACTTGAGAAAAGGTTAGAGGAGAATATTGCATTCTTAAATTAATCTCCCTTAAGACCTTTACATACACACGGGGCATTCTTAAATTAATCTCCATGGAAGAAAAATTCATAAAAGTAAAGATTCCATAGTGTTGAAACATAAATCCAAGATCTCATTTATGATGGGATTGTTGATACCTCTAATGACTCATCCACTCATAGCCTTCATATCCAACTTCATATCATGTCATTATGCATGTGCTATCTTGCTTATTGGCTTTAATTGCTTATCCTACACGCTATCTTCTTTCATGGATTTCATGGCTTATCCCAAATGTGCTTCATACAACTTTTCAATATGAAAGTATTTCAAAACATTATACAATATTATGACTCTTTATGCTTTCAAATGCTATGATTGGTTGCAAAATGGAAGAAATAAAGTATTCTAATTGTTCATCCGTACTTTCTAGAGTTTTCTTATTTGATTAGTTTGATAAAAATAGTTTTAATAATCATAATGTCAGCTTTATGTCAAATAAAGAAAAACCCAAATTTGTAATAAGATATCTGCATGCAATTATCTTTCATATAGTTATAAATGCTCTTAAAATTGTCATTATAGCCTTGTATCACATACAAATATGATTTGGAAGAACTTGTTCAATATCTTCCTCTTATAATTCCTTACAAAGAACCTACCAAAATACAAAAACCATATACAAAAAACCACACATTTTACATCATAATACATCATAAATTTTAAAAATTCTCCCCAATACCACCCCCCTCCAACTCTTCATGATGTACCTACATTCCAATATCATACAAAAATTAGTAACTTATTGTATTAAACAAGATAATCATCAATTCATTAAATCATTATGAAGAAAATAACATAAGAAGTATTTATACCTAGTTTAGTATTCCAATAGGGTCCTCTCTCTATTTTAGGGTCTCCAACAATGCTTCATGATCAGCATTAGCAATAGTAAAAAGTTCTTTTACTTTTGGTCTTCCTTGATGCTTCAATAACTTTACATTTGTTGCTATAATAAGATGCGAATATATGAGAATTACTTTGTGCTTCTGATAGTCTTTGATGTAGGAATTTCGTTCCTTCTAAGCATGTATGTCCGTAGCCATGTTCCAGCAACAACCACTGAACCAGTAGGATACGTGAATCCATCATCATCTGTGATTAGTTGTGCAAGTTTTTGTTTGCCTCTTACACAACGTGCTAACCAATAATCGGATTTCTCATCATTCCCCTATGGTGCAACCAATGCAAAGACATGTCTTGGCTGAAGTAGATCTGATAGATGGTTATGCTCAAGTGAACTTTCCATGTCATCATTTTTTATAGAGGGTATGATAGACAATGGAGTAAGATAATGTGGAGCCCATGTGTCCACACACTCACTTGACTCATAGTGATCCCAATCACACTGAAAACAAGTATGACAAAAACAAGCTAGTTGTTGTGTCCAAATGGTCCATGTACAAGAATTAGAGCTCCGAAATGAATGCATTTTTGATGAGTCTCTCACTGTAGCACAATCTGATCTATCACCTATGGACCCTTCCTCAACCAACCAAAAGAACTTACATACCACTGAATTAAGAGTCCCCCCCTGTGATAATGCTAAACTACACCAATCAACAATGCTACGAGCATCAAGAAGCTCTGTTGTTGAAATCTTCAGTTGCTCCTTAACTAGAGCTCTCTTCACACATGCCCCTGCTCCATCATGTTCCCCTTTTCCATGGCCGGACTCAAAAAAACTCCAAATATGAGGCACCCCTCTCTCTACATGCATCCTACACAACCAATAAAACATGTGAGCATTCTTGAATTGACCTATACAGTTATCTAACCAAATGATACGTCTATCCATAGCAATTTCATGCTCGTGTAAGAAATCAAAAAAATTCTCGAAACAATGTTGCACAAACTTGTGAGAGTGAGATCTATCATCACTCATATAAAAATGATACTCTCTAATAATCTTTCAATTATCTTCCGCACTATTAGGGGCATGTCTATATGTTATTTGAACAAAAATTGCAATCTGAATAGAGTTGTAATACTGAGATTGTGTCTCATTTTGAGGCTGCAATGTGTACTTCTCAGCAAAATCAACAACTGATATAATAGTGCCAATGGAAAAAGTCTCCTTACACGTTCTAAATTGTTGATCCAACCACTGAGACTTGTGACTATGTCTTCCATACTTGTGAAAAAGATTTTCCTTGAAATCTTAAATAAAATTAGCCACATTGATATCTTTTCCAACCAATACACATCTAGAGCTCCCACTCCCACTCTTCAATGTGTATTTCACCATTTCATAGACCCTTTTTTTCACTATTGTCTTTCCAAGATCTTGTTCACACCCCTCATGGAAACATGTGTCAAACTTGGATAAGCCACCACATTCTGAACACTTCTCATTTAAGCAAGCATTTTTATAAAAGGAACAACCATCAACTCTACGACATAAGAGTTGATCTAACAAGTCTCTTGATGATTTTGGAAGCCCACTAGCCCCACAATCTTCCAACATTTCTTTACTATACAAAGTAAAATGAATGGAGCGTAATAGTTCATGGTGCATAGAAAACTCAACACGATATTTGCAACAACATGTATTTCAAATTTTGAGTGGCACACAATAAAATGGCTTCAAAGATTCAAAAGCCCTTTGTGATATATGAACACTTGGATGACTCTCTTTAAATTGTTTGAACAACATAGTTTGACTTACCTCCAAATAGTGTTTAGGATGCGGTGTGCGGTCTCTGATGCCAATTCTCAACTTTAAGACATCTTTAGCATTGGGTGATACTCGTGAGTTAGAGTGCAAAAATTGTATAATTTCTTCCTTCACATCATCAGATAGCTTCTTATCAAAATGTGGAAGTCTCCCACCAAATGCGCATGTTTCATTTTGAAGAGGATCATCAATTTTCTCTCGTCGACTAAGTGCTCTTCTCAAAGTAGTATGATTTAGATTCAAATCAATACAAGTTTTTCAAATATATCTACCCTTTCTCAAATGATGACTTGCCAAAGAGGTTGTAATAACCCTTTGAGCAACTCTATTATCCTTCTCTCTACTATTTTTCCCAATGCTATTGAGAGCACTGAAAAGATTCTTCACAATAATGACATTTCTTTCCAACTTTTTATTGACACGAATTTTCAATTTGGAAAGCATAGGTCTCATCTTTTGCATCTTTAATAAGTGCATGAAAAGCTGACATTGCTCTACCACTGTCTTGTTGCCGAAAAACATTTGATATAGTCTTGAAGCCCATAACCGAATGGTTCTTTCTGATTTTTTCCCTTCCAAACTACTCATAATCATTTCATCAATTTCAATTATCCATTTTGGTGTTTTAGAACCTTCATGTCAATTATAATTAGGAGATATGTAAGGTTCTTGTGCATTAGGTTCATGTGCATTGTCATCTTTGACATGGTCAATTATGCAATTTGGATTATGACTTGGTGGCATTTCTTCTTCAAAATTTTCAATCTCTACATTTTCAATTTTCGCATTATCATTTTCAATAGGTACATTTTAATTCCCCAACTGTACATTTTCATTATCTGACTCTATGATTTCACCTTCTATTAATGCATCGTCAACTTGATTGATATTTAGCATACCTTGTCTTTTTTTTCGATGTTTCATTTTGTCCCTTTCCCTATATGCCGCAATGTCTTCATTGGATATCTTCCTTTTATGTTTATCCTTTTGACGACTGCTGCTCCCCATTCAGATGACAAATTTGAACACCTAAGGTTATATTTTCGAATTCTTTTCAATTGGTTGGACCCCAAAATGCGACTTTTAACAAATCCCGTGAAAAAAGAGGTAAAAAAGTAATGTTGTCGGGTCTGTAGGGACAGTCAAATATTTGAAATTGATGCCAGTAAAATCAGGAATCAGATCCAAGATTGGATATCCTATATAAAATAAGATAAGCAATATAGGAAAAGGACTTTTGGGGGGAAAACTTGCTAAGGTTTCCCTCCTTTGCCACAATAATATTAATATTATGAAAATATTTGGAGGCAAACGACTTTAATTTATAACTAAGAAAATAGTATATTAGTATTAGTATCAATAATATTAATATATAATAGTATTAATATACCTATAGTATCAATATTATTACTATACCTATAATAGTATTAATATTACTAATATAGATATAATAGTGTAAATATATAGTTTTTATTTATATTAAGCTACAATATATAGTATTAAAATATATTATTATTATAGCTATAATAATAATAATATTACTATACATATAATAATATTAATATTTACTGTTTATTTATATTATAATTATTATCCTAAAATAGTATAAATAGTATATTCTAAAATATTACGTTATTATATAGATATATTAATAACATACATATTAATATAATAATATTTATAATATATATTACATTTAATAAAAATATTACGTTGTTATATATATATTATATTATTATACATAATAATATAATAATATATAATACAAAGAAGGTCGTCATTTAATGGGTCAAAGAGGGTCATAGGGTGACCTATGACCCCCTTTGACCCATATGAATGATTCGACTATGTCCCAAGGGGTCCTAGGATCCCTAGGGACATGTCATCATTTAATGGGTCAAACCTATGACCCCCTTTGAGCCATATGAACGATTCGAATATGTCCCTAGGGGTCCTAGGACCCCTAGGGACATATGTCATCGTTTAATGGGTCAAAGAGGGTCATAGGTTACACTATGACTCCATTTGACCCATATTATCCATTCGAATATGTCCCTAGGGGTCCTAGGACCTCTAGGGACATATGTCATCGTTTAATGGGTCAAAGGGGGCCATAGGTCACCCTATGACCCCCTTTGACCCATATGAACGATTCAAATATGTCCCTAGGGGTCCTAGGACACCTGGGGACATATGTCATCATTTAATGGGTCAAAAGGGGTCATAGGTCACCCTATGACCCCCTTTGACCCATATGAACGATTTGAATATGTGTCTAGGGGTCCTAGGACCCCTACGGACATATGTCGTCATTTAATAGGTCAAAGAGGGTCATAGGTCACCCTATGACCCCCGTTGACCCATATTACCCATTCGAATACGTCCCTTGGGGTTCGAGGATCCCGAGGGACATATGTCATCATTAAATGGGTCAAAGGGGGTCATAGGGTGACCTATGACACCCGTTGACCCATATGAACGATTCGACTATGTCTCTAGGGGTCCTAGGACCCCTAGGGACATATGTCGTCATTTAATGAGTCAAAGGGGGTCATAAATCACCCTATGACATCCTTTGACCCATATGAATGATTCTACTATGTCCCTAGGGGTCCTAGGACCCCTAGGGACATATGTCATCATTTAATAGGTCAAAGAGGGTCATAGATCACCCTATGACCCCCTTTGACGCATAATACCCATTCGAATATGTCCCTAGGGGTCCTAGGACCCCTAGAGACATATTGTCGTTTAATGGGTCAAAGAGGGTCATAGGTCACCCTATGACCCCCTTTGACCCACATGAACGATTTGAATATGTCCCTAGGGGTCCTAGGACCCCCAGGGACATAGGTCGTCGTTTAAAGGGTCAAAGAGGGTCATAGGTTTCCCTATGACCTCATTTGACCCATTTTACCCATTCAAATATGTCCCTAGGGGTCCTATGACCCCCTTTGACCCACATGAACGATTTGAATATGTCCCTAGGGGTCCTAGGACCCCCAGGGACATAGGTCGTCGTTTAAAGGGTCAAAGAGGGTCATAGGTTACCCTATGACCTCATTTGACCCATTTTACCCATTCAAATATGTCCCTAGGGGTCCTAGGACCCCTAGGGACATATGTCGTCATTTAATGGGTCAAAGAGGGTCATAGGTCACCCGATGACCCCCTTTGACCCATATGAACAATTCGAATATGTCCCAAGGGGTCCTATGACCCCTAGGGACATATGTCATTGTTTAATGGGTCAAAGATAGTCATAGGTCACCCTATGACCCCCTTTCACCCATATTACCCATTCGAATATGTCCCTTGGGGTCCGAGGACTCCTAAGGACATATGTCATCATTTAATGGGTCAAAGGGGGTCATAGGTCATCCTATGACCCCCTTTGACCTATATGAATGATTCGACTATGTCTCTAGGGGTCCTAGGACCCCTAGGGACATATGTCGTCGTTTAATGGGTCAAAGGAGGTTATAGGTCACCCTATGACCTCCTTTGACCTATATGAACGATTCGACTATGTCGTTAGGGGTCTTAAGACCCCTAGGGACATATGTCGTCGTTTAATGGGTCAAAGGGCGTCATAGGTCACCCTATGACCCCCTTTGACCCATATGAACGATTCAAATATGTCCTTGGAGGTCCTAGGACCCCTAGGTACATATGTCGTCATTTAATGGGTCAAAGAGGGTCATAGGTCACCCTACGACACCCTTTGACCCATATTACCCATTCGAATATGTCCTTAGGGGTCCTAGGACCCCTAGAGACATATATCGTCGTTTAATGGGTCAAGAGGGTCATAGGTCACCCTATGACCCCCTTTGACCCATATGAACGATTCAAATATGTCCCTAGGGGTCCTAGGACCCCTAGGGACATATGTCATCATTTAATGGGTCAAAGAGAGTCATAGGTCATCCTATCACCCCCTTTGACCCATATTACCCATTTGAATATGTCCCTTGCGGTTTGTGGACCCCTAGGGACATATGTCGTCATTTAATGGGTCAAAGGGGGTCATAGGTCACCCTATGACCCCCTTTGACCCATATGAACGATTTGACTATGTCCTCAGGGGTCCTAGGACCCCTCAGGACATATGTCATTGTTTAATGGGTCAAAGGGGGTCATAGGTCACCCTATGACTTCTTTTGACCCATATGAACGATTTGACTATGTTCCTAGGGGTCCTAGGACCCCTATAAGACCCCTAGGGACATATGTCATCATTTAATGGGTCAAAGAGGGTCATAGGTCACCCTATGACCCTCTTTGACCCATTATACCAATTCAAATATGTACCTAGGGGTCCTAGGACCACTAGAGACATATATCATCATTTAATGGGTCAAAGAGGGTCATAGGTCATAGGTCACCCTATGACCCCCTTTGACAGATATGAACGATTCAAATATGTCCCTAGGGATCCTAGGACCCTTAGGGACATATATCGTTATTTAATGGGTCAAAGAGTGTCATAGGATACCCTATGACCCCATTTGAAAAATATTACCCATTCGAATATGTCCCTAGGGGTCTTAGGACCCCTAGGGACATATGTCATTGTTTAATGGGTTAAAAGGGGTCATAGGTCACCCTATGACCTCCTTTGACCCATATTAACCATTCGACTATGTCCCTAGGGGTCCTAGGGACAAATGTCATCATGACCCATATGAACGATTTGAATATGTCCCTAGGTGTCCTAGGACCCCTAGGGAGATATGTCGTCGTTTAATGGGTTAAAGAGGGTCATTGGTCACCTTATGACCCCCTTTGACCCATATTATCCATTCGAATATGTCCCTTGGGGTCCGAGGACTCCTAAAGACAAATGTTGTCATTTAATATGTCAAAGGGGGTCATAGGTCACCCTATGACCACTTTTGACCCATATGAATGATTCGACTATGTCCCTAGGGGTCCTAGGACCCTTAGGGACATATGTCATCATTTAATGGTTCAAAGGGGGTCCCAGGTCACCCTATGACCTCTTTTTACCCACATGAATGATTTGACTATATCCCTAGGGATCTTTGGGACATATGTCATCGTTTAATGGGTCAAAGAGGTCATAGGTCACCCTATGACCCCCTTTGACCCATAATACCCATTCGAATATGTCCCTAGGGCTCATAGGACCCCTAGAGACATATATCATCGTTTAATGGGTCAAAGAGGGTCATAGGTCACCCTATGACACCCTTTGACCCATATGAACGATTCCAATATGTCCTTAGGGGTCCTAGGACCCTTAGATACATATGTCATTGTTTAATGGGTCAAAGAGGGTCATGGGTTACTGTATGACCCCATTTGACCCATATTACCCATTCAAATATGTTCCTAGGGGTCATAGGACCCCTAGGGACATATGTCATCATTTAATATGTCAAAGGGGGTCATAGGTCACCCTATGACCCCCTTCGACCCATATGAACGATTTGAATATGTCACTAGGGGTCCTAGGACCCCTAGGGACATATGTGATCATTAAATGGGTCAAGGAGGGTCATAGGTGACCTATGACCCACTTTGACCCATATTACCCATTCGAATATGTCCCTTGGCGTTCGAGGACCCCTAGGGACATATGTCATCGTTTAACAGGTCAAAAAGGGTCATAGGTCACCCTATGACCACCTTTGACCCATATTATCCATTCAAATATGTCCTTTGGGCTTCTAGGGCCCCTAGAGATATATATCATCGTTTAATGGGTCCTATGACCCCCTTTGAGTCATATGAACAATTTGAATATGTCCCTAGGGGTCCTAGGACCCCTAGGGACATATGTCGTTGTTTAATGGGTCAAAGAGGGTCATAGGTTACCCTATGACCCCATTTGACCCATATTACCCATTCGAATATGTCTGTAGGGGTCTTAGGACCCTTAGGGACATATGTCATCGTTTAATGTGTCAAAGGGGGTCATAGGTCACCCTATGACCCCCTTTGACCCATATGAACGATTCAAATATGTTCCTAGGGATCCTAGGACCACTAACGACATATGTCATCGTTTAATAAGTCAAAAGAAGTCATAGGTCACCCTATGACCCCCTTTGATCCATATAAATTATTCGAATATGTCCCTAGGGTTCTTAGGACCCCTAGGGACATATGTCATCATTTAATGGGTCAAAGAGGGTCATAGGTCATCCTATGACCCCCTTTGACCCATATGACCCATTCGAATGTCCCTTGGGGTCTGAGGACCCCTAGGGACATATGTCATCATTTAATGGGTCAAAGGGGGTCATAAGTCACCCTATGACCGTCTTTGACCCATATGAATGATTCGACTATGTCCTTAGGGTTCTTAGGACCTCTAGGGACATATGTCATCATTTAATGGGTCAAAGGGGCTGATAGGTCACCCTATGACCTCCTTTGACCCATATGAACGATTTGACTATGTCCCCAGGGGTCCTAAGACCCCTAGGGACATATGTCATCATTTAATGGGTCAAAGAGGGTCATAGGTCACCCTATGACCCCCTTTGACCCATAATACCCATTCGAATATGTCTCTAGGGGTCCTAGGACCCCTAGAGACATATATCATCGTTTAATGGGTCAAAGAGGGTCATAGGTCACCTTATGACCCCCTTTGACCCATATGAATGATTCGAATATGTCCCTAGGGGTCCTAGGAGCCCTAGGGGCATATGTCATCTTTTAATGGATCAAAGAGGGTCATAGGTTACCCTATAATCGTATTTGACCCATATTACCTATTCGAATATGTCCCTAGGGGTCTTAGGACCCCTGTGGACATATGTCATCGTTTAATGTGTCAAAGGGGGTCATAGGGCACCCTACAACCCCCTTTGACCCATATGAACGATTCAAATATGTCCTTAGGGGTCCTAGGACCCCTAGGGACATATGTCATCCTTTAATGGGTCATAGGTCACCTTATGACCCCTTTTGACCCATATTACCCATTCAAATATGTCTCTTGCTGTACGAGGACCCCTAGGGACATATGTCATCGTTTAATGGGTCAAAGAGGGTCATAGGTCACCCTATGACCCCCTTTGACCCATATTACCCATTCGAATATGTCCCTAGGGGTCTTAGGACCCCTAGAGACATATATCATCATTTAATGGGTCAAGAGGGTCATAGGACGCATATGAATGATTCGAATATGTCCCTAGGGGTCCTAGGAACCCTAGGGACATATGTCTTCGTTTAATGGGTCAAAGTGGGTCATAGGTTACCCTATGACCCCATTTGACCCATATTACACATTCGAATATGTCCACTAGGACCCCTAGGGACATATGTCATCGTTTAATGGGTCAAAGGTGGTCATAGGTCACCCTATGACCCCTTTTGACCCAAATACATGATGCGAATATGTCCCTAGGGGTCCTAGGAGCCCTAGGGACATATGTCATCGTTTAATAGGTCAAAGAGGGTCATAGGTCACACTATGACCCCCTTTGACCCATATTACCCATTCGAATATGTCCATAGGGGTCTGAGGATGCCTAGGGACATATGTCATCATTTAATGGGTCAAAGAGAGTCATAGGTCACCCTATGATCCCCTTTGACCCATATTACCCAATCGAATATGTCTTTAGGGGTCCTAGGACCCCTAAGAGCATATATCATTGTTTAATGGGTCAAAGAGGGTCATAGGTCACCCTATGACCTCTTTTGACCCATATTACCCATTCGAATATGTCCCTAGGGGTCCTAGGACCCCTACAGACATATATCATTATTTAATTGGTCAAAGAGGGTCATAGGGTGACCTATGACCGCCTTTGACCCATATGAACGATTTGGCTATGTCTCTATGAGTCGTAAGACCCGTAGGGACATATGTCATCGTTTAGTGGGTCAAAGGGGGTCATAGGTCACCCTATGACCCTCTTTGACCCATATTACCCATTCGAATATGTCCCTTGGCGTTCGAGGACCCCTAGGGACATATGTCATCGTTTAACAGGTCAAAAAGGGTCATAGGTCACCCTATGACCACCTTTGACCCATATTATCCATTCAAATATGTCCTTTGGGGTCCTAGGGCCCCTAGAGATATATATCGTCGTTTAATGGGTCCTATGACCCCCTTTGAGTCATATGAACAATTTGAATATGTCCCTAGGGGTCTTAGGACCCCTAGGGACATATGTCGTTGTTTAATGGGTCAAAGAGGGTCATAGGTTACCCTATGACCCCATTTGACCCATATTACCCATTCGAATATGTCTGTAGGGGTCTTAGGACCCCTAGGGACATATGTCATCGTTTAATGTGTCAAAGGGGGTCATAGGTCACCATATGACCCCCTTTGACCCATATGAACGATTCAAATATGTTCCTAGGGATCCTAGGACCACTAACGACATATGTCATCGTTTAATAAGTCAAAAGAAGTCATAGGTCACCCTATGACCCCCTTTGATCCATATAAATTATTCGAATATGTCCCTAGGGTTCTTAGGACCCCTAGGGACATATGTCATCATTTAATGGGTCAAAGAGGGTCATAAGTCATCCTATGACCCCCTTCGACCCATATGACCCATTCGAATGTCCCTTGGCGTCTGAGGACCCCTAGGGACATATGTCATCATTTAATGGGTCAAAGGGGGTCATAAGTCACCCTATGACCGTCTTTGACCCATATGAATGATTCGACTATGTCCTTAGGGTTCTTAGGACCTCTAGGGACATATGTCATCATTTAATGGGTCAAAGGGGCTGATAGGTCACCCTATGACCTCCTTTGAGCCATATGAACGATTTGACTATGTCCCCAGGGGTCCTAAGGCCCCTAGGGACATATGTCATCATTTAATGGGTCAAAGAGGGTCATAGGTCACCCTATGACCCCCTTTGACCCATAATACCCATTCGAATATGTCTCTAGGGGTCCTAGGACCCCTAGAGACATATATCATCGTTTAATGGGTCAAAGAGGGTCATAGGTCACCTTATGACCCCCTTTGACCCATATGAATGATTCGAATATGTCCCTAGGGGTCCTAGGACCCCTAGGGGCATATGTCATCTTTTAATGGATCAAAGAGGGTCATAGGTTACCCTATAACCCTATTTGACCCATATTACCTATTCGAATATGTCCCTAGGGGTCTTAGGACCCCTGTGGACATATGTCATCGTTTAATGTGTCAAAGGGGGTCATAGGGCACCCTACAACCCCCTTTGACCCATATGAACGATTCAAATATGTCCTTAGGGGTCCTAGGACCCCTAGGGACATATGTCATCCTTTAATGGGTCATAGGTCACCTTATGACCCCTTTTGACCCATATTACCCATTCAAATATGTCCCTTGGGGTACGAGGACCCCTAGGGACATATGTCATCGTTTAATGGGTCAAAGAGGGTCATAGGTCACCCTATGACCCCCTTTGACCCATATTACCCATTCGAATATGTCCCTAGGGGTCTTAGGACCCCTAGAGACATATATCATCATTTAATGGGTCAAGAGGGTCATAGGACGCATATGAATGATTCGAATATGTCCCTAGGGGTCCTAGGAACCCTAGGGACATATGTCTTCGTTTAATGGGTCAAAGTGGGTCATAGGTTACCCTATGACCCCATTTGACCCATATTACACATTCGAATATGTCCACTAGGACCCCTAGGGACATATGTCATCGTTTAATGGGTCAAAGGTGGTCATAGGTCACCCTATGACCCCCTTTGACCCAAATACATGATGCGAATATGTCCCTAGGGGTCCTAGGAGCCCTAGGGACATATGTCATCGTTTAATAGGTCAAAGAGGGTCATAGGTCACACTATGACCCCCTTTGACCCATATTACCCATTCGAATATGTCCATAGGGGTCTGAGGATGCCTAGGGACATATGTCATCATTTAATGGGTCAAAGAGAGTCATAGGTCACCCTATGATCCCCTTTGACCCATATTAGCCAATCGAATATGTCTTTAGGGGTCCTAGGACCCCTAAGAGCATATATCATTGTTTAATGGGTCAAAGAGGGTCATAGGTCACCCTATGACCTCTTTTGACCCATATTACCCATTCGAATATGTCCCTAGGGGTCCTAGGACCCCTACAGACATATATCATTATTTAATTGGTCAAAGAGGGTCATAGGGTGACCTATGACCGCCTTTGACCCATATGAACGATTCGGCTATGTCTCTATGAGTCGTAAGACCCGTAGGGACATATGTCATCGTTTAGTGGGTCAAAGGGGGTCATAGGTCACCCTATGACCCTCTTTGACCCATATTACCCATTCGAATATGTCTTTTATATCATCATTTAATGGATCAAAGGGGGTCATAGGTCACTCTATGACCCCCTTTGACCCATATGAACGATTCGACTATGTCTCTAGGGGTCCTAGGACCCCTAGGGACATATGTCATCATTTAATGGGTCAAAGAGTTTCATAGGTCACCCTATGACCCCCTTTGACCCATATGAACGATTCGAGTATGTCCCTAGGGGTCCTAGGACCCCTAGGGACATATGTCATCATTTAATGAGTGAAAGAGGGTCATAGTTCACCCTATGACCCCCTTTGACCCATAATACCCATTCGAATATGTCCTGAGGGGTCCTAGGACCCCTAGAGACATATATCATCGTTTAAGGTGTCAAAGAGGGTCATAGGTCACCCTATGACCCCCTTTGATTCTTATATATTAATAATATAGATATATATTAATAATATACATATTAATATATATATATACATATTACATTATTATATTTAATGAAAATATTACGTTATTATATAGATATATTAGTAACATATATATTAATATAATAATATTTATAATATATATTATATTTAATAAAAATATTATGTTGTTATATATATATTATATTATTATACATATTAATATAATAATATATAATACATATTACATTTAATGAAAATATTATGTTATTGTATATATTAATAACATACATATTAATATTATAATATATAATACATATTATATATATATATATATATAAATTATGTTATTATATTTAGACAAAATAATAATAATATAAATTATATTTATAGATTGTAATAAGATTAACATAAGATATTATTATATATTACTAGATTATATTTTGTATGTTTACATTACGTTATTTTATATATATATATATATATATATATATATATATATATATATATATATATATATATATATATATATATATATATATATATATATATATATATATATATATATGCCTTTACATATTAATATAAGTGAAGTAACTTAAAAATAAAAAACTAGAACATTTAAATCGAATTTCCCTCCAAAATTTGAAGATTTTTGGAATTTGACTACCGAGCCATATCGGATATCTGATTTGGAATTTGATATCCAATCAAGCTTGGTATTTACCAAGCCTGCCCGGTCAATCCCAAAGACGTGTTTATAGAGAGTTTTAGTGATACTCAGACTTCGGGTAGCTGTCTAACAATATTAGTTTGAGCAAAATTGAATGAAACGAAATGAGTTTTTTAATATCGCTCTCTAGATTCCATCAATATAATTTCTGTCAAATTCTAAGTTCGATAAGTATTTATTAGTTAATTATCAATGAAGATTATTATAAAGTGTTGATTGACATACTGAATAAAAATAGCTATAACTTTCAAATGGTATAACATTTTTTAAATCTAAAAGTTGAGTCACATTTTATACTTCGCCTAGTATAAGAAAAAAAAAATTAAATTAAATTTGATGAAATTTTCTATTACTTAGGGTGGTCAGACATGACACTTTTTTTAATCCAAAAAAGTTTTGGTAGAAAATTCATATTTAATTATTTATTTGGAATAAAAATATCAAAAAATATGCGTCACATCCGGGCATGAGTCTAGTTTTCATATCTATAATTATATTAAAAAAATATTATGATTTGATTTTGATTAAGGTGGTCAGACATACACCTATTTTTTATTTTCGTCCTGAAATTTTCTTAATACTGCATTAAAATTCAAACTTTTGACCAATCAATTATTTTTCTCTCTTGATAAGGCCTAGTAGTTTAGAAACTACATTCAATTTTCTACAAATTATTTTCTTAAAACTTTTTGATATAAAGTCCATAACCACTTCAAAATTATGTGTCAAGTTGACATAAACCTGATTTACTGATTTTTCACTACCACTTAAGGCCATAGTTTGGTACACCATGAGCCTGCACATACCCCAATATGTCAACATGTCAACATTCTAATACACCAGTGGAAGAAGGATTGAAGTTGTTTATTGATTCTAATCAGGTACCAGTTGATAAAGAAAGATACCAGAGTCTTGTAGGAAGATTGATGTACTTAGCATACACAAGGCCAGACCTTGCCCATGCATTAAGTATTGTTATCCAATTAATGCATAATCTTGTAGAGCAACATATGAATGAAGTTATTTGCATTTTGAGGTATCTAAAGTCTGCTCCTAGAAAAGGAATTTTATTCACTAAAAATGAGGATTATCAAAGTGTGGATGCATATACTGATGCTGACTAGGTTGGAGCAGTAAATGATAGGCATTCTACTTTAGGTTATTTCACCTTTGTAGGAGGTAATATGGTTACATGGAGAAGAAAAAAATAGAATTTTATTGCACAATCAAGTGTGTAGGAAAAATTTAGAGTCATGACACTTGGAGTATATGAAGTGTTGTGGCTAAGATTTCTTCTAAGAGATTTGGGTTGTCTGCTTAGGTGGCCAATTCAACTATATTGTAACAATAAAGAAACATGTTATATTGCTCATAATCCAGTTCAACATGATCATACAAACCATGTGGAGGTAGAAAGATTCTTTATTAAGGAGAATTTGGATGAGAAGATTTTGGAGTTTTGTGTGATTCAATTAGAGGATCACGTGGCTAATATTCTTACCAAAGCAGTTTGAAGTCGAGTGTTCTCAAAGTGTTTGGGAAAGTTTCACATGTGGGATATCTATGCACCAACTTGAGGGGGAGCATTGCAATTTTGGATTGTTTCTAATATTGGATTGATTCTTTCATAAACTATTCTTTCCTAAATTGATTCCTTCCTTTCCTATAGTTGTATGCATATGGAACACAACTATATATGTACCTATACAGTTTTATGTGAATACAAGAATGCAAAATATTCTTCTTGGTTTCTGATTTTCAAGTGTAGGTAGGGAGCTTCATGTCTATATAAAAAAATGTGGATTGGAATCCCTTATATTTACAGCAAATTCCATTATTACCATATATGCTAATTACAAGTAGGTTGAAAATGCACCCAAAGTGTTTGACAAAATGTGCCTGTTTGAAAGAGATACAGTATTTTGCAACCCTATCACTAGAACTTATGCATAGAATGATAAGGGGAGAAAGACTTTAGAATTCATGCATGCTAGATCTTCTTGGTCAAGCATGGCACTTTGTGGTCGAGGCATGTGATTTCATTGGCAAGATATCATTGAACCAAATGATGATGTGTAAGATTTCTACATAATTCATCAAAATGTACAACTAAGAGAGCCCATAGAAGAACATATTTATGACTTGAAATTTGAGAAGTCTAGCATTTACATCATTTTTTATCAAATATGTCTCAAGCAACCAATATATTAAGACTAACTTTACACTTTTGGGGACAATTTCCCTAAACTAGGGCAAATGTGGAAATCTAACCAACCCAACTCACAACTTAAAACTAATAATTTAGATATGTTTTCTAATGTGTATTAACTAGGACTCAACCATTGATTAGCTTACAAGACAACAACAAGATACCTAAGCCTTACTTGACTAGTAGGTTGACCTAGAAGCAATTAGGCTTGCTTAACTAGTTTTTTTACCTTAACTTATGAATATTCTAGAGAACCAACCATAAAAATTACACTTTGAGTACTCTTTTGGTACTTATTTAAGAATCCAAAGTTCATGACCCAAATATACTCTAGCACCCCGTAACCCTTATTGTGTTCAATAGGCCTAATTAGGATTATTTAACAAAGTAAGTCCTAGGGAATGACTTCATAGAATTATACCAACACTTAAGGGATGTTCTTGTACTCCCAAATATCCTTAAAAGAACCATCTACCAATTATCCATCCTTCTCTTGCATGATTTTTTTATCAATTTCATCATTCTTGAGGCTAAGCACATGGACTTGTTTTGCATAGGGCCTGATGGTAAAAATACCAAACACCCACTTCCTATCCTAGAATTTTAAAATATCATACTATATACCCCTTAATTTTATTTCCCATATGGACATTGAATCCCACTACTAAAATGGAAAGTAAGAGCCACATTGTGCACAAACCCTTATTTGGTAAGGGTTTCATACCAACTCTCCTTAAAACCAATGGAAACCCTTTTAAATAAAACCAAATGAATTTGAAGGAAGACTTACCCTAATATCTTCCTATACAATTTTATTTGACACATCAATCTTTACAAAGCTGTATAACCAAGAAAAACAAAGAAATGATAGGATATCAGTATTTATTTCATTCAATTGCCATCAAATTTTATACAATCTCCAACATTCTGACCACATGGGTCCATCCAACATGTCTTCTAAATAGACCAAGTAAAATGGTCATAAGTTTTTTTTGAATGGTTATGACCATTGGGAAAGTTTTTCACTTCTCAAGCAACTTTTTGAAAAGTTGCCTAATAGTATTTTTTTCAATTTTTTTGCAATATGTTGCAACCTTTATAGTTTTGTTCCCACTTTCTATATTGTGACTCAAATAAGATGTGGGAGTATTTCCAAGGACTTTATTATTTAGATCACTATAAAACTCCAAAGACATCTTATTTTAGACCCAAACTAAGGTCCTATTGGTCTAATGAAACCCAAGGTTTATAGAATCGCCTTTGGAACTCTTAACCTTACAAACCTGACCAATTGATTATATTATTTGGATCCAAACCTTAATTATTTCATATTAACCCTTTTATAACCTAGAATGTGTAATGTACCTTGCACCATACTCCTTTGGCCAGAAAGAACTCAAGTGTCTTGAGTTTGAATCTATGCAAGTTTTTCCATAGTCTTCTTTATAGCCTCAATTGTCATCCATATGGAATCCTCCAAGGGCTGGTGCTTCTGTTTAACTAAGAACTCATAGTAATTTCTTCTCCTTGTGTTCTTACTTACTCTTTTTTCTAAGATTCATTCAATTTGAGGCTTATTTTTTTGCGGTATATCCTTCATCAAGTCTATTTTATCACCCGTAACACCCCTATTATCCTCATATTAATAGGGTTTTGAAGATAGTATGAGTACACTTGGACTAGATTGGGAGATAAGGTTACTTCTGGTACTCCTTAATTTAACAACTTGAAAAATTCATGCATAGGTGAAACTATAGGATAACATCCAACATTCTTAGCACAAAATAATGTTACATATCTACTCCAAAATTGCTAATCAACTAGGTAGTTATGTTACTATATGTTTTATACTTATCATGTGTAAGACCCCTCCTTGTATGTACTTATTTAAATATGAATTTCTCTATTAAATCCCTCATAGGATATTTGAATGGATATATGAGCATGACAAGGCAGTGGTATGGGAAAATGTTGTTGTTCTTACTAGAAACCATGTAGAGGAAATTGTGATAAATTATGGCTATATTATGTATGATGATTATGATGATATATATGAATTAACATTTTATGGATTAGGTTTCCTAATGAAAATTGAGATCAATTGATACATTCATGTTTTCGTACTCCATGATTTGATACTTGTTAGATTAGCTAACTATTTAAACTTTGATTTGTACTAACAATGATATGAGATGTTTCACCTTATGATGATGATCTTAATTATGGTATGTTGATGATTAGGTTATATGCATTCCCTATTGATGATGTTTATGATGTTTTAGGTATACATATGCATTATGATAATTATTTCAATATTTCAATTTGAACTAATGAATATGTTATGATTATTCAATTATGAGATTTGAGATGATAAAATATGTGTACAAAAATGACAAATTTTATTTAAATGAAAGTTTAAATATTTTGATCAATGTGATTATGAAAATTTGTTTTAAATATATGAATGTGATATTATCAAACTATTGGTATTCAAAATGAGTGTGTACGATAATTAACCATGGAATTAATTGGAGAATCAATAATTTACCCTATGTGAAAATTGTTAAACTAATGTTGAATTTGATAAAGTGATTTGAACTTGATTGTCAAGTGTTGAATCTATATCATAATGTGAATGTGTGTGTATAATTCTATATTTTGGGACATGTCAAATGTTATGATAAAGTAAATCTTATGGTGTCACTTGACATTAGTTATATGCATATGTGTGCCAACATGTCAATTTAGGGTTAGTAGTGTAACCTATTAATCTGAGACTGATTAGTTAGTAACCTAAATTAGTTTCCCTTAATTAGGGTTTAGTGGAAAGTTTACATCCTTAGGGTTTTTGAAGATCAAATATTTCAAGCAACTTGTATAGGTCCTAAAATGATCCAAGAGGCCAAATTTAATCTAATTTAAGTGTCGAAGCGGTACATGTGTATGGGTTAAGAACCTTTTCACCATTGTAGAACTTCCTATAAATATTTATGACCCCCAAAAATATCCCATTTTCCCTTTTGTGTGAAAATGAATCATCTCCATGAGGTTACCCAAGTTTCACTCCTCTAAAAGGCTATTTTTATGATAAGGTCAAGTGGGAAGACCATAGTTCCTTGAGCCTTTGAGTCAATATTTGGAGTTATTTCTATTTTTGGGTGGGTGAGGTTAGAGGCTATTTGAGTCCCTTTGAATAGTTGAAGGTTGTTCACCAATTCTCTACATTTAGGGAGGTCAAATTTGGAATTGCAAGAGGGAGAGGATTTAGCTCATCTCAAATTTCATTACCATAACCTTTATGAGGGTAGGTTCTTCATTTCCATGGTTATGTTCCTTTTTTCATTGCTTGTATGTGTTAAATTCTTGCATATTGTAGTATGTGTGTGCTTGTATCATGTCAAGAATGGGTATTGTGGATTTTATTTATTTCTTCTCCTTGTTTTATTGGGGAAACTATGAAGGGAATGTTGGCATTAATCACCCTCAGATAGGGTAGAAGTGGTCATGTACGAGAGAAGGGCTTTAATTTGACTCCATCTCAATGTAGAGTCTCTTCTCATGTTGAGGAGAGAGAGAGGAAGAAAGGTGCTATGGGCCCTTTCTTATCAATGTGAAATTGATTTTTTTTTGGGGAAATAAAGAGAGATAGAAATGGAAGTTTATGTGATTTGGTAGCCTTGGAAGAGGCATGTGATTTGTATTACTCATTGACATATCCTACTTTGAAAAATCTACCTTATCCCTTGTCATAGGTTTATTATGAAACCTGTTGCGCATACCTTAGATGGGAACTATATGTTGAGTGTGTTGTTGTGATTATTTTTTGAATGTCACCCAATTGGTTATTGGTTCTCCTATCTTAGGTGTGGCATCCTCGAGGCCTTGGTTGGGAGGTGACCTCTCTATGGTTACCCTTGTATGTTTACAAATTTCTTGGATAGTACCTTGAAGTGGAGAAAAACTAGTTTCAAAGTCTTCTTCATGTTCTTGAGTCATCCATCATGGTCTCCATTTTGATATCTTCTCTCTACACATTGCAAATTTGAAATATAGAAAGTATGTAATTTGATGATTTCCTAGTTAATGGATCAATTGTTGAAACACTCTAAATTTGGTAATGTAAATATGTATTATTGCATAAAATGGAGCATGCGATTGATATGATTTTCATTAGCTATAAAATTTATCTTACCCTCAAGTGTATTAATTTTGCATGAGTATCAAAATGAAATATTTCCTCTAGAAATCATTAGATTTATAACCATGCAATTGCAAGTTCTCTTTTATGAATATCATGTACTAGGAAGACTTTAAATTTCAGCAACAATATTGTTGGAATTCTTTACAATAACTAGGGGTGGCAGGGTGAATCAGTCATCTAAGGTCCAAATGTACAAATTAAAATTTTCACAACTTAGTGAACCCATATCCATAAAACATATTCATCATGAACTCATCCATATTAGATTATACAAATCTTAAACTTGTAGGTTACTATCAAATCAACTTTGTAGAAATGTAAGCACGAAACATAACAGATTCAATGACACATTTGACACAGTGATTCTATGTGGAAACCCAATTTGGGAAAAACCACCAGTAACATGCTACTAATTCTCACTCTTCTAAAATGATATCCTATTAAAGGTCAACCCTATTTAAGGTTACAATGCACACAATTAAATGTGACCTAGTTAGTGGATTTCAATCACCCTATTAGGAGTGAGCCTTGTTAGAGGACTTTAGACCATTCACTTGGAATGTCACCCAGTTAAACGATTTACAAATGATTGTCACATAAATCTTAATCCAAACGATTTACCATACACTAATACTACAATTAGAAAGTAATAGTAAGGCTTTATTTGATAATAACTTACAACTCACTTGTAGATTATAGATCTATATTTCAATCCTCCATTATGCTTGGCTTTCACACACTTTAGCTCTGATAGCTTGTTTACCCTTCAAGCATTCATCCTCTAAAGTCTTCTTACTCTTCATGCTAGTTACAAACTCTATAGTTTGGTCTCTGGATGAAGCAATCTCTTAGAGCTCTTGTCTAACTTAGGTTCTCAAATATTGATCAAATTTTCTTTTGGCCAACCACCTTTATAAGTAGAGAATTTAGATCTTGTGTCCTTCATCCTCCATCGTCAATTTTAGGGTTAGGTTGGATTAGGTAGGATTCAATGAATCTACCCTCCTTTTCATTTTATTCCCTCTAGAAACTTCTCTTTGAATCCACTTTGAATTCAACTTAAAATGGTTTAACATGAATTCTACGTCACCAATTAATCTTAGTTGTACTCCACATGCTTCAGAAAATTTAAGAAAACAAAATAGTCAGCTCAAATTCATCAAATCTTTTATTTAACATGAATACTAGCACTTGACATCAATATCTTGTCACTTTGCTTCCATATTGTTCTTCCACTCATCATCCACTAGATAAATCAACATGTTCCAAATTTTATTGGTGCCTGGCATCAACTAAACTTTACTTGACTTACACTGTATCACTCAGCATACACTGAAATTTGACTTTGCTTGACTAAAATTGATTTTTTGCTTGGCTTGTACTAAATTTATTCAGAACCTACTATCCACTCAATCAATCTTGGCACACAAGATTCTTCTTTCTTGTTCTTCTAGACTTGGTCAGTGTATCCAAATTTTGCAACATCAAGTAGATATTCAATGCACTATATCATCACTGTCTTAAGTGATCTTTGTAATCTTTTCTTTACTCTAAGTGCTATTGTTATCTAATTTGATCAAATCCTCTTCATGAGCCTCTAAAAGGCCATTATTTTGAGAACCTTTTATCTTGATTTTAAACAATTATCTTGCAAGAAACATTCTATGACTCTATGGTTTAAGAAAAAGAACTTATATTTTATGGATATACTATCTATATGTTAAGACATGAAGATTGAAGTATAGATTATTGAGTTGTGCTTTGTTTTCTTGAATCTATGGTTTTTCATGCTTTAATAAAGGAATATTACATGCTGATAAACATTTCTTCCTCCATGCTACATTGGATAGGTTCCTTCTTGTAGCCATAGGATTTGCAAGAGTGATAATTTGAACATTATACATTTTCTAACATTGATGATGAAATGAATGCATGTATGTAGAAATTTTTGTGTTTAATGTTTTGTAGGTGTCTATTGTGCATATTGAGACAACATTTTAGTGTTGAGTCAAAGCCGACTAAATGATTGATGAATCACCATGTAAGCAAATCATGGTGTGAATTCTATTATGGCAGTGCACAAAGATAGCTTCCTCAACTTGCTATATTCTTAGAGGAGTTAAAACACAATTAATAGTGCTTCTATTGTAAAATTTTTAATCTATAATTAATCCTCATTGATGGAGTAATTGTAGGAGTAAGAAGTTGTTGAAGTTTTCCTTTAAATAATTCTTGCTATAACCTTGAAAAGGGATTTTGGATTATTGATCTGTCCCTAGTTTTGACCAGAAGGAAAATATAGTAAATTCTTCTGTTCAATAGAGTAGAATCTTATTTTTAAATGTAATTTCTTATTATGAATGAATAGATTATATAGTTCAAGTTTCCACCTTTATACTTGATTTTTTTCTATTCACTCATCCAAGGGGGGCCACTTGGTGAGTGAACTGTTTTGTTAGAATAGATTTTCTTTCTTAGTTTGTTTCCTTGCAAAGTAGACTTCTACTATTCTTGTAGCCATTAATAACAAAATTATTGTACTGTTCCTATAGCATAGGTGTTTAAATAAATTTATTGTTTGTAGCATTACTCTAAGCTTTAAGGAAAATGTCATTTCAGTTCTTAGCTTAGCATTACTTCAACATTTCTTTCCTATTGTAGTTTTAATGACTTAAAGAGGAATCAGAGCATATATTTTGTAGCCACCCTCTCAAGCTTACACTCTCAAGTTGACAAATGAAATGAAGTCAATATGTTATTCTTAGGAAAATACATGATTCTATCTAATCATGGAGTCAATGTAAAAGGATGTCCAATCCTAAGGCATTTAGTTGACTAGCCATTTTTGATGTCATTGCCAGGGAAAATGTCAATCTAATTCAACCCTAAAGTCATTATGTTAGATTAGATTCTACATTATCTTGCATGTATAGAAGAAGAGACCCCCTTGGGAGATTTCTTCCCTATAATATTTAGGAAGAAATTTTTAATCCTGAACCTAAAGAACCACACAATGAGAATGAAAAAGAACCTTTTGAAAGTCCATTCATCATTGCTCAAGAACAAATACCCTCATCCTATAATGAATCCTTGCATCTAAATGGTCTCTTTGTTAAACCTAAATACCAAGATAATCCACTTGCTCTTGTCATATATCAACCACTATTAATAGTACCTCCTCTAGGAATGGCTTAGCCTCAATCAATGTTTCCCTTTCCTATCCCTCCCTAGCAAGGTAACCAAAATTTGAAAAATATACCCATTGTTGTACTTCCCAAGTTTTATGGCTTGATTACTAAAGACCCTAAAACCTTTCTCTTTGAGTTTGACATACTATGTAGAAGCTATGACTATACAAATGATGCCCACAAATTGAAGTTGTTTCCTTCTACCCTCAAAGAAGCTACTTTAAGATGGTTCATGGGGTTGGGTGCTACTTTTGTACCAGATTGGCTTGCAATGAGCAATTTATTTCTTGCAAAATATAAGGAATACTACAAGGGTCAAGATTTAAAGAGGGATTAAATTTTCAAAATGTCCCAAAAGGATGATGAAACATTGGAAGACTATATTTCCCATTTTATGTTCAACCTACAACATACCACACAACATCAATTGAATGAGGACTCAAAGAAACATCTTTTTCTAAGAGGCATAAATGAAGGAAGCATTGAAGCTCTAGATCTTATGGAAAGAGGGGACATTACTCAAAGGACTTAGACTGAGATATAGAGCACATGCCTAAACTATTCTAGAGATACTATGAAGAAAGTTAGGGGACTTAGAGACCTACCACATAAGTCCAATAGCAATTCAGGAGTGTCCAAGATGGAGTTATCTAATTTGTTATCAGACTTTAAGTAAGACATCATTAATGATCTAGCCACTTAGCTGGACATCATGCAAGCATAAAAGAAAGAAAGATGAAGTTGATGCCACATTGACTTAATATTGTCCACATTATAGAGAAAAGAAAAAGTATTGTAGATGTAAGTTTTTTGTAAGTATGGAGACACAACCAATGTCAATCGAGTTCAAAGCCATTGATGAAAATGGAGAGGTACTCTGTGTTGCACAAAGAAGGCCATGGGCTCAAAGATAAGGTATACCACAAGATCCTCTTTGAATTTATCATAATAATAATCAATGGAAAAAAATTCAAAATGATGGTTTCAGTGGAAAACAATAGTTGGCAACAACCCCAACAGGGTTTACAACAACCTCAATAGGGTTGGTAGAAACCCCAAAATTGGAGTCCACAATCTAGTCAACCAACCATATTGCCACAAACTCAACAATAAGCTCTAATGCCTCCTCATATAGCCACTAATACTCCTTCCAAGTAGACTCAACTACCAGTTCAACATAACCTAAATCCAAACAATACTAAACAACAACCTTAATAGCAAAGCTATGCCATCTCATTAAATGATATTGACTTAAGGTCAAGCACCACCAAAAAAACCTATAATAAGTGAGTTGAGGATCCTTCAACTGAGCATACAAATTATTTAAATCAACATACCTCTCTTGTCGTCGAAGAACCTCCATTTCCCCATAGGTTGATAGAACACGGATAGTCTAAGGAGAATCATGCAGTCACTAATTTTCTTAATTAGCTAAAATAGATGATAGTAAAAATACCATTGCTGGATGCTATTAAAGAAGTCCCTTACTATACTAAAGCTATTAAGGAAGCATGCAGTAAGCAACCAAGAAGGAAAAGGATAGATCTAAAAACCATTAATGTCATAAGACAATTATTTGAATTAATGCTAGAAAAAATAGTTTTACCCAATTACTCTAACCCTAGGAGTCCTGTAGTTATAATTACTCTTCATGGCATCCAAGTTCAAAATGATTTGGTTGACCTAGGAGCATCTATTAATGTCATGAAAAAGGACGCATTTTCTTGGTTGCATATTATTGGCATTAGAGACACACCCACCATCCTTCAACTTTTTGATAGTTGTACCATTAAACCAGATGGGATGATGGAAGATGCTATGGTCACCATAAATTCATGGGAGTATCCAGTTGATTTTGTTGTTGTCCTAGTATGGGAGGATATCTTTTAATCTTAGGGAGACCATGGCTCACCACTATAGATTCTTATATAGCTTACCGATCTAGAAGGATTACAATATCCAATGCAGTTCATACCAAGAACCTAACTTTATACTCTCCTTCTGTCATGTCCCCTTTTCAAATAATAAAAAAATAATAATCTTTGCTAAGGCAGGCAGGCCCAAGAAAGTGAAGTTTCGGAAAAAGGGGGGTTAATCTTTGGAAACCGTTGGACTAATAAATGAAATTATTATTAAAATATGTTTCATTAACCTCTCTTGGACGTGAGTTATGGTTATGGCCTCTTTTAAGGGGTTTGGAGGCATTTTGGGGAGGGGGAGAACTTGATTTTTGCTCATTCTCTGTTATTCTTCAGAGGCTGCCAAACCTGTGGAGAAGGAGACCCAAGAACGGGAGTTTGCAGGTTTCCAGGGAGACCCAAGAACGGGAGTTTGCAAGTTTCCAAAAAGGCTAAGGATGGGATTTTGAAGCCATTCCATGTGCATGCTCATACAGAGTTTGCCTTTGTGCTGAACGGTGTAGATTTGTGGGTTTTTGGGTGTGTTTTTTGCATGAGTCTGGTGTTTTCAGTTGAGCATTTCATATCAGTTTTGGTTGCTGCTGTATTTCAGAATTTAAGCTGTTAAAATAGAGCTGAATATATGTATTGGAACGTGATTAAACTTCTGAGATAGTTTATTAGTGTTGTGTGGTGTTTCCGGGCATTTTTGTGTTAATTTCGGGAGCCCGATGAGCATAGTTTTTGTCCTACATTTGAGAAATATTGTGTAAAGGTTATACGGATCTGGAAATGTCATTTTGTAGGATGTTATGCTGATGAAATTTTTATAAAAATTTCCACTTTCAGATTTATTAATAATTGGTGAAGCTGTGAAGCTTTTGGCACAATTTCTGGCATACCCGATTTGGGGTTTCTTGAGAAATTTGGAGGATCTTTGTGATATTAGTTGTTTGATCTTAAAGATCTGATTAAAGGTTGGAAATATCATTTAAAATCAGAAAAGGGACATTTCAGTGGTATCAGAGCCATGATCTTGCCAGCCTGAGGGTTTGTAGAAGTTGCAGGTCAGTTTTGACAACTACCCAGATCTTGCATGTCAGTTTTGACAACTACCCAGATTTTGCATGTCATAATTTATGGTTGCATGTTTCTTCTAATCAGCTGCATGTAAAAATTTATGGTTACATTCTACTTCTAATCATTTTCATGTTAGTTCTTGGTGAATTTGGTGGTTGTAGAAGTTTGCATGTCAGTTTTGACAACTAGCCAGATCTTGCATGTCAGTTTTGACAACTACCCAGATCTTGCATGTTAGTTTTGACAACTACCTAGATCTTGCATGTTAGTTTTGATAACTACCCAAATCTTGCATGTCAAAATTTATGGTTGCATTCTACTTCTAATCATATGCATGTTAGTTCTTGGTGAATTTGGTGGTTGCATGTTGCTTCTAATTAGTTGCATGTCAAAATTTATGTTTGCATGCAACTAAGTGAAAGAGAAAAAAGATATTTGCAGCGAGAAAAGAATAAAGAAATTTTGATCAAACCTCCAGTTGAAAGTAAAAGTACAAAATCCAAGGAAGGGAAAAGTATGGCTGATCCAGATGAGATGGCAAAGAAATTCTTCCAAGACATCCAAAATACTCAGAAGCAAACAGTGGATAGTTTGGCAGAAACTAGAGAGGCTTTGCGAATATTGACAGAAAAACTACAAGGAGTTGCATCTATTAATGAGAAAGGGAGAAATTCAGAGGAGCCAAGAAATCTGAAATCCACACCATCTAAATCAACCAAAACTATTTTCTTGCCTGCAGATGAGCCACCAGTACCAAATCCAGCCATTAATCCTATGGAAGAAGTTACAAGTAACTTGATTACATTAAGAGCTACTTATAATGGCTTAGATGATGACTTTCATAGTTCAGTTCCTTTTAGAGAATATGTGGATATGATGAACACTTTGATGCCCAAGAAAGAGTACAGAAGGGAGCATGACATAAGTGGAAGAGAGCTCAAAAATAAAATAAGCAAGTTTATAGCACCTACTTTTGATGGAACAAATAAAATTTCAGCTAGAGCATGGCTACAAAAATTACAGACCTTCTTCACACTTAACCCCATGAAGGAGAGTGATGTTGTTCAAATTGCAAGTCTACACTTGGAAGATGCAGCCTATGATTGGTGTTATGATGGAATGACTACTCAAGGTCATGATCAGGTAACTACATTTGATGATTTTAGTCAAAGAGTGATAGATAGATTTGACCTCAAGGATGATGATTATGAGGATGTTGTTGTGCATGATGGTGAGATACCTGGGGTAGATGAGCAGACATTGAGCATTCATGACTTTTCTGAGAGAGAGTACCAGGCACAGTTAGATGCTTCGTCACATGAGGTTGAGGCTAGTAGTACTTCACATGATTTATCCTGCCAGCTGAAGGTGTGTGAAGATAGTATTGTCACTACATTATCTCATCATGAAAGGTATGTGGAGTTAGTTGGTATTGGTCATATTACTCAAGTTAGGATTTTGCTTGAGTTACCAGCTAATTCTAGTTTACAGATATGGACTCGAGATTCTTATATTGGCATTTGGGGTTCAGTTGATTGTAAATCATTAACACTTTTTGGTAGCAGTGATTGTTTAGGTGCTACCATGGATTTGATTAGCAGATTGCACAGTGTTGTCTTTTCTTGTGCCAGGAGCTTATCCAATGTTTGTATTAGTTTTTATACACCGGTGTTGGGCTTTGTTCATATATCTAGTCAACCATACTTGCTGGAATGTGTTGATGATATTTCATATTTGGCAGTGTGTACAGATGAGTCCCAGGATCATATTGGTATTGATGACATCCAGGAGGATGTAGTGGGCAGTTTTGAAGACTTAGTTTCCTTGGGTACAGAGGAGTTGGATAGCAGTGCTAATGTTTTTGATACTCCGTATGTTGATATGAGCTTTAGATTTAATTCACAGGGTATGGATTGTAATACTCTAGAGACTAGTGACTTTGAGGATACTCCTTTAGACAGTGCATCAGAGGAGGTTTGTAGGAGATAGTCAAGCCAGTGGCATCATGTGCCTAATCAGTTAAGAGTTAGTGACCGAGACATTTCTATCACTTGCCAGCATTTTGATGCTGCTCGTCAGTTGTTAGCAGTTTATGGATGGGGTTCTCCTACTAGTGATGAGCAGGAAGGCAGTTATCTTTCCTTGACAGAGATCCACTCTTTATGGGAGGCTATTCAGATTTTGAGACAGAATTATATGCAGTTGGTAGCTGACAGATATTATCTTATGGAGTGGGGCAGTACAACATATGATGCATTTTTGGCCAAGGAAGATGAGGTGAGTGAGCTTACTGAGCAACTTGAGGTGACTTCTGAGATTCTTGAGAGTACACAGTTGGCTTTCAAGGAGTCATAGTTTCATTTAGATAAGGTGACCATGGAGTTAGAGTGGCTACAGTCTTTACCTAATTCTATACAGTCACAAGCTATGGTGTTTGGTGATCCAAGGATGTCCATGGCCGAGATTTTTAGAGATAGTGGAGATGGGGATGCATCCATCCTTGATACTAACATTGGCATATCAGGTTCATTCCCACTAGAGTCAGGTTCAGTTGAGTTGGGTTTTGTAGCAGATTGTTGTATACCTAACATGGTGGTGGCCTCTAGTACTGATGGCACAGAGACTAGAGATGTATCAAAGAGCATGTGCAATGTTGGTGAGTCGACAGTTGGCATGGTTCCTATTAGTAATACTACTCCCTTGGTGATATCTTCAGAGATAGTTGTCAATTCCAACATGGTTAATGATCAATTGCAGTTAGTTTCATCTAGATTACAGTCTGAGCCACTAACTGAGATTGGTGCATTCTATCGGCATTACACTGTGAGGTACGCTCATCAATTTACCTTTGATGACCATGTTAATGAGATTATGATATAGAGATGTACTTTGGTTCCTAGTGCTTATCATCAGTTATGGAATAGTTTGATGCCTCGGGATGAGAGTTGTGAGGGGCACAACATGGTGATAGGTCCTGCAGTTGATAGCTTGATAATACATGACTTAGAGCAGGAGTTTTGGAGTGATGCTTCAGTAGGGTATGTACATCAGTTAGAAATTGATCCTTGTGTTGAGGAGTTGATGGTAGGAAAATTTGGTTTGGGTTCCATTTCTTGTTGTTCATCTTGTGATGGCTTTTCACCATCAGGGGTGCATGGGAGTTATGGTTATGAGACAGTGGACGATGATCTACAGAGTTGTGTTGATTGCAGGAGTTGTACAATGTGTGGATTCTCCATACTTGGTATAGTTTCATATGAGAGAATTCACCATTGTTGCAGAGTTGGATTGTACATTTCGTATAGGCCAGTGGGATGCATTGATGGTATTTATTGTGTTGGCAGTTTGATTTGTCCACTTTACTTGGGTTCTGATGTTCTAAGAGTTTGTGTCTCATGGGTTTTTGACTATGGTAGTGGTGATTTTGGAGTTTGGTTGAGCTATAATTTTCTGTTTGATTATGGATTCCTCTTGGTCATATTGCTGAGGATATTGCAGGAGCCTGTGTTAATTGGTAGTAGTATAGTTCATGACTACATTTGGGATCCAGGTGGATTGATTGGTTTATTGTTCAGCCATTGCTTGAGGACAAGAAATTTTTGGGGAGGGGAGGACTTGTCATGTCCCCTTTTCAAATAATAAAAAAATAATAATCTTTGCTAAGGCAGGCAGGCCCAAGAAAGTGAAGTTTTGGAAAAAGGGGGGTTAATCTTTGGAAACTGTTGGACTAATAAATGAAATTATTATTAAAATATGTTTCATTAACCTCTCTTGGACGTGAGTTACAGTTATGGCCTCTTTTAAGGGGTTTGGAGGCATTTTGGGGAGGGGGAGAACTTGATTTTTGCTCATTCTTTGTTATTCTTCAGAGGCTGCCAAACCTGTGGAGAAGGAGACCCAAGAATGGGAGTTTGCAGGTTTCCAGGGAGACCCAAGAACGGGAGTTTGTAGGTTTCAAAGAAGGCTAAGGATGGGAGTTTGAAGCCATTCCATGTGCATGCTCATACAGAGTTTGCCTTTGTGCTGAACGGTGTAGATTTGTGGGTTTTTGGGTGTGTTTTTTGCATGAGTCTGGTGTTTTCAGTTGAGCATTTCATATCAGTTTTGGTTTCTGCTGTATTTCAGAATTTAAGCTATTCAAATAGAGCTGAATATATTTATTGGGACATGATTAAACTTCTGAGATATTTTATTAGTGTTGTGTGGTGTTTTCAGGCATTTTTGTGTTAATTTCGGGAGCTCGATGAGCATAATTTTTGTCCTACATTTGAGAACTATTGTGTAAAGGTTATACGGATCTAGAAATGTCATTTTGTAAGATGTTATGCTGCTGAAATTTCTATAAAAATTTCCACTTTCAGATTTATTAATAATTGGTGAAGCTGTGAAGCTTTTGGCACAATTTCTGGCATACCCGATTTGGGGTTTCTTGAGAAATTTGGAGGATCTTTGTGATATTAGTTGTTTGATCTTAAAGATCTGATTAAAGGTTGGAAATATCATTTAAAATTATAAAAGGGACATTTCACCTTCTCAACCATTGTTACTCGATGACCAAGTAGTTTGGCCAGACTTGGGTGATGATGATCCAAAAGCCAATTCCATCCATTAGTTGATGATGATAGGAAGAGAACCATTCATAGCTACTCGAGAAGAAGATGAAATCATTTCATCCATTATTCTAAATGAATATGGAATAAAATCTCCAATGTGTCCTCCAATTGAATAAATCTTAGAAACTATTGTACCATCTTTGAATTCACTACATCATTTGGAAGCTTCACAGTTTCTCAATTCATTATTACCTCATGAGATGGATTCTTTTCCCATTTCTCAATTATTCATGGTAGATAAGGTTATTAAGATGGAAATTGGTCTAGGTATGGAACTAAATGTAAATAATTCCTTATCACACTCCCAACAAGAAGCTATGTTGTAGTTAGTACAAGAGAATCAAAGTACATTTTCTTGGAATTACATGGACATGAAAGGATTAGATCTTATGCTCTACACTCACCAAATTTATATTAGCCTTGAATTCAAACCTATTAGACAGCTCCAGAGGAGAGTTAATCTAGTCTAAAAAGATATTGTTAAGAATGAATTATAGAAACTATTAAGTTTTGATTTTATATATCCCATTTTTGATAGTCAATGGGTTTCACCCTTGGTCATAGTACCCAAGAAGGGAAGAAAATGGCAAGTTTGTATAGACTATAGGGAGCTTAATTCAACCACTAAGAAAAACCATTTTCCATTACCACTTATAGACCAAGTCCTTGACAACTTAGCTGGTAAGAAGTATTTTTCTTTTCTTGATGGTTTCAATAGTTACAATCAAATTCAAATAGCCCCAGAAGATCAAGAGAAAACAATGTTTACTTGCCCATGGGGAATGTTTTCCTTTCAATATTACCTTTTGTCTTGTGCAATGCCCCAACCACATTTCAACGAGCTGTCCTTAGTAACTTTTTAGATATTTCTGCTAATTGTATGGAGATCTATGTGGATGATTACACTATTTATGGTGTTACTTTTGAAAAAGCAAAAAAAAAATATAGAAATAGTACTTAAAAGATGTCAGGACTATAACTTATCTTTAAATAGTGAAAAATATTTTATGATGATGGAGGAAGGGGTAGTCCTAGGCCATTTCATTTCATCAAAGGGCATCCAAGTAGATCCAAAAAAGATTGAATTTATCAGTACCCTACCAACACCAAAGAAGTACAAGGATGTACATAGTTTTTTGGGACATGTTGGATATTATAGAAGATTTATTAAAAACTTTAGTCAACTTGCAACACCTCTGTACAGCCTACTCGAAAAGGATTTTGAATTTTTTTTGGGATTTTGATTGTGTAGCATTCTTTTTGTAGCTTCAGGAAGTTCTTACCACAGTGCCTATTTTGAGAGAACCCAATTGGGGCTTACCTTTTCACATTCATACATATGTCTTAGACTATGCTAGTGTTGTTGTGTTGGGATAGAAAGTAGACTTTGTTGAACATGCCATTTGTTTCATTAGTAAAAATTTGCAAGGTGCAAAATTTAATTACACAATCACTAAAAAGTAATTAATTGCGGTCATTTATGCTCTTAATAAATTTAGGAATTACATCATTGGATATGAGATATTTGTTCACATTGACCATTCTGCTATAAAATATTTGGTGACCAAACTTTCAATTTTAGGGAGATTGGCTCAATGGCTATTGCTCATGCAAGAATTCAACATCACCATAGTTTATAACCTGGTAAGGCCAATGCGGTAGCCAACTTCCTCTCTCGGTTGCATCTCCCAATGATCATGCAACCATTGATGATGGTTTTCCAAATGAGCACCTTTTTCTATTGTTCACACAAAACCTTTGGTATGTAGATATTTCTAACTACACCACCATACAAAAAATGATAGTATACTTCTCTACTTAAGCCAAGAAGCTACTAGTTGAGAAGAGCTTTAATTATTCATGGATTGCTAGATTTATGTTCTATACTAGTCCTGATCATGTCATGCATACGTGTTAAGAGAAAATAAAACATATGATGTCTTGAAGGGGTGTCATGATGAACCTTTTCGAGGTCACTTTTTAGCCAAAAGAACAACCTTCAAAATCTTAACAACTAGATATTATTGGCCAAGCCTGCACAAAGATGTATCTAGATATACAAAGAAATTTGACAAGTGTCAATGAATGGGAAGACTCACTAAGTTAGATGAAATTCCTCTATATCCTCAAGTAGTTGTCACACCCTTTGAAAAATGGGGAATTGACTTTGTACGACATATTGAGCCTATTCAGAAGGCAAATCCTACATTCTAGTGTGTACTGACTATGTCACCAAATGGGCAGAAGCTAAACCCATGAAACACCCAAGGGATATCAACATGATTTTTTTTATATGAATCTATCTCTACATAGTTTGGCATTCCTAAGAAATTAAAATTTGATCAAGGGACTTAGTTTACGTCACCTTTGATAACTACTCTTGTGAAGGAGTATACTATTAAGCATGGAAAATCATCACCTTATCATCCATAGGCTAATGGTCAAGTTTAAGTTACTAATAGGGACTTGGAATCTATTATCACTAAGACTATAGCACTCAATAGGAAGGATTGGGAAACACACCTTCTTGAAGCTCTATGGGCTTACAAAACTACCTAGAAATCAACAATTGGTTTTACTCTATTTGAGCTTGTTTATGGTAAGTCAGTCATAATTTCTATTGAATTCAAATACAAAACATTGAAGACTACCTTGGAGCTTAGGATAAAATTCAATATTGCCCAAAAGGACAAAGTTCTAAGTTTAAACAATCTTGATGAATGGAGGAAATTTGCATTGAACAATACTAACCTCATTAAACACCAAAGAAAATAATGGCATGATAATTTTATCAAACAAAAAAATGTTTGTTGTAGGTGATTGGGAACTTCTTTATGAATCTAGATACCAACATAATCTAGGGAATTTTCACACACACTGGTTAGGATCATATGAGATTATTGATGCATTTCCCAATGGTGCAATTCATTTATCTACCATTGATCTCATTTACTTCAAACTACTCGTCAATGGGGACCACTTTAAAATTTACCATAAACTAGCTAGCCATCAAGAGTTCCTATATCAATTCTAGCATAATAAGGATATCATCATTCCTACAGTCACTAAGTCTAGGTCTTCCACCTTGACTCCTACTAGTTCTTGACTCTGATCAAGAGATTCATAGTAAACACTTCCTTATTTGAAGTGCTTTCTTTGCATCCATTCCACTTCAAATTTTCTTTCTTCCATCTTACCATCCATCTCGTCATTTTTGTCAATTCTAATGATCATTTCAAAATGTCTTTCTTGCATTAGTTGCTAGGTACCTTTTGCATAATTCTACATGCATTTTAGTTTATTCATATTTTTTAATGATTTGGTATTGTTTATATTTGTTCACTCTTTCTTATCCTAGCATGGTGCAACCCACGCCTTCATTTAGTTGGGGGTAGGGAAATATTTAAATGGATGTTTGATTATCTTTTTAAAAGCATTTTTTTAATTACATGTACCTTCAAAGTGCATTGAGGTGACTGGAAATAAGTGCATATTTAATATCACATGCTAGTGACTTGTCCTTCTACAGTTGTATCATTATGCGATTAAGAACATTAAAAGTAGTTATTTAACTTTTAATGATGATTTTAAATGTGTTCATGTGATGAACCTATACATGCACAAAAATCATGAAATTTGATGTAAAAGGATATTATAAGATATGGTGCATTTAACTTCTTAAGTACATGTTATTTTTCTGAAAAACCAGAGCTAGCATTGTAAGCCTTGATTTGCAAAGCTTTGAACATTAGAGTTTTTCCACAATTTAGTTGTAATAAACCATGGGTGGAGGTATATAGAGGAATGAGGTTGTTGATCATTGAGTTCTTTGGGGAGATGTAGCTAGTTGTGAAATTTTTAAGAGAAGGGGGCGGTTGGATTATTGTCTTAGTTTGGACAGATTTAACAAAGAAGTAGCCCTTCAATTTATGACCACCTTAAGAGATGGAGTTGTAATGGTTAAAGGTTTGAGAATTCAGTTCTCAAAGGAGGTTATAGCCAAGGTCACTTGGTTGCCCCAAGAGGGAAAAAAATTGGGAGAAAGAGTTTGACTTGAAGATGACTAGGGCACAATTCACCATACACTAGGACCTACCATTGGACATGGATAAGAAAGAAGGAACTTCAAGGCTATCCTTGCCAATGTATTTTATTCAATCTACTACATCCATCATTCAATATTTCACATGTGAGGGATGTTACACATATTTGTATGTCTTGCATTTAAAATTATTGGCTCACTTATTACACGCAAGTAAAGATTCCCAACTTCCTACATAACATTATTAAGAATAAATCTTGTCTAGTGCAGTCAAGAAGTAATCACTCAATCTCTCATCATGGTTTAATTAAATTAATTATTGAAAGAGAGTTAAATAAGAAAGAAATTGGGTCATGGGAGGAATTCTTGTAGTTAAAAGAGGTGGAACCTATGTTGGTTGGCCCTAGAGGCCAGGGTTTAGGACAAAGGGAAAGAATGTCTACAGGATTATGTAAAGTTGTCCCTAGAGTAGAAAATTCTCTCGAAGCCTCTCCCTCTATTCTTAAACCAAATAAGAAATTTATTTACAAGGCTAAACCCTCCATTGTTAGCAAGAAGAAAAGCAAAGAGGTAGAAATTGCTAGTGCTCTCAAAGCCCCATTATATATTAAAATTGGGTCTTCCACTGAGAAGGAAAAAGCTAAAATTTTAGAACCTAAATCACAAAGGCTAGAATAATCAGATGAGGAGAGCAACCTTAATGAACCCCTACACTCTCATGCAAATGAAGACTTACAAAAACCTCGTGAAGTGCTCATGGTAGAAAAAATTGTAAGTAGGTAGAAATGAAAGAGTTCCCCATGCCTGTCAACACCACCCACAAGGAAAAGTGCCATACTCTGTAAGAGTAGGGTTCTAGAGGCCTCTATTTCCATAATTACCCCTAAGGTGTATGGAAGTGAAAGGGAGCTCTTTCTAAAGGAAAAACTATCACAAACTAAAGCTAGTGCAAATGAGAGTAAAACCCAAAATCTACAACCTATAGTTGAGTGTAGTATTAATTATGTGCTTATTGATAGCAATAAGGAATCTGATGAGATTGAAATGTCTAAGGAATTCTATAGAACTCCCTTCATAGAATTATCCAGAATTTAGACTTGAAATTGTTAAAGAAGTATTCAAAAAACTAGATCAAGAAGGGTTAGACACATTAGATGCAATAGTCATAGAATCTAGTAAGGAAGAAAAAGAGGAAATAGTTATTGTCATAAGAAAAAGAGGGTGTTCTACACTACAAAATGTTAACAAAACTCATCATTTAGTACCTAAATGGATAGACCTCTTTCATTGTGAGCCATTGCCACCACCAGATTTATCCACACCTTTTTCTGTACGAATTAATTTGTTTCAACAACTATTATGGGGAAGAGCTCAATCGAATTTGGAAAAATAAAAATTAAAGCATGTTATTGATGAGAAAAGCTACTAGTTGAAACAAAGTTTAGATTAGAATGAAGTTTTGAAGAGAAGAATTGAGCACATTACAATATTGATTCCTAAGTTAATGGAATGTAGGGTGGCATCGCCAATATATGCTCTATTTCTTAAACAACAATTTGCAAATTATAAGTTAACTATAATTGTGGAAGGTCTTAACCCCTATGTCTCTACCCCAAATGAATTTTATGATGCATTTCAATCTATTCCTATGGCCTTGAAAATTTTATTGTGTGAATTGTATCTTCACATTTTGGCATTTCCTAATGATACTAAATGGAACCTAGTCCCGTATGTAGGGGATGTACAGTTGAGGGAAGCAATGTCATGGATACAAAATGAAGTAAGAAGAGAAAATAAAGTTTCATCCTATAGGGAAAGTAAGATGATAGCACCTTTGTTCATAAGGCCAGAAGTCCAACATTCTAGACGAACATGGCTGGATTGGATTTCTATTTTGGGAAATTTTGTAGGACATGGTAAGGTGAGTACAATCAAAGAGTGGGCTTTTATAGACTAGGAATAACATTTATCTCAAAATTTTGAAACACCAATTGGTGCCTCAAGGAAGAAATGGGTTAGAATGCCACATAATCTAACAATAAGAGAACCTGACTCTCCACAAAATCTAACTCTTGCTACAATACAGATTCCTTGGTATATCGACTTGGGGAGAAATCAATGCAAACATTTTTTACCATTAAGATATCAACCCCCAATTCTCTTGTAGCCTCTACTAGTAGTAAATGACAATGTAGAAGATCATGACATGACTATTGAAGTTTGGTACTAGAAGAGGCTCAAGAAAAATTATGGTTACTTTGATTACATGAGGAATGAGCCAGGTGAAAGGACACCTAGTGACTAGAGAGTGCGGGCCCAGATCAAGAACTTTATGATTGCTGGAGAATATCAATAGTTCAGTTGGGGAGAATGATGATCCTTTAAAAGACCATTATTTTGAGAACCTTTTATCTTTTTTTTAAAAAAAAATTATCTTGCAAGAAACATTCTATGACTCTATGGTTTAAGCAAAAGAACTTATGTTTTATTAATATACTATCTATATGTTGAGACGTGAAGATTGGAGTATAGATTGTTCAATTATGTTGTGTTTTCTTGGAACTATGGTTTTTTATAGTTTAATGAAGGAATATTACATGCTAATAAACATTTCCTCCTCCATGCTATGTTGGGTAGGTTCCTTCCTACAGCTATAGGATTTTCAAGAGTGATAATTTGAACATTATACATTTTCTAACATTGATGATGAAATGAATACATGTATGTAGAAGTTATTGTGTTTGAATCTTTGTAGGTGTTTCCTATGCATATTGAAACAACATTTAAGAAATAAGTCAAAGCCAACCAGATGATTGATGAATCACCATGTAAGTAGATTATGGTGCAAATTCTATTATGGCGGCGCATGAAGATAGCTTCCTAAACCTACTATATTCTTGGAGTAGTTAAACCATAATTAATATTGTTTTTGCTGTAAACTTTATAATTTGTAATTGATTTTCATTGATGGTGTAATCGAAGTAGTAGGAAGTTGTTGAAGTTTTTCTTTAAATAATTTTTGATGTAACCATGAAAAAGGATTTTGGATTATTGATCTATCCCTAGTTTTGACTAGAAGGAAAATAGAGTAAATTTTCATGTTTAGTAGAGTAGAATCTTATTTTTAAATGTAATCTCTTATTATGAATGAATAGAATACAGAGTTCAAGTTTCCACCTTTAGACTTGATTGTTTTTTTGCACTCATCTAGGAGGGCCCACTTGGTGAGTGAACTGATTTGTTAGAATAGATTTCCTTTCTTAGTTTATTTCCTTGCAAATTAGACTTCTGCTATTCCTATAGCCATTGATAATAGAGTCATTGAATTGTTCCTACAACATATGTGTTTAAATAGATTTATTGTTTTTAGCATTACTCTAAGCTTTAAGGCAAACGTCATTTCAATTCCTAGCTTAGTTTCCCTCAAAATTTCTTTCCTATTGTAGTTGTAATGACTTAAAGAGGAATCAAAGAATATACATTACAACCACCTTCTCAAGCTTACACTCTTGAGTTGACAAATAAAATGAACTCAATATGTTATTCTTAGGAAAATACATTATTTTTTCTAATCATGGATCAATGTAGAGGGATGTCCAATCCTTTATTACTAAAGTATTTAGTTGACTGGCCACCTCTCCATCAATCAAACAAATGATAGTACTCAAATCATCTAAGAAATTGTCTTACCAACAAATACTAGTTTCACATTAATGAAAAAACAATGATTGAAATAGATTCTCATAATTTTAATAATTTGTTTTCAATAATCTCCCTCTTTGCCATTGATTGAAAACCATACCAACAATAATACCATAAAGAAAATAATTCTTTGTATTTTATCTCTCCCTCTATCATTAGTTTTTAACTTCTGTATAGATTACAAAACTCTATTCTAATCAAAAAAATTCTAATTAGTAAACAATTAGCTCTTCCTTGTGACTCCCTTCAGTAGCCATCTTGTAGTTCTCTAGTTTTGTTGAGCACTCCCTCTTTGAGGAATCTATTTTCTCTATTCTTATCTCTCCCAAAACACTTTCTCCCTCTTACTAGGTAGGAAGTGTTTTTTCCCTCTTTAGTAAACATCAGATACATTATCTCCCTCTGAGTAGATATATATAATAATTCTCCCTCTTGCTCATCTATATTTCTTTGTATATTGGTATCCTTAATTCTCTCTCTTTGACAACAATGCCAAAGACTTGTCGTCTTAATATTTAGATATAAACATTTTTAGTTTCTCCCTTTGTCACCTAACTTGTGATTGATTTACTATTTTAGCTCTTTGATTACTTTAGGCAGCTCCCAAAGTAACATACATTGCATCAAGTTTTAAGATACAATATTCAACTCCAGTTGATGCAGGGAACTTCTCATGCTTCTTAAATATATTCTTGAACTAACTCTCTTAAATAATGATACTTGATCACAATGTGCTTAGTCTTTTTATGCATCATAGGGTTCTTTGATATATTGATAGCACTTGTATTATCACAATAAAGTATCATAGGTTCAATTATTTCCTCCTTCATACCATTGATTAACTATTTGATTTATATAATGTTTGTACAATTTACTGTAACAATAACATATTCAACTTTAGCAGTAGATTGAGATATACAGTTACGTTTCTTGCTAGTCCAACACAATCAACATTAGTGTAGGATCTCAATTCAAACTTCTCATTTTTCTTGTAGTATAGACCATAGTCTTTTATTCCTTTTAGATATCTCATTATACTTTTAGCAACCATCAAATGATTCTCCCTAGGATTAGTAGAGAAAATTGTAACTATCCCAATAGATAATCCAATATCAGGTCTGTAATACACTACGTATTGCAATTTTCCAATCATAGACCTATACTATGTTTTATTTACCTCAGTTGAATCATCATTCTTTGAAAATTTATGTCCTAACACCATAGGTGTAGTTACTAGCTTGGAATCTTCTAATCTAAAATTTTTCAATATCTCCTTCACATATCTGGACTGAGTGATGTATATACCATATTTCATTTGATTTACTTGCAATCCCACAAAGAACATGATCTCTCCAAACATAGACATCTCAAATTCTTTTTTCATTTCATATGTTAAAACTTTACATAAACCATCTTGACCTCCAAATATGACATTATCAACAAAAATTTCAAATAGTAAAATACATTTTCCTCGATTTGTCTTCGAGTACACATTACTATTATCATTAGTCCTCTCAAATCCAATTTTCACAAATAATTATGAAGCCTTTCATGCCATGTTCTTGGTGCTTGTTTCAATCCATATAAAGCTTTTTGTAGTTTACAGACCATGTTCTTGTTGTCAGCATCAAAAAAACCTTCTAGTTGTTCTATATAAACCTCTTCTTCTAATTTACCATTCAAAAATGTAGACTTGACATTCATTTGATAAACTTTGAAATCTTTGTATATATAGTAAGAAAGAAGAGTTCTTACTCATAATCTTGCAATAGGGGAATATGTTTCACCATAGTCTATCCCTTCTTCTTGTGCATATCCCTTGCAAACTAATCTTTCTTTGTTCCTTGTGACTTCAAAATTTTTCATCTATCTTATTTCTAAGAACCCACTTGGTGTCAATCATATTTTTATCTTCTAGTCTGGAAACTAGAGTCCATGTCTCATTCTTCTCAATCTGGTCAATCTCTTCTTTTGTGGCTTTACTCCAGTCCTCATTCTCTAAAGCACCTTTCATTGTCTTTGGTTCATGCATGTTAAGAAAACATGTATTGCTTCTCAACTTGTTTCTTGTCATACATTTTGTATTTCTATCTCCAATAATTTATTCTATAGGGTGATGTCTCTTGACATACTTTGACAATCTTGGTGCAGCTCTACTTTCTTCCTCTAGTTTGTCAACTTCTAAGTCACTATGTACTTCCCTTCTAGGTATTTCAGCATCTCTTTCATGTATACTAATCTTAGAATCAAAATGTGCCTCAGCTTCATTCTATAACTTGACACTTGATTGTAGCTCAACTCCTAAATGCAACTTGACATTCATAATATTAGACTTGGTAGTCACTGAAACTTGCTATTGATTTGAAACTTGATTTATAGTTTTTTCATTAGTAGGCATACCTTCATTGAAGTATACAAAATATTTTCATTTGTCTAGTTCCTTCTTAGGTTCAGTGTTATGTACCTCTATATATTCATCAAATTTCACATTTGTAGTTTCCACAATTCTGTTAGTGTTAGTATTTAAACACTTATAAGCTTTACTTCTTGTGGAATAGCAAAGGAATATACCTTCTTCACTTTTTGCATCTAATTTTCCATTCCTATTATCCTTGAGAATATAGAATTTTCTTCCAAATACCTTAAAATATTTTACAAAAGGTAAATATCCATACCATAGTTCAAAAGGTGTTGAATGAGTACCTTTCTTGACTTGCACATGGTTCAAGGTGTAGATAGTTGTACTTACATCCTCTCTCCAGTATTTCAAAGCAACATTCTTATCTATTATGAGTGTCCTAGCACAAACCATTACAAATTTGTTCCTCCTTTAACAAATTCCATTCTGTGGAGGGTAACTAGGTGCAGATGATTGTCTTTTGATTCCTCTATCATTACAAAACATCTCAAACTCACTTGATGTGAATTCTCCTCCTCTATTAGATCTCATACATTTCAAACTTTTACCTATTTCCTTCTCAAATCTAGCTAAGTACAACTTAAAAATTTGAAAGGCATTAGATTTCTATTTTAGAAACATGACAATCATCATCCTAGAATAATCATCAACGAAAAACATAATCTACTTCTCACCTTTCTAGTTGTTCCCTTCAATTGGTCCACCCAAGTTAGTATGAACAATCTCAAAAATTCTTTTACAGGTGTGAGTCTTACTCTTAAAGATAGACTTTGTCATTTTGCCTAACTGACATTGTTTACAAATTATATTATTAGGTTTCTTCAACTTAGGAAAATCTCTCACTCTTTTCATGTTACTGATACTAACCAATTCATCAAAATTAACATGACATAACCTCTTGTGCCATAGCCACACATCATCATATTCAACAACTAGACAAGTATCATCATTCATATCAAGGTAGAATAGATTACCTCTAGTTTGATCACCTTTTCCAATTAGCTTTCCATCAATGTCATATATCTTAGTAATCTTATTTTCAAACTCAACCTTGTAGCCTAAAATATTCAATTGTGACACACTCAATAGATTATAGTTAAGTCCTTCAACAGAATAAGGATTGTCACATGAAATCTTTTTTGTGAGTTTGATAGAACCTTTTCCTTTTATCATACATGGTTCAACATTACCAAAACTTATACTATTTTCCATCATAACAATTCAAGTTAATGAACTTACTTTTATCTCCAGTCATGTGATGTGAACACCCATTTTCAATGATCCATCTATCGTTCTTTTTCACACAAGACACTAGTGCAGTTTCCTCATCCTCATCAAATTCATCCTTCATTGCAACATACACCACTTCATCATCATTTTTGTTTGATCCATATTTGGTTTCTTCTTCTGCAATGTCGAAAGACTTCTTACCTTTATCTTTGTAATCTTTTCTATCTTTATCTCTCTTACTTTTGTATTTTTGTTCATCTTTATAGTTCTTCTTCTCTAGACATCTTGTAGCAATATGACCAACCTCATTGCAATTAAAACACATAATAGGTAACTTACCTTTGGATTTTCCTTTTCCTCTATGAAATCTCCTTGCAAGTAGTTCTTCAAGTTGTTCCATATCTTCCGCATTTGTATCACTATCACTAGAAACATACATTAGCTTTTTGTTCTTCTTCTTGTCAGGTTTCTTTAATGACAGCTTAGCTTTCAAAGTAGATTCCACATTGTTAGATTTGAAGTTGTCAAAATTAGATAGCTCAAAAGAAGTGAGTCTACCTACTGTATATGAAAAATGTTAGTATGCTAATAGAAACCAAATTTAAATAAAGCTTCTACAAACTAAACAAAATTCATAAACTTCAAGATAGACTAAGATGAGCTCTTAATTGAGAATATGAGCCATTAGTGGGCTCTCTCAATAAGAAGCTCTCTTGTTGAGTAGCTTTGTCTAAATAGATAGGATGTATGCTCAAGCTTTATGCTTCAAAAAGGGCTTCAATGGATGATTGTAGATTTTTGGTGTGGATAGATGGATTTAGTATGGATTTGGCTCTCAAAATAGCATTATAACTTTACTTCATGGATTGTGTTATTTTGCAAAGGGGAAGGATCCAATTTATAGGCAAGAGGCTTGAGGGATTGAGGGCTAAGATGCAAGGATGGGAAAAAGCTTATGGAAGGCTCAGATTACATGAGAGGAGAGCACATGGATTGTGCTTCCTTATAGCCAATCAAGGAGTGACACATGTCACATGGTGAGAGGATGGAGGAAAGGGCAAGGATGAGTCAACAAAGGAGGCTCAAGAGATAAAATCTTCATAAAGACCCTCATAATGACTTGTAAGAGCAATAAAAGGGCTTGTAAGAGTCATTTATGACCTAGTGGACTTCATAAAGTTTTATGGTTGAGATATTTTGAGGGTGATGAGAGAAAATTCGACTTGGAATTGGTTAGGAAGGTTTTAAGCTTGCTTAGGCTTGTGCAAATGATTAGAGGATGGATTAGGATGGTTTAGGATTAGCTTAGGGATAGGCAAGTGGATGGCATTTAATGAGGGTGGGTGAAGGAGGAGATATTTGTTAACTTTGGCTTGGGTTAGTAAGTTTTAACCCATGTTTAGGGAATGTGACAAGGTTAGGAGGGGATTAGGATTAGGTTTAAAGACATCTTCTAGAAGAGTCTAGATTTTGGATGAGGATAAAGACTTTCTAGAATAGTCTAGAATTTTCTAGGATGAGGATGAAGACTTTCTAGAAGAGTCTAGAACTTCTTAGGGTGAGGATAAATTAGATTTTTAGGAAATAAATAAAGTTTTATTTATTTCAAGGGTTTGGGTTGAGGAGATATTTATTAAAACTTTTTTAATAAACATGAGGATTAATATTTAATTTTAATTAAATATTTTGAGTTGGGATTAGGGGTAGGAAATGATGGGATTAGCCTTTAATCAAAATTAAAGAAGGATTAGAAGATTTTGGAAGAGGTTATTGGTCATAAGGAAATTGGCCAACTTTTGAGAAAAAAATAAATTTTTTATTTATTTTAGGATTTTTGGTCAATTTATTAATTAAATAATTAATAAATAAGGAAATAATGTTTAAATAAGATTTAAACATTTTTGGGAGGGATTCCTTAATTAAATATTTTTAATTAAGATAAAAGGATTTAATGGCATAAAAATTAATTAATTAATTAATTAATTAATTAATTAATAAATGATGATGTCATCAGAAATTTTTCAGAAAATAAAAATACTTTATTTTCTAAAGCATTTTTAGGTGTCTACATTTTGCCCCTCTTTGATGTGATGCCGCAAGTGGCATGACATCAAAGATAAGAAAATAAGATGCCCAAGGCTAGAGCAGAAGAGGAGAGAATGGACTATGAGATGCCCCCTCAAGAAGGCAGCGGGGAGAGAAAGCGAGGCTTGGTGGCTTCTTGAAAAATACAAGAATCTGGGATGAGCAAGGAGACTCAAATTGGATTAAGAGAAGAGGTTTAGTTAGCTCAAACTCTTACTATGGGAGAATGATAAAGGGAGAATCAGAGGCACAAGAGGAAGCAAGCTTAAGATCTCAGGGATTGTAGAGGATGAAGGAGCGGAGCGTTATAAAAAAGAATCCAGGATAGGGAGATGGATGAGGGGATTATAAGGATGATGCAACAGGATTTCAAAGAGTTAGATTGGCGAAAGATGGGTTTCGAAGATCCCTAGGACTAGGATTGTGGATCTCGAAAGATGAGGCTTGGTGGGTTGATTTGGATTGGTGGATCCCTAAGACTAGGATTGTGGATCCCTAAAGCTAAGAGTGATGAGTGATTCAAAGAGATACTGATGCATCAGCTGGGGTAGGAGAGACGGATTCTAGATATGGATGGGGGATAATGGAGATGAAGGAAAACCATTGAAGCTTTTTGAGCGGGGGGATACTTCAAAGAGAAGTACCACCATGTAGTTGAGCACTAGATTTTCTATAGGACTATTGGTTAATTGCCAAGGTTACCAAGAACATCAAGGCATGTTCACCAACTGTCCAGAGGACTGACAAACTGACTCAAAACAAACACGCAAGGATTACCCCAGTATCACACATGAGTCCAAGAGGAAGCAGTGTGGAACCGACACTAGGTAACCCACAAGCAGAAAACAAAAAACAAGAAAAAGACCTGATCAAGACCTTACGCTCTAATTGCCCCATTCGCAGCATACCAAGATATGGAAGATCATGGCAACCTTGAGGAGGGAACAAGGAGATTGCTTGGAAAAGATATTTCAAGACCCAAAAGGGAAGATCCCAAATCAAAAGAAAGCGAAATTCCAAAAGAGAACTATTTGCCAATGAGATGGGTAGGATGAGGTACTAACAGACCAAGATCAGACATGAGGAAAGCTATATCCTACAAGGATCTATCGGAGAGCACCTAAGCTGATGGATCGGGATGAGTGGTGCGTCTGGCAAGCTGAACTAAGAAGGATAACACTTTGGTGACAGGAGATCTAGCTAAAGGATGCATTGAAATAGCTAAACAAGTTGTGTGGTGTGTGCAAGATGCTAATCAAGGAGGAATGAACACGAAAGTTGGATAGATACAATGGTACTAAGCTAAAGAGGATGTACAAGCTGACAGACCAAGATATTTACAAGTGAGCTAATCAAGATATGGTACAAGCTAACAGACCAAGATAGTTACAAGTAGGCAAAAGCTCAGGATGAGAGGATAGCGGGATGGTTCGATGTTGTGCAAGATGCGAAAGCTAAGGGTGGGGTGATAGCGAAAGATATGGATTTGGCAGGATGCATCCAATGATGATGAGAGATTTTGTGACCAAGGATAGCTAGAGGAGCAGGATGAGATGGATGGATAGGATGGTAGATAGCTAGGATTATGATGGATATAGAGAGATGACATTGGGTTTTCATGAGGATAGCCTAGAGCTAGATACCAATGACAAGGGAGGATGGACAAGACAAGATCTCCAAGGAATATAGTGCCCCCAATTAGAAGATAACATGCGGAAGGAGGTCTTATGATGGATGTGATAGGATTGAAGCTAGGATGGAAAAAGCTAAAGGGGCTAGGGAGATGGATGATAGCTGAGATGATTGGCTGAAGCTGCATAAGATTAGTGGATGGTGTGAGATGGAAGCTAGAGGATGGAGGATAGGTCGATAGATTGGAAGATGGAGTTGGATGTCAAGAGATGACCAAAAGCATGAGGGTGATAGGCTAAGCTGGGGATGGCAGGATTACGCATGACGCTTGTTTGCCAAGTTTTCATCATGGTACTTGTCCAAGGTGCTTGAATTGCCAAGTTTTCACCAGTGGATGCTTTATTTTTCTTTTCATTTTTGACTTTTTGACTTTGGACTTAGCTGGAATGATTTTGGATTTCTTTAGCTATTTTGGCTTTTTTGGGATTTTTCACTGGCTGTTGGAATGTTCAATTTTGTTGCTAGCTGTTGGTACACCAGATGTGTGATTTATGCAATAGATTGGATTATATGGGATTGATGGTAGGAGATGGAGGGATGAAAATGCTAGAAAGGAGCATGAGACGGGGATGCTTGCAAGAGCAACATTGGCACATGTTGGGGTGGGTGTGAAAAGAGCATATGGGGGATAGATGGTAGATGCGGGCGTGATGGAGGATTTGTGGAAGCGTGCTTGGGGATATAGGCACCCAAGATGGAGTTAGGATATGGGGGAAATGAGTCACTAGATGGGGGATTAGCAATGGTGGATGCCATTATGCATTGAGTTTCAACTTTTTTCTTGGGGATCCACATGGTTTTGGATTTTCTTTTCATAGGCTTTTGCATTGTTTTGCATTCTTTGATTGGATTTTGCCTTTTTGGAGTATGTCTTTTAGAATAGACATATGATTGCCTAGGATGTGGATTTTTAGCTTTATGCATTTTGAAGTTGGCATTTACATTGTTGTGGTAAGATTTGGGAAGATGGTTAGGAGAAGCTTTGTGAGATGGAGAGGATTTGAAAGAGCATGTAGGGGGATGATGATGGATGATGTGCCCTGATATATGCCTTTGTTGATCTTGCATAGGAATGGATGGAATAGGATTTTTATGATGGCTAATAGGAGGATGGAGGATGGTAGATTTTGGGACATAGGGACCCAAAATGGATTTAGCGGATGAAGGGGGGATATGGTAGGTTGTTTTGGGTTGCAAAGATGGTGGAGGGGGGATGACATAAGATTTCTTGAAGGAGTGATGGGAGGCTGGCATGGTGGGCTTGGAGATAGGCTTGGTTTGGGGGTGTGGTGTACCAACACCTTTAGATGGCGAGCCTTTGGATACATATCCAAGACCATGAAATCCTAGATTTTTTTGTGCAATAATAGGCTCTCTGATTCCTTGCTCTTGTGGTCCTAAACCTTGACCTTGATAATCCCATCGATTGAGCATTTGAACAAGCTGAGGAAACTTTTTGCTTGCAGAAAATGGTAGAAGTGATTTATTAGGTGTATCGCAATGGGGAGATACTATTCTTAATTCTTTTGCCGAGAGAGGGCCACCGTGGATGAATGTAAGTGAACCAAGAGGGTAGATTATAGATGGTGGAATAGCTTGGATAGGTGGTAAGATGGAAGCATGGAGCGGGGGAGATGGAAGGATAGGATCTTGATGTAGCTGGTGGGATAACAAGATATCTTGTAGTGGAGGAGATATGGCTTGAGGTTTTGGAGATGGAGGAGATGGTGACTGCACTATGGATGGAAGACATGGTATGATGATATCTTCATTTATGCTTTGGGGGATGTCAACATGCTTTTGGGCAAGATCTTGATAGGATTGGTTTGCAGTGGATGGTGCGATAGGAGGTGAAGGGATGGATTCTTCAAAGGTAGCAGATGGATAGATGGTAGATTCAGTAGTGGAGATGGGTGAGTAGAAGATGGATGCATAAGGGTCATTACGAGAGATTTGGGAAATGCTTAGAGGCGATGTGGATAGGATTTGGAGGGATTTGACAGGTGGTGGGATTTTGATGCTTGTAGGAAGTGGAAGGATTTTAAGCAATTTGATGGATGGTATGGGGATGATAACTATGGGAGATGGAGGTGATATTATAGATGGGGAAGCTTCATCACTGAATACTTCACATGGTTGGATTAGATGACATGGCTTATCGACTGTTGGAGGCAACTTTTCTTGTATTTCCTCTAGGAGATTCCTTGGAGACTCGTGTGTCAAAGGTGGAGGTGGATTGACAGGAATAGCTAGTGTGATGGGGGTGGAAGATTGGAAGCTTGGTTGATGGGGTGATGGAGGGGAAGCTGGAATATCAGATGGCATGACTAGATAGTTTGGAATAACTCTTGGATTTTGGGGGATGCTTGGGGGAATTTTTCTAAGGCTTTCAATATACCCGTCATAGTCAACAAGATTTTCATCATCATTGGAATAGGAGGTGGCGGGAGCAAGGACAATGCGACCAAACACATCATGATAGGATTGGTACTTCATGCTTTGATGATGAGTTTGATGGGGATGGGGTCTTGCATATGGATGAACACGGAAGCTCATGGTTGGATTTGGGTTAAGCACAGATTTTGGATTGGCTGATGAAAGATTTCCTAGGGAGAGTCAAAGTTGTATGACAGACCTAAGGAGGATTGGCTAGAGATTTTTGGCTTTCTTGTGGGTGGAAGACTTCAAGGGTATGCTATCAAAAAGTGAGAGTTTTGCTTTCCTATGTGCAGGATTCGGTGGTGGCTGTGTCAACTTGAGGATAGACTAATGATCCTATGGGCATGACACGAGATTGACCACTTGTGGATCCCAACCTTTAGCTCAAGGTGATGAGGGATACAAGTGACAAAGCTGGATTACCCTAGACAAAGCTCTATCAAAGGGATAACCTTGGTGAGGCTGGTGGATTGGTCGGATTGATTAGATAGCAAATTCTACCAGAATGACAACAACTCTTTAAAGGCTTGGGTGTGATTTTGGATTGGGTTGCTAGCTGGCTGGGGGGGATGATTTGGATGGACTTTGGATTTGGGATTGTTCTAAAGCAAAGAACTAGATAGATTTGGTTGCAATGGGGGAGCTTGGATGATTTTCTGATAAGGCAGTGACTACGCTAAGTATGCCTTGAGCTGGGAGATTTCTACTTTTTCAGGATTTCAACCAAAATTGGAAAATATTCATTCAAAAGCTATGAACAAACAAGCAGACAAAAGTTTTCAGCAAGCACGTCAAACACACCAACATCCTAGGAAGCTTTCTACAAGGATGAAATTTGGTTTAGCTAGGGAGTCCTCGATATACGCAAAGTACGTGAGTCCCAAATCCGTAGATGAAACCAAAAAGATGTCACACAATCGAGAGGAGCGGTAACCCACTTCTCCTCTTTCACTTCTCAAGGGTATAAAGTTCCTTGAGGCTTAGCCCGAGTGACAAGAATCTTGATTCCAAGAGAGGTGTCTTTCGATTCACCTCCCAATCTTTATACTCCGCCGGAATGCTGGAGTTGAGGTCGTCCCAAGGGGTGATGAAATCCCCAAGCAGGCCTCCTAAAAAGCTAAGACAAGATTTTGGATCCTAATCTTATGCACCCAAGATGGCCTTGAAAGACGACAAAGGGAGAGAAGACTTGGATGATCTTGGGCTAAAAGACAGAATTCTTTTCCAACCGACGCTTAAGTTTTCTGATCTAGACTTTGCAAGCACTCATGTTTAAGATACAATGTTTATTCCAACTTTGAAGCATCAACAAAAAATAAAATCGATCGAAGAATGCGAACAAGAAGAAGAGTTAGGGTCAACAAGAAAGTAAACCCGCGTGCCCGGAGGCCCTCCACATCAAGTATCGATTGATTTTTCTTTAAGGCATTCAAGATTGAGTGTGAGTTTATTTTAAGCCCAAAACAAAGGTGTGTGAGATTCGATTTCAAGCGTACGCCCGGAGGCCCTCCACGTCAAGATTTTTCCAATTTTTATGCCCAAATGAAGTGTGAGCGAGATTAATGCGCATTCAAGGAATTTTATAACTTAGAAAAACCACTAAAGACCCAAGTGAGTGGAGTTTGATCTTTGTGGAGCACTTAACACCCTCTTAGGTAGACCCATCCCCATAGGTGGCACTGAGATTGCAACCAATGGTTAAATTGATGGGTGATTAAAGAGGGTGAGTCCAACTAAAAACTCACTCAAAGCGTCTTTATTAGTTTTTATAACTTAGAAGATTTAAAAAATGTGTATTTTTTTTATGCCCCAAAAGATGATTATTTGATCTATGGCATTCAAGATTGGATTTTGTTGTTTTAATCATGCATTCATAAAAAAAACAAACTTGATTTTAATCCATGGCACTCAAGAGTGATTTTAGCAACATGCATTCAAAGACAAGTGATTAAACATTCAAGTTTTTTCCTTTGAGCATTCAAGATTGAGATTTTGTGTGTTATTTTAAGAACTTTGAAGTACTTTGTTTTAACCTTAGATCATTCAAGATTGTTTTTGGACTCAAAAGTGAAAATGACTCTTTGGACTTTGCTTTTCATTCAAGATTTTGTGTTCTAGTTTGCATGTTTTAAGCCCAAAAATGATATTCCTAGATTGTTTTGATGCATGAAAATCCTAAGAAACATTCAAGATTTTGCAATAAGACATTTGTTTGGAACAAATAACAAAGCTTTTAGGACAATTTTTGGCAACCATTTAGGACTCTTAGTTTTCATGAAATTTTTTTAAAAGAACTTTAGTGTGCACTTAGTGTTGATTTTAAACCTTTTGAAATAGAAACTTGAAGTTCTTTTTAAATTCCCAAAAATGAAGTGTTCCTAATTTTGCATGAATGCATCTAAAACCTTGATGTTGCAAGGATGCAAATGATTAGATTGGTTTAGTTTCACTTGTTAAAAGATTTTTACTTTTTTGCAAATTTTTAATTTTTCAATGGATTTAAGTATGATTTGGGGGTTCATTTTAAGCACCAAAAAGAAGTGTGTATGATTTTGCTTCCTTAAAAAAAAAATGGCCAAGATCTCCCGCAAGAAGAAGAAGAAGAAGTAGATGGAATAAGAAGAATATAGACAAGAAGAGGAAGAAGAATCCCAAGTGCTTTCTCCACCTATAAGCTTGAAAAATCTGCAAACACTATGAGATTGACTATGAGTTCCTTTGTCTTCTTCATGCTCATGTAGACCTACAAAACCAATTTATACAATCCTACCAATCACAAAAACAAGAAAAATTAGCCAAAATCAGCAAATGACATACAAAACTTGACTAAAAAAGCTAATGAAGATGACCCATGCGGGGTCCCACCGGGCGTGCCAAAATGTATATGAAAAATGTTAGTATGCTAATAGAAACCAAATTTAAATAAAGCTTCTACAAACTAAACAAAATTCATAAACTTCAAGATAGACTAAGATGAGCTCTTAATTGAGAATATGAGCCATTAGTGGGCTCTCTCAATAAGAAGCTCTCTTGTTGAGTAGCTTTGTCTAAATAGATAGGATGTATGCTCAAGCTTTATGCTTCAAAAAGGGCTTCAATGGATGATTGTAGATTTTTGGTGTGGATAGATGGATTTAGTATGGATTTGGCTCTCAAAATAGCATTATAACTTTACTTCATGGATTGTGTTATTTTGCAAAGGGGAAGGATCCAATTTATAGGCAAGAGGCTTGAGGGATTGAGGGCTAAGATGCAAGGATGGGAAAAAGCTTATGGAAGGCTCAGATTACATGAGAGGAGAGCACATGGATTGTGCTTCCTTATAGCCAATCAAGGAGTGACACATGTCACATGGTGAGAGGATGGAGGAAAGGGCAAGGATGAGTCAACAAAGGAGGCTCAAGAGATAAAATCTTCATAAAGACCCTCATAATGACTTGTAAGAGCAATAAAAGGGCTTGTAAGAGTCATTTATGACCTAGTGGACTTCATAAAGTTTTATGGTTGAGATATTTTGAGGGTGATGAGAGAAAATTCGACTTGGAATTGGTTAGGAAGGTTTTAAGCTTGCTTAGGCTTGTGCAAATGATTAGATGATGGATTAGGATGGTTTAGGATTAGCTTAGGGATAGGCAAGTGGATGGCATTTAATGAGGGTGGGTGAAGGAGGAGATATTTGTTAACTTTGGCTTGGGTTAGTAAGTTTTAACCCATGTTTAGGGAATGTGACAAGGTTAGGAGGGGATTAGGATTAGGTTTAAAGACATCTTCTAGAAGAGTCTAGATTTTGGATGAGGATAAAGACTTTCTAGAATAGTCTAGAATTTTCTAGGATGAGGATGAAGACTTTCTAGAAGAGTCTAGAACTTCTTAGGGTGAGGATAAATTAGATTTTTAGGAAATAAATAAAGTTTTATTTATTTCAAGGGTTTGGGTTGAGGAGATATTTATTAAAACTTTTTTAATAAACATGAGGATTAATATTTAATTTTAATTAAATATTTTGAGTTGGGATTAGGGGTAGGAAATGATGGGATTAGCCTTTAATCAAAATTAAAGAAGGATTAGAAGATTTTGGAAGAGGTTATTGGTCATAAGGAAATTGGCCAACTTTTGAGAAAAAAATAAATTTTTTATTTATTTTAGGATTTTTGGTCAATTTATTAATTAAATAATTAATAAATAAGGAAATAATGTTTAAATAAGATTTAAACATTTTTGGGAGGGATTCCTTAATTAAATATTTTTAATTAAGATAAAAGGATTTAATGGCATAAAAATTAATTAATTAATTAATTAATTAATTAATTAATAAATGATGATGTCATCAGAAATTTTTCAGAAAATAAAAATACTTTATTTTCTAAAGGATTTTTAGGTGTCTACACCTACTAGAACTTCAAGAGTCAGATTAGAATTTGGTATACATCCCATTTCTTGTATGGTAGAAACTCTAATAGCATAAATGGGAACAAATTTTCTCAATACTTTACTTACCACACTATCATCATCTATGTTACCATTTTCTCATTCTATAGCATTAACAACATCTTTTATCCTAGAGCAATATTGAGCAATATTTTCACCTTGCATTCTCATTTTATCAAACTTACCTCTAAGACTTTCAGATTTGGATCTCAAAACATTTCTATCTCCTTGAGAAATGGTGTGAAGAATATCCCACGTCTTCTTTGCTGTGTCGCAACCCTTGATGTCATCAAACTTGACATAACTTAGGGAAGAGGCAATCTCCAACATTGCCCAGTTGTGTTATTTTTCCTTTTTTAGATCTTTAGCAGTTAGGGCTCTAGTAGGATCAACATTCTAAGTAGTAATGGTAGATTGTGTGGGATCTCCAAGACCTCCTAGATGTAGCTTCATCAGACTTTTCTATGCAAGGAAATTGTCCTTGTTGAGCTTGAGTACTTCTCTTTTTGGCATCTTTATCTTTTTTCATCTAGTGCCTTCAAACTAGTCCTCTTAAGCAGATAGCTCTGATAGCAATTGTTAGAATTCTTTAGAATAATTGAGAGGGGAGAGGGATGAATTAGTTATGAAAGGACCAAATGTACAAATAAAACTTTTCACAACTTAGTGAACCCATATCCATAGAACATATTCATTATGCATGCATCCATATTAGATCATACAACTCTTAAACTTGTAGGTTATTGTCAAATCAACTTTGTAGAAATGTAAGCATGAAACATAATAGATTCAATGACACATTTGAGACAATGATTTTATGTGGAAACCCAATTTGGGAAAAACCAGCAGTATCATGCCACTAATTCTCACTCCTCTAAAGTGATGCTTTGTGAAAGGCCAACCCTATTAAAGGTTACAATGCACACTATTAAATGTGACCTAGTTAGAGGATTTCAATCACTATATTAAGAGTGAACCTTGTTAGAGGATTTTAGACCATTCACTTCAAATGTCACTTGGTTAAAGGATTTACAAATGACTATTAAGCAAATCTTAATCCAAACAATTTACCCGAGACTGGTACAATGATTGGAAAGTAATAGTAAGGCTTGATTTGATAACAACTTACAACTCACTTGCAAATTATAGATCTTTGTTCCACTCCTCGACTCTTCTTGGCTTTCACACACTTCATCTTTGATAGCTTTTTTACCCTTCAAGCATTCATCCTCTTAAGCCTTCCTTCACTTCATGCCAATTGAAGACTCTATAGTTCGGTCACTAAATGAAGCAATTCCTTAGACCTCTTGTCTAACTTAAGTTCTATAACACTGATCAACCTTGCTTCTAACCATCCTCCTATATAAATAGAGAATTTAAATCTTTTTTTAGTTATACTTCATTGTCCATTTTAGGATTAGGTAGGATTCAACGAATCTACCCTCCTTTTCAATTTAGTCCCTCTCAAAACTTCTCTTTGAATCCATTTTGAATTCCCCTCAAAATGGTTAACCATGAATTTTGTGTCACCAACTAATCTTAGTTTTATTCCATATACTTCAAAAAATTCAAGAAAACAAAATAGTCAGCTTAGATTTGTCAAATCTTTGATTTAACATGAATATTGGCACTCGACATCAATATGTTTTCACTTAGCTTCCGTACTATTCTTACTCTCATCATCCTCTAGATAACTCGATATCTTCTAAAGTTTACTGGTGCTTGACATCAACTAAACTTTACTCGGCTTACATTATATTACTTGGCATACACTAAAATTTGACTTTGCTCAGTTCCAACTGATTTTCTTCTCGGCTTGCACTAACTTTTCTCAACACATACTATCCACTCGATCAACCTTGGTAGACAAGATTCTTCTTTCTTGTTCTTCTAGATTTGTCACTATATCCAAACCTTGCAACCTTAAGTAGATATTCAATGCACTATATCATCACTGTCTTAACTAATCTATGTACTTCTTTTCCTTACCATAACTCAAAATTTCCTTATAGGTTCTCTTGATAATTCATTTGATCAATTCCTCTCCATCAATCAAACAAATAATAGTACTCAAATCATCTAAGTAATTATCTTACCAAAAAATACTGGTTTGTTATCAGTGACATTTAAATAATGATTGAAACACATTCTCATACTTGAATCAACCTATTTTCAACAAATATTGTATTAGTAAATTTCTATTAAGGTTTAATGTTGAATTTCAATTACATTCTATGTATTTTGCACATTAGAACACCTAATGTATTTAATGGCAAGGCAATTACAATATTGAATTCAACCTTAGAATAAAACTTTCACCATTTTTCATCCTTTAGACCTATAGAATATACTCAAGTAATATTGTCTAAATAAAGAAATAAGGTCCTTAATACCACCTACCCATGTTAAATCATTACCCACAAAATCACTTCAAAAGTTCTCAAAAAAAGAATAAGTTTCAAAAAAATTGTCTAAATGAGCACCTATAGGATGCTGTCAAATACATGGAAAACCTTTTTATTCCCAAAATAGTAATAGGGAATATTCTCTATGATATCCCATAAAGACTATATAACACTTTTCTTTTTATAATAATAAAATATGTATTCACCAATAAAATTTTAGTTTAAGACTTCCCTTTAAACCTCTTCCTTGCGGAGAGATTTGACAATTAAAAAATATATATTAAAAAAATTCATGAAAGAAAGGAGGAGGATGGAACACCTCATAGGCCCCACCTCCACCTCACCTCTCCTCTCCCCAAAATTGGATGCAACATTTTATGGAATAGAAACAAGTCAATTAATATCATGAATGAAAAACTTACAAACTAAAACTTAACTTTTTAAAAAATAACCTCCCACATCTCCTTCATTCGAATGTGAATTCATGCTTTTCAAGTGGGGAAATTTAGCCTTGGGTAGTGTGGAAATACATTGGAGACTGCCCAAGTCTTGGGTAATGGGATGGGTAGGGGGTAGGTGTTAGTTACAGGGTAGGAATTAGTGTAAATGCTTAGGGATTTAGGATGTAATTAGCATGATTAAGGAAGGTGTTAGGGAATAATAATTAGGATTTAGTAGTAGTACTAAAGGGGATAGGATAATCTCCATCAAAACTACACTAAAGACAAAACAAAGTCAATTTAGTTTTTCCAGATTCATGAAAACATAGTGTTTTTTCCCAATTTTTTTGTTTTTTTCGACTACAAACTATGCAAATCATGAAGATCAAATGCTGAAATTTTGAAAACAATCCATGATGTTTTTTTATTTTTTGAAAATTGGTCAACTATATAGTTTTTATGAAGGATAGTTGCATCCATAATAAAGTTGCATTTGAATTTAGAATTTTTTTAAAAAAAAATTGGTGCAGTTGTTTATATTGATAGTATGAAAATATAGGATATTAACTTTAAGATATTATTAGAAAAAGGTAAGTAAATATTAGTTTAGAGTTAGTATATTAAGTATTGTTTAGTTTTTAGTAATGTTTTTATTAATTTATTTTATTTTATTTCAAGAGTAACAATTTTTATTTTTATTATGTCATGTAATCTTAAAAAAGAGTAACTTATTTATGTCTTGTAAAGAAGAGGGGTATTAGACCTAGTAATGTCTTAGAAAATGGTTAGAAGCTGATGATTGAATTTTGAATTTTAAGTTTAATAATCTAATAAAAATTTGGAAAATAAATTTCATCTTTATGATTGAAAATAATAAATATAGTTAAATTGATGAAAAGATTATGGACATTAGTCTATAAGGTTAGAACTAGGGTTAATCAGGGCAGTGATAGGAGTAAGAGTTATGTTTAGGTAATTATGTCTAAAGGTTGATTTAATATTAAACATTCAAATAAAATATGAAACTATATTTTATTATTTAAAAATTAATTAAATATTACATTTTAATGCTTTTGTACATTTTCTTTAGAGTTCATTTAATTTAGATTTTGAGGGTCATAAGATCAAAGGGGTATTGAAAGAATTATAGGTTGATAACCTCATAGAGATTAGCAATATGGGATAGAAATGAAATGAATGTCAGAATTCATTAAATGATGAATATTAATGATTTAATTAGTTAAATTGAAGCTTCTTATAAATGAAGTCAAGTATGAAGGTATTAGATATGCTTATTGAAGTGATGAAACTGTTTCACCTAGGAGATTGAACTGATACACTAAATGATTAGAAGATGATATGCTTGTTGGAAATATAGGAGTAATTAAGAGGGGAGGGGTAAATTAGTTACCACTAAAATAAATCCCAAATCCCTTAGATGTTAATACAAATCAAAACACAAACTCTGATTAAATTGTATTCTATTGTTACTCGACAAACACATAGATACTCAGTTAATACTAGAAAAATGTTGTAACTTAGCAATAACTGAATATACTAATTTTAATGTGATTAAAATTAATTTTAATTTAGTTGCATACACATAAAATAAATAGCATGAACAGAAGTGACACCAAGATTTAACATGGAAACCTAATTTCAAAAAAACTTCCAATTGTAACTAGTTAATACTTTCACTCTTTTGAAGTGAGCCCTGTTAGGAGCCAACCCTATTAAAGGTTACAAAAAACACTATTAGGTGTGACCTTGTTAGAGGAGTTAATCACCCTTTTAGGAGTGGCCTTGTTAGAGGTATTTAGACACTTTAATCTAGAAATGCCACCTTGTTAGAGGACTTACAAATAGTTGTTAATCCAACTCAGTTAAGATATTTAGATCACTACTACAATGGTTATAAAGTAAAAATGAGATGAATTAATTTATGATGAAACTGAATTGTTGATTACAGATCTCAATTCTGGCTTGTATACTTGAGCTTTTTTGATAAAATGTATCTTTGTAGCTCAACAAGGATATTCTGGTTATCCTTTTGATTTGTTTCCTCTAAACATCTTCTATTCTTGTTCCAAACTTTCAATCTACAACTTGAACTTATATCTTGAATACAATCTAGAATACTTGATATTCATCTCCTCAATTGACTAGAACCAAAAAACAAATTCATTAAACTCAATAGGCCAAAATAAGAAAATCCTCCGTTAACTGACCTTGCTCGATAGACACTAACCAAAAATAGATTTTCCTATGTTAACCAAAGTGAATTTGGTTAACACTATATATTCACAAAAGTTCCTTTAGTAATTGAGTGAGCTCGGTTAACACTAGTTCCATCCAACATTTTCTTCATTATCTAAGTGAGCCCAGTTAATACTCAACTTTTGTAATTTTCCCTTTGACGCCTGAGTGGGCTTGGTAGATATTGTCTTCTAAACTAGGAAAAATTTGGAATGCATGGAAGGCATAGGAAACTATCTTCATCACTTGAGTGAGCTCTGCATACATTGTCTAATAATGATATGACATTTTGTGTAGCATCAAAGCAAATACACAATTAACCAATTATTTTCAATAATCTCCCTCTTTGGCATTGATGCCAACACAATATGTCATAATACAATAATTTTTTTAGAGCAAGAATAAAGTAAGGAATATATCCTTAGTTTTATTATGATTCTCATCCATAAGAACTCCTTCTATTAGTGCGAGCTCGCTCGGTTTAGAAATTCTACCTCTTCAACATCTTCTTTTCATAGCAAACTCTCTCTCTTTGATATCTTCAAAATTTCTTTTGTAATATGATAGAAAACTCTCCCTCTTTAACATCTCATTCCAAAGATAATTTTTAGAGAATTTTAGTGTAACTTTTGTACTAATTCATATGTAATATGCCCTTTTTCAATACTACATCAACTAGCCGATCTTCAACATTCTTTGGTTGATGCATCACAAAACTTTATTTAGTGAGCTTCAGATAGGGGAATGACCCCTAACTTACATCTTAGATACAAAAATGTATCCTTAGGTAATGGTTTAGTGAATATATCTATAATTTATTCTTTTGTATTCACATATTCTAATCTTACCTCTTTATTTTGTACATATTCTCTCAAAATATGATATTTTATAACAATGTGTTTGTTTTTGGTATGCATTACTAGATTTTTTGATATGTTAATTGCACTAGTGTTATCATAGAATATGACCATTGGGCCCTTATTTCTATCTTCATACCTACCAATAATTTCTTGAACCAAACAATATTGGAACAATTAACTATTGTTGCCACATATTTTGCCTCTTCTATAGACTAAGAAATATAATTTTGCTTCTTCCTTGTCCAAGACACTAGTGTTTTTCCAAGAAAGTATGCTCCACCACTGGTACTCTTTTTGTCATCAACACTTCCTTCCCAATCAGCATCTATGAATGCTTTCAAGTCCAAATTGCCTCATTTCTTGTACCATAATCCATAGTCTTTAGTACCCTTTAGATACCTCATGATTTTTTCAATTAACATCATGTGATTTTCTCTAGGATTTGTTGAGAATCTTGCCAACATACCAACTACAAGTGCAATATCAAGCCTTGTGTGCACTATATATTACCATTTTCCAATCATTGTTTTGTATCCGGTCTGATCTACTTTCTTGAAATCATCATTTTTGGAAAGCTTATGTCTAATAGACATAGGTGTTCCAACTGGTCTTGAATCTTCCATTCTAGATTTCTTTAGTATCTCCTTGATATATTTGGATTGAGCAATATAGATACCATCCTCCTACTAGATCTATAATCCAATAAAAAATTTTATCTTTCCAAAAATGGACATATCAAATTCTTTACTCATCTCTTCTCAAAATATCTTACATAAATCATCACTTCCTGTAAATAAAGTGTCATCCACAAAAAATTGCTGACACAAATTTCTTGTCTAGTCCTTCTTTGATATATAGATTTTTGGTATCATTTGTTCTTTGAAAACCAATTGTTAAGAAGTAGTTATGAAGTCTTTCATACCAAACTCTAGGAGCTTGTTTTAGACCATATAATATTTTATTCAATTTACAGAAAATATCCCTTTTGCTATGGCCTACAAAACCTTCCAATTTTTCTATGTAAACTTATTCTTCGAGAATTCCATTCAATAATATAGATTTTACATCCATTTGATAAAATTTTAAAACATTATGTGTAACATAAGCAAGTAAAGTTTGAACACCTTCTATTCTAGGAATAGGAGTAAATTTTTTACCATAATCAATTCCTTCTTCTTGAAAATAGTCTTTGTATGCTAACCTTGCTTTATTTCTAGACAATTCTCCATCTTTATTCAACTTATCGCTAAAAGCCCACTTAGTAATAATTATATTCTTATCCTTGGGTCTAGGGACAAAAGATTAAGTCTTATTTCTTTCTATATGTTCTATTTCTTCATTCATAGCTTCAATCCAACTTTCATTATTCAAAGCATCTTTCACTATTCTAGGTTCAAATTCAGTAAGAAAACATGTACCTTTTAATTTTTTTCTTGCCATTGTACCATTATAATTATCTCCAATGATCTAATTAGGTGCATGATGCCTTCTAACATATCTTGCTAATACATGAACTTTGGATTTGGAATTCTTTCCACTGATCACACCATAATCTTCCATATCAAGCTCAAGTCCCATTGTTTGTGACTTAGGTCCATATGACTCAATTTTCTCTTGCAATAGATTGGTAGCTTCTGATTGCAACTCAGATCCTTCATACTATGACTCAAGTTGTACTAGTTACAACTTAATAGCTCTTGGAGATTTTGGGGACTCAAGAGGTGAAGTCTCCTAACTTCCTATTTGATTTGGCAACATATTAGGTTCATAATACACAAATATTTTGTAATCCTTAGGTTCTTTTTTGCTTTCTTCTTTACTCTTTTATATAAACTCTTCAATTCTTACATGTTCACCTTTTATGGTTTTATGAGTTGATAAATTCAAACATTTATATGCTTTACTTCTGCAGGAGTATCCTAAGAATATTCCTTTATCACCTTTTACATCAATTTTTTTTTCCTAGATTCCTTCAAGATATAGCATTTGCTACCAAATACTTTCAAGTAATGTTGATTAGGTTTGTAACCATAGCTTAGTTCATAAGGAGTTTTATTTGAGTCTTGCTTTAGCTATACTTTGTTCAAGCTATGCATTGTAGTACTGATTACTTCCATCTAGTATTTGATTACAACACTCTTTTCTATCATTAAAGTTCTTGCACAATCCATGATGGATTTGTTCCTTCTTTCATCTATACCATTTTTTTGTGGTGTACCAGGAGCTAATACTTGTCTCTTAATTCATTTTTCAATGCAAAATTCATTGAACTCATTAGAAATGAATTCACTACCACTATATGATATCAAACACTTCAACTTGTTTCTAGTTTCTTTTTCTACTTGTTGGTGTTTGAAACTACTGTACAAAAAAATGCCCAATACCAAAGTGATAATACCCACATAATCTAAGGATCAACTATTTCCAATTGATAATTACACATGCAAACAAATTTGGCCCAATTTCAACAAAACCAAGGCAGGTTTTCTACTCTTTAGGTCTTGCAAAAACAAGGTGGGTATACCTATGGGATGATGCACAAGGATATCGTTGTATGAGACTTAATTTAGTTTCATTCGTATTCTCATCCTCTATCTTAGAAATATACACAACTTATCCATTTCTTCATATTCTCTAATTCATACACATCCCTCATATGCAGATTTAGTCACAATTCTCCTTGAGTTTATAATTATTCCTAGAAATATCAACAACTTAAGACTAAGAAATAAAATATAAACAAGTGCTGACCAGAATTATAACCTTGTTCAAAATGGAATGAAAATGATTTTGAATTTATAATTGTTTTGACATTTAGAAGCAAAACTTACTCTCAACCATTTCTGATTTATATAACTAGTGCCTTATCCATGGGAGCAAAGAGTCAACTATTGGCTGGAGATCTGGTTCAAATAACTTGTAATTGAATTTATCAATTGTAATCACCCATTTCTATTCTTATGAAATATCATTTTCATAAATTCATGAATTCTACTGATTTACTGAAGCATTTACATAAAACCTTGAATTAAAAGCAACAATATAACCAATATACAACCCATCCAGACTGCATTCAATCAATTGAACCTTATTGAAATGATCTCAAAATTAACAAATTCATGAAATGGAGATAGTAATTGGTGACACATATGTAGTGTAAATACCCTTTTGCATTATCCTTTTAGATGACTAATACAATAACCAATAGAAACTTAATGAAAAGCCCAGAATATCATGATGATTCTATCATTTCTTTATATCATCAGAGAGTACATAATTGTAAGTAAACTAAAAGACAACTACATATGATTGGACCGACTATACTTTCCTTGAGAAATGAAAAATATACAAGCATTCAGAACATCACAATGCCTTGAAAAATCTTTTATATAAGCATGAGTTGCAATAAGCAAAGGGAAAATGTGATGGGTACGAGTCCTTTTACAACAAGAAATACAACAACCTTTTCCAAAATATCCATGACACCTTAATTCAAAAATAATAAAAAACTAGTTGCAGATGACAGTTGGAGCATCAAATCTTTTAATTTTGTCTTTTCCCTTGTTGGTAAAGCCTTTATTTTTTCAATTTCTTCAGATAAAATGACTTCTCTTTTGGTGGGCTACTCGCATGTTTTAGTTGTTGCTAATTCTCCAATAGACTTCTACTATCTGGCATATGTAATCACTTTCCCCTTTGTGATAAACCTATTCATCTCAGTTTCAATTTTGAATAGGGTATCAATGATTTCATTAAAAGAAAATTCTTCAATATCACCTTCACAAAGGGATGCCACTTGTGGCAAGTCTACAATATGGACAAAAGAATTAGCCCATTCATTTAAATCCTTTACTTGGTTGTCAGAATCAAGGATAGAAAGAATTAAAGAATAAAAACCATTGGTAAGCACTTTCATCTTGTTTTGAATTGTTGCCAATTTTCCTATGAAGAATTCTACTAGATCCTTTACTTTTTCCATGCCCTCTTTAACAACAATAACCTTATTAGGAAGGTCTAGCTTCTTGGCTAGCAATGGTATTAACCTATCAAATAATTGCATGCAAGGTCCCCATTGTTGGAAAATTGGATCAAGCCATCCTACTACTTCTTTGCACATTTGTTCTGTAGATTGTAAATTGATGAATGCATTATATGCATCTTTAGAGATTCTATTCAAGATACTTATCCTATGGCTTAGCACATTCATCATAACACTCTTCCTTCTTGCATTGTCAGATTGGGGAACCTCTACTTCCGCATTAACCACAGGTAGTGGCACTATCATCCCTATAGGTATATCTTCTATCTAGGCTTCTACTTCTATATTGTGCTTCACCTCTTCCACATGTCCAGGTGCATGTTTTTCCTCCGCTATAGGCTTGAGTTGGTCTTTTAAGGATGTCACTTCTACTTCTAAGCTTTGAATTTTCCCTTCCAACTCCTCTATCCTTTAATTTTGCACATAGCTCATCTTCAGCTCTTCCTCATATAGTTTCCTGACATCTAAACATTCATTATATGCAATAGCTAGCCTATCCTCAATTTGATCTACCTTTACCTCATTCATGAGTGCAAAGTGTTTGACTAGGGTAGAGATCTCTTTTCTAGTGGTATTGTCTAGTGCCCACATAATCATGTTGCCCTATGTAGTCTCATGTATGTCCATAATTTAAGGCCTTTTGGTGTCTGGGGCAACACTCCATACTGCTAGGTTTTTTGTGTCTATATTAAATCTAGACCCACTCTTCAATCCTTCACTACTACTAGCTTCATAGTTTATTGCTTTGTCTTGTCTCCTCATTTGATCAAGAACAAAAGTTCTCTTAATGTCTCAATTTGGTACCAAAATCATACCACTCCTACCACTCCTCTACACCAACTCCCTGGCTTTTGTTGTGGTCATTGTTTCACTATCTTGATCATAAGCTAGAAATTTATCAACCAATTCTTTATTTTTCTTAGGATCTTCTCCTAGAATAAGGCTCAATGTGAGCTTGTTTTGCTTTAGTGAAATCATCATCATCCATAAAATTTTTAGATTGCGTGAGTCTATCATCCAACCTAGAAGCTACAATTCGTAGATTACTAGAGGCCTTTGCAACCTCTATTGCCCTTTGATGCAAGTAATTTTGCCTAAAGTCAAAAAAATATTGGTCATTTCCTAGCATTACTAGCAGAGCCCTGCTCACCACCCTGTCTGGGATGTGCATTTTTTTTGTCTCTTATTTCCTTTTGGCACCCAAGTTGAAGATGATGGCTACTCCTCCTCAACATCAACCTCCAATTGCACATCTGGCTTAGGGGATTCTCTATTCACAATGGCCTCCTCTCCCTCTGGCTCAACTAGCACTTGAGATATGATATAATCAAAATTTTCTACCATCTTTCTCAAATTACTAGGGTATGGAATTTTTGTATAGAAACCTTTGAAATAAGGGTTGGTCCTTTTTAGGGCCTCCTCCACCTTCCTTATTTCACCATACTTCCCTAGCAGCTCATCAGCTTCCCCTATTGCTACTATGTTAGTAATCAAATCTTCTACAAGAACTGGCTTGCTAGGAGGTAGAATGTAACCCCTAATGGCCTTAACCTCATTTGTTATGTTATTCTCTAGGTCATACATTCTATAAGGTTTGATTGAAAACTTATACTAACCTAGGTGTTCACTCAACTCTTCAAATGCATTCTTTCCAATCTCAAAATCTCCTACCTTGAAACTTTTACAAACAAATGTGGGTTTGTTCAGAGATGGAGGAATCATTTCTTTGTTCACTAATAGAAATTTCCAAAAGAATTTAATAATAGCTATCCTAGGGGGTAAATATTTAGGCAATATGTGAGGAGGCTATGAGCATGCATACACTCTCATCAATGTGCACTCCTTAAAAAAAAATATGTCCCCCTAGTTATGAACCAATTTAGTTTTCTCATCAAAGAAAGAAGGCCTAAGCAATGGGTATGTGCAAGATCATGGTGTGCCAAAAAGTGGAGATCTAAAAAATATGTAGTTCTGAAATGCCTCAAAGCATTTCAAAATCTATTCCAACTTGTTTCCCCCCATCATGATAGCAAACCAAAAAATTAATACCTATATAAGGCGTAATATATTCTTGGATAGAAACCCTACATGGTCAACTTTAAAAATGTCTTGAAAATGTGTTTTTGGCTTGTTCTTGTGTGTTTTTTACCGCAAACATGTATTTGATGACTTTTATTCACCCAATTTTGATGAAATCAAAATGATTTTTTTAAAGAATGTTCTTATCTTTCCATAAATGTAATTTCTATCAAATTATGAATTCAGTAAGTAATTATTATTTATTTTCTACTGGAGTTATGTATAAAGTGTTAATTGACACACTAATTAAAAAATAACTATAACTTTCAAATGGTACAACATTTTTGAAATCCAAAAGATGCATCACATTCTATACTTCTTCTACTATAAGGCTAAAAAAAAGTTAAATTTTGTAGAGTTTTGAATTATTTAAGGTGGTCAAACATGAGATTTTTTATTCCAAAAATACTATAGTTTAAAATTCATAATTAATTAATTATTTAAAATAAAAATACCCAATAATATGCGTCACATCTGAGAATGAGTCTAATTCTTATATCTAGAATCTTATTAAAAAATACTATCATTTAATTTTGATTAAGGTGGTTAGACATATGTCTACTTCTTATTTTTGTCCTAAAATTTTTGTACTATTGCAGTAAATTCAAATTTTGACTAATCAATTTTTTTTTCCCTCAGATAAGGCCCAATAGTTTAGAAACTAAATTCAATTTCTTAGAGATTATTTTATCTCTACTTTTTATAGGAAGTTCATAACAAGTTGGAAATTGTATGTCAAGTTGGCATAACCCTGATTTGTTGATTTTTTCATTGCCACTTAAGGGCATAGTTTGGTTGACCATGATCCCACACATACCTCATTGTTTTTAAATTATGTCTTAATTGATAAAAAATTGAATATGTATAGTAGTAATTCAAGTAAATTTAAATTTTAAGAATTTTAAAATAGAGGTGAATTATTCAAAATTTATTTAATTTATTAATAAATCATTTAAATTATGTTAATGAATATAAAATTGAGAATATTTAATAGAGTTCAACTAAGTCACAATTTTATGGATTTGAAATAGAGGTGGATTTTTAGGTTGAATTACTTGAAATTAATAATTGTATGGATAGACCATTTATATTGCAAACTTGCTAAAAACACCTCCTTTTATATATATTCTTCTTCTCCTCTTCCTCTGCTTTGTCTCTTTCATCTCTTCTTCTTTGTTTCATTTTATTTCCACTTTTCTTCTCCTCATTCTCTTATTCCTCTTTTTTGTCTATTCCTTCTTTGCCTTCACCAACTTCTCTTGCTCCTCTTCTTTTTCTTTCTCTAATCATTTTCCTCTATATTTCTTATACTACCCCTCATTCTTCACCTCATTTTCCTTCTCCTCCTCCCATTTCTTTTTCTTCTTCTTCATCCTCTTCTCCTCTTGCTCCTCTTCTTTGTCTTTATCATACTTCTCCTTCTCAAGTCCATCTCCACCTCCTTGTCCTTTGTCCTCTTTATGGTTTGCCATGTCTTTTTCTTTTCCTCTTCCACATTTCCTTCTCAATCTTCTTTTATTTATGCTTAACCATCTTTTTGAACATTTATTTTTATACATAGTATATTTATTGAAATATATTGTGGCTAGGTTGTATTCTTTTTCATTTGTTTGTATTAATATTTAAATTAGACTAATTATAAAAAAATATACATGTATACACATTGTACTAAAATTTTTATATTGATATTATTAATTTAATTAGTATATTAATATTAATTAAAATAAATTATATAAAACTTTAGTTATAAAATAATATTAAATTTTTTATTTTCTATGAAAACTATAATATTGATTCTACTACTAATGTTTTATACTATTTTCATGTATTATGAATAAAGAGAAACATTGCAATATAATATAATTAATGATCACGCTTTACCTTCATTTCATGTTTTGCTTCATTATTGGAGAAAACAAGAGTCCAACTATCATTTTCACAAACTTCCATGTTATAGAATTTTGAAAAGATGTTTTTTATGATAAATAATATAGTGTTTGAGCAAAGACTCGAGGAAAACTAATACCAAATCATTGAATTACATTAAAAAAATTGGAGATAGCTGATAGTCATTTCCATTATTTATTTTCTTTCGTATTCATCTCCTGACACATGATATAAATGGTCTATCCATACAATTATTAATTTCAAGTAATTGAACCTAAAAATCCATCTCTATTTTAAATCCATAAAATTGTGACTTAGTTGAACTCTATTGAATATTCTCAATTTTATATTCATTAACATGATTTAAATTATTTATTAATAAATTAAATAAATTTTGAATAATTCACCTCTATTTTAAAATTCTTAAAATTTAAATTTACTTGAATTACTACTATACATATTCAATTTTTTATCAATTAAGCCATGTTCCTATTCCATGGGTTGCAAACTAGTATGTTTTTAGTTCTATTTTAGTAGAAATATAAAAATAGATTAAAACCGTCAATCCTAGAGAATTTTGCATCTCTGACCAAGAAGTAAGGGTCTTTGAAAATATGGTCATTCACTGAAACTACATTTGATGACCTTGGAAGAATTTTTAGCCAATCTTTTGCATGCTTATTTGGTTTTCTAGCCCTTGACTTCTTTTTTTCTTTTACAACACCCTTTTTCCTTTTTCCCTCAGTTGTAACTTCTAAAACATTGTCACCCTCACCTTCAACCTCTACTTCTTTGGCAGGAATCTCTTCAACTTTCTTGTCAACCATTTTCTCTGCAAATTATATCTCAAACTCTTGCAACAGTAACATAGAAATTTGCAAATCTATAGACACTTTTGAATTCTCAGAATAGAAAACAGAAGCTCTTTGAAATGGAAAATATTCTGATCATTCAATCAAATATTTATGGTTTAATCATGTAATCTACCATCTTTTTAAAAAAAAATTATGCATGCATGAGCTTTAAAACCATCCCTGCAAGGTGTCAACAAAGAATATCAACCATGTGATTCAATCTTGATGGACTTTTTAGCTTTTGTATTTTACTTGGTCATAGTGAATTTGTCCTTTTTTCTAAACTGGCATGACACCTTAGCCACTCTTTTTTCCAATTTTGGTCTTCTGTTTATGTGCTAAGTCAAAACCCTTCATTCTTTGTAAACTTGGAGATACACTTAGCAAGCCTTTATGTCTGTTTGATGATACTTCAGAATGCTCCAAGCATAGAAGTGCTAGGGTTTCTTATGCATTACATTGAAATTCTTTTTATGCTCTTACATAGCAATTTATATCATAGAATCTCAAACCATCTTATTAGATCCTTATGTGCCTACACCTCAACATCCTCCTCCTACTAGTGTAAAGCCTTTGTTACAACTTTCACTTTACCCTTTATGCTCACACACACACATACTACCGGAGCATCCAAAAACTTTATTTATGTTGTTATGCTCATTTCAACATTTAGAGAATCATAACACTTTACACATCCATCCTCTATTCATATGCTTAGGTCTTTACCCGTGGCATCGTAATGCTTTTTACTACTCTTTTATTTTCCTTTACACCTCTTCGAGTTACCTCATACTCGTAACATCGAAAAGCTTTTATAGTTCATATTACATTCTTAGGTTTCAATCTTCTTGTATCAGTGTAAAGCCTTCTTCTCATCTCCTCATCTATCTTTTATGCTTATACACTTAGACTTACCTCATAACCACAAAGATAAGGTTGAAACAACTCTTTGTTCATATGGTGACCATGCACTCGTAAAGGCATAATAAGAATTTTTTCCTTTTACTTATCAATGACCCAGATCAAATCTTAGGAAAAAAGAAAAAGAACATTGCCATTGATTTTAGGCACATGCAAAATTAAGAACTTAAGCCATCTGCCATGTAGGTTGGGCAAATCTGACATGCATGATGTGTCACCATTTGATTTTTTCTCATCAAGACCCATCTAACAACTCAACAGGTCCCACACAACATGATCTTCTCTATAAAATTGCTTTATAGTTACCCGTCAATCAAAGCATCGAAGGCATGTAAACAATATTAAACTTTACTTCACTCTTACGAATCCCTCTTACATGTAGAATCATAAAACCACTTTATGTCTACTCATGAGCCATGCTTTACGCCATCCCAAGATATTACACGTTTATGCCATTTAATGTAATGTAATTGTGTAGATCAAACCACAAGACCTCTCAACCCATCTACTCAATGCTTTACTCATATTCTTGTAAAACCATCTGACATTGTCACTTTTAAACCTATTACACTCATATGCTTAACTGAATGACATATGATCATAAATACTTTAATGCACTTTGTTCACTCCTCCACTTGACTTATCACTTGGAATTGTAATCCCATCTCTGAGGCATAATAAAACCTTTACGCCTCTTTGTCCAATGACCAATTGTATGATCAGAGGACCCCAAAGTGGACCGCTCCACTTTTATAGAATCCACACCCATAACCCCATTAGACACAAATTCCTTTATGCCCTTACAGTACTTGGAGAAGCATGAGCACAAAAACATGAGCAAGAAAGCATTTTGTTCTTACAAGAAACCCTAAGATTGTAAGACCATAGAAGGAGGAACTTAGGCACTTTGCAAACCTTTCCAAAATTTGAAACATAACCTAGGGTTTCAATAGAATTAGGGAATTTTAATGACTGTGTTGATGACAAAGCTTGAGAATTTAATAAAATTTAAACAACATAGAAACCAAGGCATGACCAAGGTAACACAAAATTTGAAAAGTTATAAGGAAAGAAACCCTAATCTGTAGGATACAATGACTTAAATGATTTTTTACCAAAAGTTTAGAACTTCTCTACACTGTGAAAAATTAGACCAACAGTGGCTCTATTTGGGGATGATAGACTACCTGAGTCTATGCAAGAATCCATAATCTATGGTAGAGTAGACCAAATACCTAACACAACTATGACAACTTCTTCAGAGAGCACAAAAATAGAACAACAAAATAGGGAACCAGACTATACAAAGATATTTATAGGGATTTACAAAAATATACATAATGTATAGGGACACAAAACACCTTAAAACTAATGTTCATGGAATATAGATACTTTTAGGAAAAGTACCTCTTCAAGAATTGTCCATGAACTAGAAATTTAAGAATATTTCTAGTTAAATCCCTCAAAAAATATGACTCTTCACTATTTGTATCACAAATGTTGTATGGGCCAAGCCAGATTAGGTCAAATTTTCCATGTTTCCCTTTATCTTCCATTCTAGCATTCCACATTAATACCATGTCACCTATTTCACATTTCCTCTCAATAGCCCTCTTGTCACACAAGTGCTTCATCTGTGATTGTAACTTGGCATTCTAAATTTGAATAAATTTTTACATCTCCTTTAGGTTATTCTATAGAAGTCTAGCTTGTATACCATAAACCAAATTAAATGGAGTACATCCAATGGCCTTTTTCATAGTAACCCTATCAACCATAGAGCTAATGGAAATTTTCAATCCCAAGCCTTCTTGTTCTCTCCTAAAATCCTCTTAATGATTTTCAATATACTTTTATTACTTGATTTTGATTGAATAATTACTTGGGGTTGATAAGGTGATGATGTGTATTTTGTAATTGCATACTACTTACAAAAAAAAAATATTCCTCTGATTTGAAACACATAGCATTATGAGTTACAATACTCTATGGGCATCCAAACCTGGTCACAATATTATTTAGAATGAAATAAATCACTACTTTACTTGTTGCATTCTTAGTATGAATTTCCTCAACCCACTTAGTGAAGTAATCAGTAGCCACTAGGATCCAAGAATATCCACAACTAGACCTATTTGAAATCTCACCAATGAAATCGATTACCCATTGTTGAAATGGTGCCTACACTTCAACATGTCTTAATGGTAAATTCTTAGAAAATTTTAAATTACCACTAAACCTTTGACAAGCATCGCATATCTTGACAAACTCATGAGCATCTCTGAAAAGTGTTGGCCATCAAAAGCTAGCCCAAAGAATTTTATGAGCATTGGTTTTAGCCATATAGTGACCCCCACATACACCTTCGTGCATATCTCTTAAGATCCTTTTAGACTCAATTTCATCTACACACTTCAATAGAACCCCTTCCTTATTTCTCCACCACAATTGCCCTTGCACTATGACATACCTTATGGCCTGCAACTTTAGAGATCTTCTCTGGTTGTTTGTTAATCCTGATGGATATTTCATATCTTGCAAGTAATGGATCACATCTCTATACCAATCAGAGGTGTCCATATCACAAATATTATCCCTACAACTATCATCAAGTTGATTGATTTGGTTTGCCTCTAAATTGGCTTCTATTCATCAATTTGGCCAAACTTTGACCCCTAACCAGTTTCATGATTTGAATATCAATGTTAAATTATTGTATTCTATTAATCCATCTACATCTTCTACTAGATACCTCTTGTTGTGAAAAAATGTCTTTTACTATAGTAGTAGGAACAAATGCAATAATAGTGTCTCCATTAAATAACATCTAAAAGCCTTCACCCCTTTCACCAATGCATATGCATGTTTCTCAATTATATCATATTTGAGTTCTGTTGCTTGCAATGATTTACTAAAAAATGCAATGGGTTGCTCATAACCTTCCTCATTCTTCTATAGCAGTACTGCAGCTATAGTTTGGAATGAAGCAAAAGAAAATATATGCATTGTCTTGTCATAATTTGGTGCTCTAAGAATAGGAGCATCTTGAATAGCTTTCTTAATCTTGTGGAACGCATTGCTATGCTCACCATCCCATTTTATTTCAGACCCTTTCTTTAGCACCCTTGATATACGCCTACTAATTTATACAAAATTAGTCACAAATCTTCTAAGAAAGTTGATCTATCCAAAAAATGACTAAATTCCCTTAACACTCTTGGGATTTTGGGTTTTAGGGTCAATCCTCACTCCATGCTTGCCAACTAAATGACCTAGCAACTTCCCCTCATTAACACCAAAGTTGCATTTTCTAGGGTTTAAAGATATACCATACATAAGGGTGCTGATAAATACATTTTCTAAATGCATGCAATGATCATTCTCATCCTTAGAATAAGCAGTTAAATCATCTTAATATATAGCCAAAAAATTATCAATAATATCAGCAAAAGCTACATCCATTACACGTTGAAAAGTAGCCCTAGCATTAGTAAACCCAAAAGGCATCCTGACATACACATAAGTACCCCATGGAGTAGTGGAAGTAATCTTAAATTGTCCTGATTCCTAAACAACCACTTGATTATAACTTGAAAATCCATCCATCATAGACATAAGTTCTGAGCTGGTGACCTTTTGCAACATAGCCTCCATATTTGGAAAACTATAGTTATCTTTTAATGAAGATATATTAAGATTCTTGAAATCAACACACAACCTTATATTTCCATTTTTCTTCCTTACTGGCAGTAAATTGGATACCCAAGAAGAATGTCTAATAGGCTTTATGATCCCAACATCTCTAAACTTGATCAATTCTTCTTGCATTTTGGGAGCCAGGGTAGGATTTATTGGCTTCTATTTTTGTCTAAAAGGTTTAGTGTCTAGTTTCAAAGGGATTTCATGCTGAAAAAGATCCTCTCTATAAGACTTTAGGTCATCATATGACCATGCAAACACATGCCTATATTTCCTAAACAGATCTATTAAACCCTACTTTATTTTAGGAGATAACTTCTTGACAATTTATACCTTCTTAGGTGCTTTTGTAGTTCATAAATTTACCTCCTCTAGGTCTTTAGCATTATATTCACTACTATCCATTTGGAATCTATCCTTGTTGTCAAAAACTATTTCCAAAACAATTAGACCCTTTGGGATTTTGTTTGTCTTTAATTGCACAATGTCTTGCCCAAAAACAATATCTTTTCTATTTATATTTTTTACATAAGCTGCACAATTAATCTCTTGCCCTAACAACATATTTTCACAATTCAAAAAAATATCAAAATATCTTTATCATCCTAAATACCTACCAATTTTGGACATTATTACGAACAATAGGCCCAATTTGAGTCTCAACTTTAGATATACCAACAAATGTAATGACATCAGGTTTTATTGCTATATTTTCTAGCAAATCTACCATCTTATTATTAGTTCCATCCTTCCAAACTATTCCAAATGCATCAAAACATTCAATCATGTCCCATACAACATTTCTATATTGTTTTAACCTTTTTTTCTTTGACACATAAGCAGTTCTTAGTTGGGAGACAACCAATTCAAAATCTCCTACAACATGTAAACACTTTATCCCATGCTTATGAGCTAGTCTAAGTCTTAATAGCAAAGCCTCATATTCTACTATGTTGTTAGTACAAGGGAAACTCAATGTAAAATAAAATTTGTATGTTACCCCAGCAAGAGGAATCAACAAAATACCTACACTTGCTCCATCTTTGCAACAAGAACCATCAAAGAACATGGTCCATAGATCACCTTTATCTATTTTTGTGTGAGCTTCTACTTCCATCTAAGATTTGTGCTTGCCTTTCTTCAAAGTTAGAACCTTAGCTCTGAATGCATTGACATCTATATCCACAAAGTTTATCATAGCATCCTCAATCTCCTCTTCTATCATGTATATGCTCTTTGGTTCTCTATTTATTTTTACCAAATTACCATCAATGTTAAAAGTAGAAAAGGTTATATGACATTGCAAAATCCCTCCCATGAAAGCACTCCATTTTCTAGATAATAACATACCATACTAGGGTGGAGTATCAACAACCAATACACTCATAGCAATTTCTTTGTCTAGATAGGCTATCAGTCTATAGGGCAAGGCATTAATAGTACATATGGTTGTCACTTCTCTTTTATCCATGGCACAACATCTTCCCTAAGTAGTATCAACTTTCAAGCCTAATTCCTTCATTATTTAAAAATTCATTACAGTATTGGAAGCACCAGAATCAATCATGCAATTTTTTAATGTTTTACCATTCACTAGGATACTCAAAAAAAATGGTTCAACACTTCCCAAATATTCATTCACAGAGCTATCCACAAATGTTTGAGGGATTTGAGACACAACTACTTTAGCTTCTTTATCTTCTTCCTTGGGATCATGAATTTCTTTGCAATCTTGTCTTGCCCTTACATCAGTACTTCCTAGCCATGCTATGGTTTTATTTCGATATTTAGGGATCCTTAATAATTCAGATGAAGGAACCTTAATAGTGATCTAAGATAAAACAACAAGCATATTTATAGAAGAATTAGAGGGATTATCAATAGTCCTATTCCTTTTCTCATCATGTTTATCCAATGTTTAGAGCATTTTGATGAATCTTATCATGTTTACTGATGATCTTTAGTACCTTCTCATCTAATTTTTTGGGAACATCACTTGAGAGCTCTAAATCCTTAGGATTACCCCCCTTCTTTGCTTCCCACTTTTTATTGGTAAATTTAACCTTCACAACAGGAGCTTCTTTAGGTTTCACAATTTCCCTCTTTTTAGAATTAGTTCCTTTTATGCTAATACTAGCCACCTTATCATGTTCATCCCTCTGAGCCATGTTTCTAGTCTAAACCTGAGCTATCATACTAGTATTAATTTGATCAATCTCTTCCGTAGAAGGTTTTCTTAAGGTTACTTCTTCTTTTTTATTTACCATGTTACACACATTGTCTTCAACATCACTCTCATCAGAAAATACTTGCTATTGTATGACATTTTAAAACTGCCTTTGCTCATTTACATCTCTATCATAACCTTCATAATTAGAATAATGTGATTCAAACATATTACACCCTACATCATCATTATTTTCTTTAGGTTCATGACATTTTTTTACTACAATTTGATTTCTTGGGAATGACAGTGCTACTGCACAAGATTTAGGAGCATGGGGTAGTTGACATGCAAAGCACCATGTAGCTTTAGTAGTAAACTTAGGATCATCTACCAAATTTATCGAATTTTTTGATAGAGGATTAGGGGTCACCTTGTTATTACTATTTTTAGGGGGAGGAACATTAGGTTGAACATCGTTCCAAGCAGTGTTGCAGGGGAAATTTTGCAACCTATTATATCTATTGAAATTTCATTGATAAGGGATTCTATTGTCAGTGGAATTCCTATCATTCTATACCTAAGGGATATTTAGATTCTTTATAGCATTTATAAATTGGCTTATCTGACTACTTTTTTCCACCTCCACCTTTGTTATCCTCCTTTCTATTTCCATTATTTCCAAACAATCTAGGATCATATCTTTTATTTCCTATCTTCCTAAAATTCTCAAGTTATTTTCCACATTTATAGCAATTCTGAAAGCATCTCTTAAAGTCCTAGGTTCTTTATCTCTATGCTGGTATGCCATTTTACCATCAAAAGCATTCAGATAAGTGATTAGACACACCTTGTCATCAATTTTCATGGCTTGCACTAGCTTGTACATTCTCTTCTAAAATCTAGTATTGAATTCAATGACAGACTCATTAGGTAACCTCTTGATGTTATTGAATTCACTCAAAATGTAGCTCTGATTTTGCTTGTCACCGTATTGTTCTTTGAAACAATATTTAATGTCTTTCCAATCCATAATGGACAATTCAGGAAGTCTCTTGAGCCATTCTCTAGCATCTTCAGTTAATGACTGAACAAACAACTTCATTATAACATTTTCAACTTCAACCTCATAGTCACTCATCATTTCTAGAAAACTCCTTAAGTGATCTTCACACGTGGTAGCATTGTTCCCAAAAAACTTAGGCAACCTTTTTCTCATTTCTTGTGGGATGGGGTTAGGAAAACTAGGGATTCCATTAAAACATATATGCCTATAACCCTCTAACTTGATAGGTCTTCTTTACAAATCAATCTTAGGATGATAGGGAATATTTCTCTTAGCATTATCCATGGCATTACTTGTACTAGTATCACCAATAGGCTTATTTAGATCCACTTTCCATGAAAAAGAAGAAAAGAAAGAAACAAGCACCTTAGTAGTATTTTGATTTGCATCATCAAATCCACCATGAATATTATCCTTAGGCATAGCTATAGACTACCTCTTACCATTTTTCAAGAATTTAATCTTATTGTTCATCTCAACTATAGCTACCTCATTTTATGGTTTTTCCAATTTCTTAGCTAAAGCCTCTTTTTCTTTCCTTTTCCTTTCCAATTCAATATTAGAAAGTGACATGGAATCATGGATCTGGACAATCTTTGCTAGCTGATTAATATTAACACCAATCTCTTTCTATTTTCCTTTGTCCTTAGCACCTACAATAGGTTCTACATCTCTTATTCTATTGTTATCAACTTCTAGATCACTATAGTTCCTAATTTTCTGTATTATAGGACCTTCTAGATTCATTCTTTGAGTTTTCAGCAAATTTTTCTCTTTCATCTTAAGTCGTTCGACTTGACCCACAATCTCAAGATACCAAGCACTAGCTGCTATCTCATTTTTCTTCTTTAGAGTAGCAATTTGCCTAAGTAATTCTTGTTTTTCTTCATAAGCTTACATGATCTTTTCCTCCCTTTCCTTTTGAAATCTCTTATCAATAGCTTCTTGCTCAGCAAGTTGTACTCTCAAGATTTTGTTCTCTCCAGGTCAGGGACAATAAACTTAGAACTAGATGTCTTCTCATCATTGAAAGTTTTAGGTTCTAAGTGTTTAGGTCTTACCTTTTCAAGAGATTAATCTAACATGAAAGGGTTCGTACTATGTTGGAAAAGATTATTACTATTCCTATGACCTAGACTAAGTGCATGTAGTTGCACAACTTTCTCCTAACATATCATTTCAGGAGTATTATAGAGCTCATCATTAGATAAACTTGGATGAGATCTAGGACCCTTGGAGAAAGGCTCATTTTCAATAGTAGAATGGTAGGTAGTATCCTTCCTTATCATTTTCTCTTGGGACTAATTTCCTTTCTACATTTGATTTCCCTTCATAGCCCAATTCTATCTTCCCTAGGAGGGAGATTAGTTTGTAGTTTAATTCTCAGGTTTTTCTTCACATTTTCCCATGTGTTCCTTTTATTTTCTATAATTTGGGACACAAACTTTTAAATATTGACACTTGTTAAACCTTTTTAATCACCACCCATCCTATCAAAATGGGAACAATTACTGAATACATGAAAAATGCTTTACTAATAGTCTTAGGAAAAATGTATATAACCCCCAAATCCACAAAAAACTCTATGTGAAATGCCTACCTTAGACTTTACCCAAGGGAGACACAAATCTTAAAAGATATACTAGTTTATGACAATACTAAGTGTAACTCCCTAGTAGAGTCACCATTTTGTTGGTGTTTGAAACTACTGAACAACAAAATGGCCAATACCAAAGTGATAATAACCACATAATCTAAGGATCAACTATTTCCCATTGATAATTACATGTGCAAACCACTTTGGCCCAACTTCAAGAAAACCAAGAATGGTTTTCTACTCTTTAGGTCTTACAAAATCAAGGTGGCTATACCTAGGGGATGATTCACTAGGATATTGTTGTATGAGACTTAATTTAGTTTCATTATGATTCTCATCCTCTATCTCAAAAATATACACAACTTATCCATTTCTTTGATATTCTATGATTGACACACATCCCTCATAAGTAGATTTGGTCACAATTCTCCTTGAGTTTAGAATTATTCCTTGAAATAACAGCTACTTAAGACTAAAAAATAAAATATAAATGAGTGCTGACCAGTATTATAACCTTGATCAAAATGGAATGGAAATGATTTTGAATTTATAATTGTTTTGACATGTAGAAGTAGAATATACACTCAACCATTTTTTATTTATATGACTAGTGCCTTAGCCATGGGAGCAGAGAGACAACTATTGGCTGGAGATCTGGTTCAAATAACTTGTAATTGAATTTATCAATTGTAATCAACCATTTCTATTCTTATAAAATATCATTTTCATAAATTCATGAATTCTACTGATTTACTGAAGCATTTACATAATCCCTTGAATTAAAAGCAATAATATAACCAATATACAACCCATCTAGACTCCATTCAATCAATTGAACCTTATTCAAATGATCTCAAAATTAACAAATTCATGAAATGGAGATAGTAATTAGTGACATAGATCTAGTGTAAATACCCTTTTGCATTATCCTTTTAGATGAATAATACAATAACCAATAAAAATTCAATGAAAAGCCTAGAATATTTTGTTGATTGTGTCATTTCTTTATATCATCAGAGAGTACATAATTGGAAGTAAACTCAAAAACAACTACATATGAATGAACTAACTATACTTTCCTTGGGAAATGAAAAATATACAAGCATTCAGACCATCACAATGCCTTGAAAACTCATTTATATAAGCATGAGTTGCAACAAGAAAAGGGAAAATGTGATGGATAGGTGTCCTTTTACAACTAGAAATACAACAAACTTTTACAAAATATCCATGACACCTTAATTCAAAAAGAAACAACAAATAGTTGCAGATGAGAGCTAGAGCATCAAATCTTTTAATTTTTGTCTTTTCTCTAGCCGCCCCCTGTTGGTAAAGCCTTTATTTATGTGACTACTTACCATATAATGAATTCTCTTTTGGTAGGCCACTCACATGTTTTGCTTGTTTCCAATTCTCTAATAGACTTCTGCCATCTAGCATCTATAATCACTATCCCCTCTATGATAAACTTGTTCATCTCAATTTCAATTTTGAATAGCGTATCAATGATTTCATTAAAAGAAAATTCATCAATATCACCTTGAAAGAGGGATGCCACCTTTGGCAAGTCTACAATATGGTCAAAAAAATTTCAGCATTCATTTAAATCCTTTACTTGTTTGTCAGAATCAAGGATATAAAGAATTAAAGAATAAAAACCATTCGTAAGCACTTTCATCTTGTTTTAAATTGTTGCTAATTTTCCTATGAAGAACTGTAGTAGATCCTTTACTTTGTCCATGCCCTCTTTAACAGCAATAACCTTATTAGGAAGGTTGATCTTCTTGGCTAGCAATGGTATTAACCTATCAAAGAATTGCATGTAAGGTCCCCACTATTTGAAAATTGGATCAAGCCATCCTACTACTTCTTTGCACATATGTTCTGTAGATTGTAAATTGATGAATGCATTATCTACATCTCAAGAGATTATTTTCAAGATACTTATCCTATGGCTTAGCACATTTAGCATAACACTCTTCTTTCTTGCATTGTCAAATTGGGGAACCTCTGCATCCACATTAATCATAGGCACTGGCATTGTCATCCCTATAGGTATATCTTCTATCCAGGCTTTTGCTTCCACAGTGTGCTTCACCTCTTCCACATGTCCAGGTGCATGGTTTGCATCCATTGTAGTCTTGAGTTGGTCTTTTAAGGATGTCACTTCCACTTCTAAGCTCTAAATTTTCCCTTCCAACTCATCTATCCTTTGCTTTTGCACATAGCTCATCTTGAGCTCCTCCTCATACAATTTCCTGACATCTAAACATTCATTATATACAACAACTAGCCTATCCTTAATCTGATCTACCTTTGCCTCATTCATGAGTACAGAGTGTTTGAGTAGGATAGAGATCTCTTTTCTAGTGATATTGTCTAGTATCCACACAATCATCTTGCCCTATGTAGTCTCCTCTATGTCCATCATTTTAGGTTTTTTGGTGTTTAGGGCAACACTCCATACTACTAGTTTTTTTGTTTCTATATTGAATCCTAACCCCCTCTTCAATCCTTCACTGCTACTAGCTTCATAGCTCATTGCTTTGTCTTGTCTCCTCATTTGATCAAGAACAAAAGCTTTCTTAATGTTCCAATTTGGTACGAGAATCATAACACTCCTATACACCAACTCTGTGGCTTCTGCAAGGGTCATTGTTTCACTATCTAGACCATAAGCCAACAATTTATCAGCTAGTTCTTTATTCTTCTTAGGATCTTCTCCTAGCATGAGGGTCAATGTGAGCTCATTTTGCTTTATTTTATATAGAAAACTTTTAAATTATGATGATTTAATGAAATCATTATCATCCATAAATTTTTCAGATTGGATGAGTCTATCATCCAACCTAGAAGCTACAATTTGTAGATCACTGGAGGCCTTTCCTAGCTTTGTTTCCCTTCGATGTAAGTAATTTTTCTTGATGTCAGCAAAATATTGTTCATTGCCTGGGATTACTTGCAGAGCCCTTCTCACCACCCTCTTTGGGATATGCATTGGTTTTTGCCTCTTATTTCCTTTTGGCACCCAAGTTGAAGATGATGGTTGTTGATCCTCAACATCAACCTCCAATTGTACATCTGGCTTAGGGGATTCTCTGTTCATAGTGGCTTCCTCTCCCTCTAGCTCACCTGGCATTTGAGACATGATATAATCAAAATTTTCTACCATCTTTCTCAAATTACCATAGTATGAAATTTTTGTATAGAAACCTTTGAAATCAGGGTTGGTCCTTTTTAAGGCCTCCTCCACCTTCCTTATTTCACCATACTTCCCTAGTAGCTCATTAGCTTCCCCTATTGCTACTATATTACCAATCAAATCTTCTATAGGAATTGGCTTGTTAGGAGGTAGAATGTAACTCCTAATGGCCTTAACCTCATTTGTTATGTAATTCTTTGGGTCATACATTCTATAAGGTCTAGTGGAAAACTTATACTGACCTAGGTATTCACTCAACTCTTCAAATGCATTCTTTCCAATCTCAAAATCTCTTACCTTGAAACTTTGACAAACAAATGTGGGTTTGTGTAGAGAGGTAGGAAACATTTCCTTGTTCATTGATAGAAATTGCCAAAATAATTCAATAATGGCTATCCTAGGGGGTAAATATTTAAGAAATATGTGAGGAGACTGTGGGCATGCATACACTCTCATCAATGTGCACTCCTTAAAAAAAAATATGTCCCCCAAGTTATGATCCAATTTAGTTTTCTCATCCAAGAAAAAAGGTCTAAGAAATGTTTTAAAAACATTTGGGGCCCTAAAGAAAGTATGGTCTAGTTGCCTCATAATCGTAGAACTATACAAATTGAAAAATAAAAGTTCATTTGAATAACAAAAATTTCTATTCCAAATGTGAGTCCATAATTGCACAGGTAACTCACTGAATTCATCAAAAGTTTGATTGATGAAGTCTTGGCTGATGTAACCAATGTTTTAATACAAAATTAGGTACATTAGTAATGAGTAATGATGCAATTTGAAATCTTTCATTTCTCCTTTCTTTGCATTGAGAAGTTGATGGTGCATGCTATCCATGATGAATGCCACATAATCATATTATTTGTTGTGGAAAGGGTCTTGTATTTCACATGCCATCAGGAATAAGGAACCATAGACACAATCCTTTACACCATCACTTCCCAAAACTTTGTGTAGCCCATATAGTATATTCTTGAAATAATTTTTTAATCTACTCAAAGGCAAGTGATCCTCTACCTTCTTTTGAATCAGCCCTACATTTTTAACATTGTAAGGGATGTGGGATAGAATCACATTATTTATAAAATAATTTTTATTCCTCCCCAATTTACCCTACAAATCCTCGATGTCTATGGGCACATCCATTTGTCCCTCTGTTGGTGTTTGAAAATGCTAGAGGGTTTTCAATTATCCCAATGAGAATATAACACATCTAGGGGCAGCTAACTCTCATTTTCAACATGTTATTTTAGACATCGAGCCAACTATAAGGCATGACCCTTCTTCTACTTTAGGCTTTGCTAAACCTAGGTGGGTAGACCTCAGATTCAATTGATACCGTATATTGCAAAAAACATATCCCTAAATCTATTTAGCAGATAAAAACCATTATATCTCCTAATACTTATGCAATAACAGAGATCTACAGTAGCAAATTGCAATTCTATGATATTTATAAGCTGAATGAGGGCATTCTATTTAGGTCCTTCAACATAAAATGGAAAGAATGTTCGATTAATAATGTTGAATTCAACAAACCCTTAGATATGCAACAATAAGACTTTAATGATCCTATAATTGACTAGTGCCTAATCCATTGGGCAAATTCATGAATCAAATGCATACATATGGATATCTGATACTTATTTATATATTCAGATATACAATCTATCTATTCAACTTGTAAATAGACATCAATGCTCAATCTGAACCTCATTCTTGCATGATATCCCCATTAGTAAACTTACAACCCTGTTGATTTTCGTGAAGCATTTAAATAACTACTTGAGTTATAAGCAACAATGAAATAACATATAGCCTTAAGGGACTACAACTATGATCTAGGCTCTTTGTTCAAAGACCATAAAACATTGAAGTTGACTAATAAAGGAGACAAGATTCAAGATGAAACTCATGAAATTCTGCTATTCTTTGTTTTAATTTCCTTGAAACAATACAACCATATGCATGAAATGAAAGCATGAAAACACCTAACAGATTTGAACTATCTGTATTATACTTCTTAGTGTTGTTCATACAAGAGAAATTTTGCTGAAGAAAATGGTTTCACAGTAATAACTGGAACCCTTTTGGTATTACCCAGAGAAAACTACCAACCTATTGGTTTCTTAGTGACAAAGACTGTAACCCCTACAAAGAGGAAAAGAAAAGAAGATATAGGAGAAGAGTTAATTCTTAGATCTAACCAAAACATGACACTTGTCCACTTGGATAACCTTCTCAATAGGTTAAAAACATCCTTCAAATCTTTTCTTTCAACTTATATATCAAATCTTCAATCAGTTATGCCTCCAAAAGCGCAAAATATCTAAAATATATGATTGAGCAAGTAATTGATTTGATACTTGATCTCGAACGGCAAAATTTGGTTAAAAATGAGCTCAAGAAAGGTAAAAACATTTCTAAAATTTATTTTAAACTTCAACAAACATCACTATATGCTTTCCAACTGATTTTGACATCCCATGATGAATTCTATCCCTTTTATAGAGAAGGCCCTAGAAAACACAAAACTAATTATAGTACGAACCAGTGAATACCTATGCATAATCTGACTCCATATTTGGAAAATTTGGATTCTCCTAGTTTCGACGGTATATGATAAGGCATATTTCAGATAAAAAATGCCTTTTTAAGGATATTTGAAATTCTCAGGTTTAAACTGTGTCTTTGCATTAAAAATGATTTTTTTTTAAAATTATATAGTATGAACTATATAAAGATTCAAAATAATTCAAATCTTTCATTTTATACGTTTGAAGCTCCTCTTGTCTCCCTCAATCCACTGTCACCATGTGTCAAATGTTGATTGGCTATGACCCCTTTTGAAATATTCGTAATTAATTAATTAATTAATCTCATTTCCTCCTCATAGCACCAGAAGCCCCATTCATTTGAATTTATGTACATACACTTTCAATGGATATATTAATATTTATTAATATTCCATATACCCCCATAGCATCACGAGCATCTGAAACTTCTTTTATGCATATACGAGCTTTAAATGCCTTTACGTTCTCACGACCAATCACGTAAATCTGTAGCCCTTGATATCTTCATTTACGCTCATCCGCTAAATGTTGCCTTTACATCTTTACGTTCATGTGCATAGCACCGGAGAAGCTTAAAATTTGTTTCTCGGGCCTATGGGGTCCTCAACTTGCATACCATCGGAGAGCTTTGGAAAATTCTTTATGCCCACATAGGCTTACCTTTTTCATAAGTGCATGAGCCTTTGAAAATTGCCTCACATTCCTACGGTTGAAAATTTGCCTTATGTTCCTATGGGGTAATTGTAGCAGCATAAGGTCTTTGAAAATAGCTTCTGATCATATGCTGAGCACCTTCAAATTACTCCACGTGGCAATCCTCTTGGTGTTGAAACTCAAAACATGTGCCCCTTACTCACCAGGCTAGCGCCAAGCGGGCCCCAATATGTTAGCAATGGCTTCCTTAAGCATTACGTGCCTTAAGAAACATTACGTTTGAGCTTTGGATCTTTTAAATATTCTATTAAACTACCACATCCCCAATGTGGGATAAAGCAAAAAAACCCCACCGGACTTGCTCTTTGTCATTGCCCTGCAACCTCTTCTCTCATCATGGGTACTCCCTATTGGCATTCTTTCTCCATGGTCAGTTCCTCAGTACTAGCTTGGATGCCTTCTTGGTTGGCGTAGACTTCTAATGTGTGAATCTCCTCTTCTAATTAACTACGCCATGCTTTATATAAGGAGGCATCTCCATTTTTTTTGTAGCCTCTATTGATGGACACCTGCTTCATTACTTGTGAGTAATCTTCAACATGAACTATGTGTTATTGACTTTTACGTGGGACTGCTCTGATGGTTTCCTCAAACTCTCATGCCTTCCTCTATTTTAGACGGTGGTCTGCTTTGTCTCAAGCCGTGGGTTCTTGTATGGATGGCTTTGCTCACTATACCTACATCTTTTGCCTATGTTTCTTTTTTGGCTTGGCTCCTACTTCATTTTTGTTGCTTGATCTCTACTTTGCCCCACGTGGACTGGCTTTAACTATTGTTTGTCCTCTCTAACGCGTGAGGCTTTGCTTATTGGCATGATTTCTTTTTAATTTGTGTGTTTTCCCTTGAGTGGGTGTGTTCTTGTCATGGAAGCTACTCCTCCATTGTCTTAGCCTACTCCATGGAAGTTAAACCCATGGGCATTTTTAAACTTTGCATTTGACCCCTACCTCTTTCCCTGTATGGCGTGGGTTGTTCCTTGCCTACTACGTGGTCTTAAAAGGTAGCTTTAGAAAAATGTGGCTTCTCTTCTTCTCATTGAGCCCCTATTCTTCCTCTTTTTCATTTTAAAATGGCTCTTCCCTTGGCATCAACGTATTGGAACTCCTAGTCTTTGGCATGAGCTTTCATGCTTTCAATGTCTTCTTTAATACTGGTTGCTTTTTTGTTAAACTCTACCCCCTTTTTGATTCCATGGGCTCCTTTGTTTCACATGTTCTTATGATGTCCCCTTTTTAATGCTTGTTGTTCTCTCTTTTATTCAATGTGGCTTCCCTTTATTTAGCATAAGAGAAATCATTGAATGCAACACATTGTAAAGCATATCATTGTAATAAAAATTGTAATGGAAACACACAGAAGCTTAAGTTATTAGAGGATTGGAAAGGCATATCCTATAGTTTCCTATCCCCTTGGTGGCTTCAACTCCTCACAATAAGCTAATGGAGCTACACTATCCACAATCCACCCTTTTAGTTAGTATGCATCTCATTCTCAATTATTTATCAAGCCAATTGAGAACCTTCAACCCTGTATTTGCTAATCAAGCACAATTAGTTGGGCCCCAAAGTGGGTCTGGCTAAAAAAAATTTCATTTTCAAACACTTGAACAGTAGAATTGGTCCATAGAACCATCTCATACTGAATGAAATCAAACTCGACCAATGAATCAGCATTTGAAACTCTAATTCATTTGCTTTCTGCAACTTGTCAATTTCGTGTTAGGAGGTCCCTTGTCTGGCCTTAAAAACTAACCCAAATCTCTGATCAGGCTCTAAAAATAGGCACATTAAATCTGTGCTCTACATACTTTCACCCTATCAAATTTCATCTTATGAAGAATTCCCAATCAAAAGATACTCACTGTCAAATTTTCCTTCTTAGAATTACCTACAAGTAAACGCGTTAGAAAGCAATAAACTAGGTTTGGATTTGGCTTGGAAAACTAGGCAAATGGACACTTGGGGAAACGAAACTTGGGGCGTTGGTTCTCTGTCATGAGGTGAGTATAAATATATTATTTGGGATCATGAAAAATAGAAGGAAGCAAATGATGATCAATCAAAGTAGACTACTTGGATTTTGCAAACTAAAACAATGACAGAAAAGCATTTTTTGCAAATGGAATGGACCTAGAAAAATGTGCAAATGGATTCATCATGACTTGCAAACTAGTACACTTAAAGTATTTTCAGATTAAAACATAGTGATACAATCCATTTGACTTCATCTATCACGGATTTTAGGTTATGACATCACGAATAGGGGTCCTGACAAATCTGCAAATGTTTGACACCAGTAAAAAGATATAAATTGTGTTTGGAATCACGTTTAAAAACTGATCAAGTGGATTCATCATAAGCTAAAACTTGAAGCACAACAAGCCTCTGACATCTACAATACAAAAAAAAAGTAATTTTAGCATTTTGGTCAACTGATCAAAAGTTATAACTTGTCAAACAGGGCTTCCCAGAATTTTGAACTAAATTTATAAGCACGAAAATAGTAACTGACCAACTTTGAGGGATTCAAAACCTAGTCAAAGGGACTCAAAATGAATCAAAATCTAAAACATAGGCTCTCAGGTATGGGCACTAGAAATTCCCAAAGCAGTGAGTCATGACACAATTCTGGGTGTAAGTTATTCGATGAGAAACACAGCCTCCTATCGCTATTTAACACTTAGGGTAAAATTGTAGATTTGACAATTGCTTAAAACATGACTTCACGGGATGACTCGAAATCTTAACTTAACTTCATGGAACAAGTGGATAGGTCGAATGGATGGTGCTAGAAGCATTAAACACCTCTTGGGGCTCAAAGGTATAGCTGGGTACATGTGCACTTAAAAGCATTTGCAAGGCTTAAATTTCTCAATGGTGCTAAAAATCAAGGCTACAATTTTGAGTGCCAACACCCTCCAAACCAAAAGCTTCTGTAAAAGATGTCCTATCAAGCATGTATAAAAAACTCCCGTTATGCCTTTGGAATGTCCTAGTGACTGATTATAAGAATTTATCAGTGCCTTTAACAAGTCCACATCAACAAATACCTTTGGAAATATTGACTTTGCCATGTTCCTATTCCATGGGTTGCAGACTAGTATGTTTTTAGTTCTGTTTTGGTAGAAATATTAAAATAGATTGAAACCATTAGTCCTAGGGCCTTTTGTATCCCTGACTAGGAAGTAAGGGTCTTTGAAAATATGGTCATTCATTGAAATTGTGTTCGATGACCCTGGAAGAATTTTAGCCAATCTTTTGCCTGCTTATTTCACTTTCTAACCCTTGATGTCTTTTCTACCTTTACAACACCCTTCTCCCTTTTTCCTTTAGCTGTAACTTCTACAACATCATCACCCTCATTTTCAACCTCTAGTTCTTCTACAGGAACCTCTTCAACTTCCTTTTCATCCATTTTCTCTACAAATTATATCTTGAACTCTTGCAATAGTAATAGAGAAATTTGCAAATCTATGGACACTTTTGAATTCTTAGAATATAAAACATGAGCTCTTTGAAATGGCAAATATTCTAATTTTTCAATCAAATTTTTATGGTTTAATCATGTAATCTACTAGCATTTTTAATAAATTATACATGCACGAGCTTTAAAACCATTTTTTTAGGGTGTCGGCAAAGAATATCAACCATGCAATTCAATCCTGATGTACTTTTTAGCTTTCTATTTTACTTGGCCATAGTGAATTTGTCCCTTTTTCTAAACTGGCATGACACCTCAACCGCTCTCTTTTCCAATTTTGATTTTCTGTTTATACATTGATTCAAAACCCTTCAATCTTTGTAACCCCAGAGATACACTTAGCAAGCCTTTATGTCTATTCAATGATACTTCAGAATGCTCCAAGTGTAGAAGCACTAGGGTTTCTTAAGCATTGCATTGAATTTCCTTTTACGCTCTTACGCATCCCTTTATACTGTAGAATCTCAAACCTTCTTATCAGATCCTTATGTGCTTATGTGTCAACACCCTCCTCATACTAGCGTAAAGCCTTTGTTACAACTTTCACTTTACCATATATGCTCACATGCACATGTACCATTGGAGCATCCAAAAACTTTCTTTACAATGTTACGCTCATTTCAACATTTGGAGCATCGTAACACTTTACACATCCATCCTCTGTTCATACACTTAGGTCTTTACTTGTGGCATCGTAATTCCTTTTACTACCCTTTTATTTTCCTTTACGCCTCTCCAACTTACCTCATACTTGTAACATTAGAAAGCTTTTATAGTTTGCATCACATTCTTATGTTTCGTTCTTCTCATATCATCGTAAAGTCTTCTTTTCATCTCCCAGTCTATCTTTTATGCTTATACGCTTAGACTTTACTCGTCACCATGGAGATAAGGATGAAACAACTCTTTGTTCATACGGTGACCATGCACTTGTAAAGGCGTAGTAAGAATTTTTTCCTTTTACTTATCAATGACCCAAATTAGATCTCAAGAAAATAGAAAAAGAACATTGTCATTGATTTTAGGCACATGCAAAATGAAGAACTTAATTTGTCTACCATGTGGGTTGGGCCCATCTGACATGTATGACATGTCACCATTTGATTTGTTCTCATCAGGGCCCATCTGATAACTCAACAAGTCCCACATAACATGATCATCTCTATAGAATTGCTTTACAGTTACCCACCAATCAAAACATTGAAGGCACATAAAAAAAATAAAACTTTACTTCACTCTTACAAGTCCCTCTTACACGTAGAATTGTAAAACCACTTTATGTCTTCTCATGAGCTATGCTTTATGCCATCCTAGGATATTATGACTTTACAACATTCAATGTAATGTAAGTGTTTAGATCAAACCACAAGACTTCTCTACCCATCTACTCAATGCTTTACTCATATTAATGTAAAATCATCTGAAATGGTCACTTTTAAACTTATTATGCTCATATGCTTAATAGAACAACGTATGATCGAAAATACTTTAATGTACTCCTTTCGCTCTTCCTCTTGACTTATCACCAAGGAACCGTAAGCCCATCTCCAAGGCATAAAAAATATTTATGCCTCTCCGCTTGATGACCAATCATATGACTAGAGGACCCCAAAGTGGACCACTCTGCTATTACAGAATGCACACTCGTAACCACCTGAGACATGAATTCCTTTATGCCCTTATGTTGCTTGGTGAAGTGTGGCCACAAAAACATAAGCAAGAAAGAATTGCATTCTTATAGGAACCCCTAAGACCATAAGAATGTAAAAGGAGGAACTTAGGCACTTTTCAAACCCTTCCAAATTTTGAAAAATAACCTAGGGTTTCAATAGACTTAGGGCATTTTAATGACCATGTTGATGACAAAGCTTGAGAATTTAATAAAATTCAAACAACATAGAAACTAGGGCATGACCAGGGTAACACAAAACTTGAAAAATTATAAGGAAAGAAACCATAATCTACAAGATACAATGACTTAAATGATTTTGCACCAAAATTTTAGAACTTCTCTACATTGTGAAAAATCAGACCAACACTACTCTTGCTAAATACCACTTAAATTTTTGAAATGCTTCAAAAAAAAAAGAATAAAATACTTATCTCCATTGTAACTTTGTATTCCAATAGGTCGGCATAAGTCTGTATGGACTAGCTCCAAAACTTCTTTAGAATGATAGTCCTTTCTTTTGAAGCTTGTCTTTCCCATTTTGCTAATTTGACAATTCTTGCATAGACCCATATCAAGTTTCCTTAGATGAGGAATACCTCTTTCTCTTTTCTTCTTACTTATCTTGATTAGATTGTCAAAGTTTACATGACATAACCTTTTATGCCATAATCATCTTTCTTCTAATATATGAATTTTCATTGAGATCTAGCTAGAATATGCTACCTTTTGTTTGATTGCCTTACCCAACTAGATTTTATTTTCCATCTAGCAGCTTCGCCTTCCCATTCATGAATTATACCTTGAATCCAATGTTATTCAACTATGCCACACTTAGTAGATTATTCTTAAAAGTCCTTCAACCTATTAAGCATTGTCACATTTAAGTTCATTGGTTAGTAAGATACAACCTTTTCATTTTATGGAACATGGTTCATTATTTCCAAACCTCACACTTCCACCATCATAATGTTCTAATTTTTCAAACTTGGTTTTTTCACCAATCATATGATGTAAGAAACCACTATCAATAATCCATGTATCATTTTTGCTAACATGAGAGATAAGTACCATTTTATCTCCTTCATCATCATATTCATCTTTTACAACAATATAAACCATTTCAACTTCTTCACTACTATCTAAATCTTTAGCCTTAAAATAAGATTTCTTACCTATGTCCTTGTAGTCTATGTAGTTTTCAAAATCCTTCTTTCTTTTGAATTTTTTTTTATTCTTATTGGCTTTGTCTTCCTTAATTGGGCATCTTGCAGCAATATGTCTAACTTCTTCACAAGAGAAACAGATTAGAGGAATCTTGCCTTTATACTTTCCTCAACAATTTCAAAATCACTATCAAAATTTTCTTCCTCTTCTTTACTTTTTGATTTTTTGGCCTTTGATTTTCCACCTTTCTTCTTGAGTGATACCTTGGCTTCAAATGTAGACTCTAGTTTTCTTGAACTAGGAGTATAATTATCATAGCTGTCTAGTTCAAATGTAGTCAATCTTCCAAATAGAGCATCCAAAGTTATTTTATTGTTTGGATCACATCTCTTCTCTTGAATAGTAGACACATTGATTGCATAGATGTGAAGAAGGGTTCTCAGTAACTTTCTCACCACTATCACATCTTCAATTCTTCCTCCAGAAGCTTTGATAGCACTGATACTAGCTTTGATTCTCTCAACATATTTTGCAATATTTTTATCTTCTCTCATTTTCATCTGATCAAACTGAGCTCTTAAGCTTTTGGCCTTAGCTCTTTTCACATTATCATCACCTCTATAGATTTCCTTTAGTTTGGTCCACATTTCATATACAGTAGCACATCCTTTGACTTCATCAAACTCAACATAGTTAAGGGATAGTGCAATGTCAATCATTATGATTTTTATTTTCAGCAATATGCTCCATAACTAATGCTCTATTAGGATCTTTGTAAGTACTCTCTGAATACTTTAAACTTGAATCACTGATGGTTTCCAAATGCAACTTCATAAGTTCTTGCCATGTAGAAAATTTATCTTTCTTTAGCTTGGGAATCTCTCTTCTATAAAACATCCTCATCTTTAGCTTAGGTCCTTGAAACCTTCTTTCCAAGCACCAAGGAGATTTGATACCAATTGTTGGAAATATAGGAGGAGTAACTGAGAGGGGAGGGGTGAATCAGTTACCACTAAAATAAATCCCAGATCCCTTAGATGTTACTACAAATCAAAACATAAACTCTACTTAAACTATATTCTATTATTACTCAGAAGACACATAGATACTCGGTTAATACTAGAAAAATATTGTAACTCAAAAATAATTGAATATACTAATCTTAATTTTATTAACCTCAATTTTAACTTAGTTACATCCACATAAAATAAATAGCATGAACACAAGTGACATGAAGATTTAACATAGAAACCCAATTTGGGAAAAACCACCAATTGTAACTAATTATTGTTTTTACTCTTCTAAAGTGAGCCCTGTTAGGAGCCAACCCTATTAAAGGTTACAAAACACATAATTTTTAGGTATGACCCTATTAGGAGTGGGCTTGTTAATGGTTTCTAGACACTTCATTCTAAAATTGCCACCTTGTAAGAGGATTTACAAATTCCAACTGAATTGCTAATAATAGATCTCAATTATGGCTTGTATACTTGATCCTTTCTAATTGAATGTATCTTTATAGATCAACAAGGATATTCTACTTATCCTTCTGACTCATTTCCTCTAAACATCTTTTGATCTTCTATTCTTGTTCCTCACTTTCAATCCACAACTTGACCTTATATCTTACATATTGTCAAGTTGGCATGAATACAATCTAGAATATTTAATATTCATCTCCTCAGTCGACTAGAACCAAAAAGCAAGTTCATTAAACTCAATATACCAAAATAATATAATCCTTCATTAGCCAACCTTGCTCAGTAGACACTAACCAAAAATAGATTTTCCTATGTTAACCAAGTGAACTCGATTAACATTGTATATTCATAAAATTTCCTTTGGTAACCAAGTGAGCTTGTTTAACATTGGTTCCATCCAAAATTTCCTTCATTAGTTGAGTGAGCTTAGTTAACACTCAACTTCTATGATCTTCCCTTTGATGCCTGAGTGAGCTCAGTAGATACTGTCTTCTAAACTAGGCAAACTCTGGAATGCTTGGTAGACACAAGAAATTGTCTTCATTACCCTAGTGAGCTAGACATACACTATCTAATAATGATATGACATTTTGTGTAACATCAAAGACAATACACAATTAACCAATTATTTTCAACAATGATAACCTATTATAACTTATGAAATTAGACAAACATAATAATGTGACACACAAAATGGTCAAGTAAGGTTGACATAGTCAATAATTGAGGGTTTAAACCCAAATGTACCTTGATAGAGGTGTTATTTCAAGATTATGTTAGAATATGAATTACATAAACCTAACCTCATGAAAACCTAAATTTTTTAATCCATATTCAACTAAAGAACTACAAAACCCTAAATACCCTCGAAACATGATGTCATCACTTAGTTAGGGTTTAGTCAACCAACCTAGTTAACATGAAGAAGGTGTTTCGGTAGCAACTTGACTTGAGTGTTCCAAACCCATATAGTATGTTGAGATGTCAACTCTACATCTTAATGAAATGTAAACAAAACTCATTTTAATCCTTTGACAACCTTACATAGAATATTCAATATAGTATGTATTAAACTGAATAGATATTAACTAAATAAAAAAATATATATATTTTTCTATTTTTGCCCTGAATTTTGGGCATCACATCATGTACATCCCTTCTTGCTTATGTTGTTATATTATGCTTTGAATTTTCTATATAATGTGTTTAAGACATTTGATAAATGGTTTATTTGTATACTATTTTAAATGCATTATTATACTTTTACTACCTTGTTTTTATAATATTATCATTATTTGGTTTCATACTAACCCAACTAACCCAGTGTGCCTTATATATGTGCACATGCATGTCTACTTTGTTTGGTCTATTTTTAAAATGGCAGGAGTTAATCATAGTCACTCCTTTGGGAGATCTACACAATGTTACATACCTGCTTCCTTTTCTATCACTATTATGTTTGTGTGTGTGTGTGTGTGTGTGTGTTGTATCTTGTTGATCGGTGATGCAAGTTTGTGGAGGTACTAGGCATCGGCTCCACATAGCTACAAAAGTTCAATTGTACCTCAAACTCCTTGAATCAATTGTTGTTCAGAAGGAGATGGAACCATGATCCATATAGGCATCCTTATATCCTTAGAAATCCAATAGAAATCTAGTTACCTAGTTCAGGGTTTATATTTTTATTATTTCTTTTAATGGTTTGATCGGTGGATTCTAGTGTAAAGAGTTATGTGTTTATGATTTGGATATTTGCATTTTCATGTAATTCTCTATGTTATTTGTTTGGTATATTTATAAAAGTATATATGAGTGCACACATATACACCTATATAATATATATGGTTGCATAGTTAATGTATGTAATCATTTGTGTATGTTATAAATTGTATGTGAGTAGTTTATTAATACACTTATATAAAAAGATAAATATAATATAATATAAAAATAAATAAATAAAAATATTTAAAATAAAAGGAATAAGTATTTAAAAGAAAAGTAAACTCTCTAACATTAAAAGCATGGTTATGTTAGAATGGGGTTGTCGTTGCACCAAAAGATCAATCTGTTAATGCCCGATACAACCACTCAACTTATAATACACATGAGGTGGTTAAGCCCTTGTCTAGAATCCTGAGGGAAGCCTTGATCAAATTTCCAACAATCTTCTCCTCAATGTTACCTAAAAGTTTAAGGATTCAAACCTGAGACTAAGCTCTAATACCACTTATTAGAGTGGGGTTGTCATTGCACCAAAAGATTGATCTATCAATGCTTGATACAACCATTCAACTTATAGTACACAAGAGGCGGTTAAGCCCTTTTCATGAATCTTGAAGGGAGCACTCAACAAATTTCCAACAAATTCATTCAAGAGAAAAAGATAATAGGTGTTACCCATGTGGAGGAATATGAGACCATTTCAACGATGGGCATTAAAAAAACCCTAATATGCCTAAAAGAATTGTAAAGTGGTAGTTAATTACATAAACAGAGGAAATTTCAGATTTTAGAATTACTTTTATTTAAAAGGGTGGTGTACTCTTTTTACCCAAATGGGTATGAGAGTAATTAAAGAGAATATGTGTGTGTGTGTGTGTGTGTGTGTGTGTGTGTGTGTGTGTGTGTGTGTGTGTGTGTGTCTATGTGTGGTAAAATGTAAATATGAAGGGGGGGGATGGATGAAAGGTAGAAGAGAGATTGGTTGTATTTTTTATGAATATTTTATGGAGAAAATTTAATGATATGTGAGGGAAAGATTATGAGTATAATTCTTTGAAGATTTGTAATTTTATTTCCTCTTGGAGAAATATTTATATGTGAGAGTTTAAGAGCTTAAGAGAAGATTTTTTTTTGAAATTGATTCTTCTTCAACCATGGAGGTTTGTGAAATTGGGGTGGTCTTGAATGATGCATCTCAAGTTGGATTTATTTCTTCTTTGTTCCTGCTTCTATTGAATCTCTGTAGGACTTAAGGTATGGATTGAACTTATTAATTAAATTATTTATCCAATTAAATATATTTATTTATATGTTATCCTGATTTTCTATTATTGTATATGTAAGCATGCTTTCGCACCCGAATTTTTAAACTTTGAAAAACATCTTGGTGGGAAAAGATTCTAAATTGTTTAAGTTTTTCATTATTTTGTTACTAATAATGTCTTTTATAAAGTTTCATTTACAAAGATGCAGTATTCTATGACTGTATTGAACTTGAACTTGAAACTCAAAATAGTTCAAAGTTCAAAGTTCAGAATGTCAATTCATATGCTCAAAAATTCAAGTTCGAGGTACAACATTGTTAGAAGTTGTAATCTTTCCTTGGTGTATTTATAAACCAAGGTTAGACCTTCTTTATTTATTGTTGTAATATATTAGGATATAAGCCAAGGTATCCTAATATATTTCTTTTTTGTCCTTTTTCCACTACATCTTATTTTGTCGTCTAGTGGAATATGTGAGGACAAATATATATTGTAATTTCTAATTTTAGATTATTCCTCCTTAAGAGGAATCTCACACTTGGCCTCACACACATATGAATGGTGGCATTCATAGACATGGGAGTTACATTCTAACTCCTCTCTCTCATCTCTATTTAAGAGATGACCCTCTTCTCTCATTTAACAATGAGGTTTCTTCCTCTTCTCTATTATTGTATGAGCATTGCTCTCTATCTCTCTCTCTCCTCCTTCTTAGGCTTTTGATGCCTCATTCATAATATCACAAGGGGTTTTCTTTGCTTTCCCCTTTCCAAATATCTTTTCTCATGGTGTTGGAGCTTGAAGCTTTCTCTCTCCTATTTTATGGTAATATCCTTTCATGCATTTACTCACTTAGATTCTTTCCTGGTATTGTTTATTTACAGATTTCTTTTTCCATTTCTAACATGGTATCAGAGCAGTTTAATCTTTGTTTTGAGTGTTTGCATGAAGGTACGATTCGAAGGAGGCTCTTGAAGATTTCATTAATTTCTTCTTTTTAAGATGGAAGAAATTGAATTTTTTTTTTTTTTTTTATTTGGCTGGTTTACCGCCAAACCCGATTAACTGTTTGCTCTAATTTGTGCAGGTTACTTCTTATTTTATAGTAATTTTCATCTAACCCCCTTTGGAAGGCTTGCCGCCAAAGGATTTTCCTATAAAAGATTCAATTTTTTTGTTTTGTTTTGGAAGGCGTGCCGCCAAAACAACAAAATATTATTTCATATCATTTATTTATTATTATGCTCTGACAAAGATCGATTTTCTTTATGCAATCAGGTTTATTAGTTTGTCTCTGCATGCATGCTTTAAGTTTTTTAAACTTTAACTGAATTTTTTGAGAAAATTTGAATCCCACTATGTTGGATCTTGAATTTTATCCCCATACTGTTCTTTGATCGGTTTTGATGGAGACTGGTTCTTCCTCCTCCATCCTTCCTGCGATCATGTTGTTATTTCAGGGTTTGTTATTTCTCATGGCTTCTTACATGGCCATGTTCCCCAACCATTTCTACCATAAGCCACAAGCGCCCAACCATTTTTATAATGTAGACCATGAGAACTAGGCCCACTGAAGCCAGTTGGAGTTGAGCTAGTTGAAGATGATATGCATACTCATAAAAGATGTCGTATTCAGTATGTTTGGGCAAATATCTTTCGGTGCCAATTAACAGGGAGGAAACACATTTGTGATAAAAATTGCTATCAGAGAATTGTTTGTGATAATTACAGCTGTGTCTGCAGAGTAAGTGGTCAGGTCTTCCCTCTAACACCAGCTTGCGGTGAGAGGGATTGTTCCCCCCCCCGTTCTTGCCGGCTGCCTGGAACAGTGTTGTCTAGGATAAAGGCTACAAGGAATGCAATCACCATGTGAAGTGATAGAAGAGTGTTCAACACATAATTTAGTCCACTATTGCCAGTTCGAAAAGGCCCATGTGAAGCCACTATATAAGGCAGAAAGTAACTTGGGACAGGAGAATTTGCAGCTGGTCAGACTCCATAGCCCCAGTGCTGCAAGCATTGCCCACATAAAACATAGAAGAGCGGCAACAATGGCCTTTGGGATTGAAGCTAAAATGGCTCCCACTTTACCAACAAGGGATATGAAAATTAACAATCCAGCGCCAAGCTGCACAGCTCTCCTGCTCCCCATCTTTGTCACCGCAATGGTGTGAACATTCTCAGTAAGAGTATTTGCACCTGTACCAGTGCCCCAAAGTCCTGCCAAGATACTAGTTACACCTTCTAAGCCAATTCCTCTGCTCACGACACCAGGTGGTGGAGCCCTTGCAACTAAAAGTGAGGTTGCATGATAAGATCCAACCGAATCCATTGATGCAATTATAGATACTGCACACATTACGATTCCTGTTCTCCAATGAAAAGTTGGAGTTCCCCACTGAAATGGATATGGAATCCGAACCCATGGAGCTGATTCCCATGCTTTTGAAGCATCTGTACGGCAATGATTCATCGTGAAAACATGCTTTCTACAAGCTTCAGAAACAATATTTGAAATAGGTACATTTGGATCACACCCCTTGTAATTGTAAACTCCAGCCTCCGTCAAAAGAAAAGCATATGCCCATGTAATCCCAAGCCCAAGTGGAATTGCATAAACCTGAAATATTCGATGTCCAAAAATAGAAATCTTGCGTAAATACAAAGCAAAAAGGACAACCAATAATATCTGGGGAATGCTAATTTCAATGAGGTACCCGCTTGAGGAAAACCATAGCTAAAGAAGGCTAAGCCTACTGCTGCCACAGTTGGTGCAACAACTACCGGATTTATTAGCCTGAGTAGAAGTAACATCAATCCAGTATAGCCCAAGATCATCTAAAAGGTAGAAGCCATAATTATAGCTCCCTGTAATTCCTTCATTGTGTGCTTAAATCTATGTTTATTAAGAGCTAGAAATTCTGAAGAGTTGACAATAGCTAGAGCTGATGCCAAGTAAACAAATGAACCTCCCTGGATTAGTTGAAGTCTTGAACCAAAAAAAATGAATGCAGCAGAGTTGTCACTCCAGACACCAAAAGCATAGTTGATACCACTCTTGCAGTGTCATCCTGATCACTCCCACCCATTGCTGGTATAAGGAATAATGGTATAAGAATAAGGGAACCTGCTATTGACAAGTAATGCTGGACTCCATACACGAAAATTGGGACTAATCCGGGGTTATCTCTAAGCTCATACTTCATATGTTTTTTGAGTTTTTCAAATCATATAAGTTTTCCCTTCTCTCTATATTTAGATTCGGTTATAACATTTTTTTGTCTTTTCATGCAAGTTTCTTTTTCAGAGACATGCAAGATTCCTTTTTGTTTTTTTTAACTCTTGACAGAGGCATCATTTATTTTTATTATTGCCTCTTGTCAACCTATTTTTGGCAGGTAATCATTCACTATCAGACAAGTGTAACATTCTATCTCTCAAGCTTTTTTTAGAAAAGTTTTTTAACTTTTTTTAGTATCCTCTTATCTGCCAGATCTGAACTCTATCATTATTTACTAACCTTTTTTGCAGGGTTAGTTATAAAAATTTTACATGAAGGTAATTACTCTTAAAAAAGAAAAATGGGGAGATCTTTTCTTATTACCTTGAGGTTATATTTTTGAACCAAGGTAAATATTATGACTTTTTATAAATTGAGACTTTCCAAAATATTAAGTATGGAAAGGTGATTATTTTCTTTAACTAATCTATTTTCGTATATTTATTGGAGTATATATGGGGGCCCACATATATGCCCAGATAAATATATAATTTATGACTATAAGATTTCAGAAATTAATATATACCTTTGCAAAATGAATTCAATACTCATGTTTACCCTTAATGGAGTTTTATACCTAATATCTATATTTAGTTGATCTTCCTTAAATCATTTTATTTTGATTGGATTATGAGTAATCTTACACATTTGCTTTCATTTTGATATTTTGATGTGCCCATAGCTGCACTTTTATGCTTTTATAGCATTATTTTATGCCCATGTTGGCACTTTATGGTTTTATACCATTGATATACATGATTTATATGATATTTGTTTTGAGTTGCATAGGGAGCCAATTTTTTCAAGGTTAACTATGTTGGTCCCCTCAGTATAATTGATACATAGTTTCCTTATCTGGCCCATGGAGTATCCCTCCATCCTATATTGGTATGCACTCATTTTATATGGAGTTTCCCTCCATTTGATCCTATCTGTTCCATTTTGATAGGATAATATTTTTATGGAGTTTCCCTCCATGTTTTGCTCCTCCATGGAGAGGATGTTATTATTGGAGTTTTCTCTCCAAATTCAGATGATTTGATCCAATTTGAAGGCAATATGTTGTTATATCCTCATAATCCATTCTTTTGATTATCCTAACAAATCATGATTATTCTACTTTGATTAGCATGCCTCTCCTTTATATTATTTTCATATATTAATGTGATAATGATCTGCATACATTATTGCTTAGATCATTAGTCATGCATGTTATGGAGGGACGCCCCCATTAACTTGCAGTGGGATGATTCATTAAGTGGACTGTCTATATCCATGTGATTGATGCAAGTATCATTAGTTGACCTTGTCTGTGGTCATTTGTGCATTAGTATAATATACTTTTCATGAGCGCATTGATCAAGCTTTTTACTCAATTTGTCCTTGTTGACAATTTTTTGAGCATATACTTTATCTTGATATCAGGTTATCTCCATTGTTTTGTGGTAACATGTTTTACTCATTATTTCTCTATGAGAATTTTATTATCCTTATTCAAAAGGATTTCGAATTTGCCTATATGATGGCATTCTACTTGTGGATATTTGTCTTGTTTCTTTTTTTTCAGGTGATCCATCAAGGAACCTTCTTGGAGGTGTCTATGCTTCCACATGATCACATTCAAAGGACTCATGTACTTCTCTTGGATCTACAAATGTTCCATATGGCTTGAAGACAATCAAATTACTTCATATTGAAGATTAAGTTGCAGATTTTTGTAAATTATGGGTTTAATACCCTTTGATGTAATTACCCCAAGTAAAGATTAAAGGGGGGTGTTAGAAGTTGTAATCTTTCCTTGGTGTATTTATAAACCAAGGTTAGACCTTCTTTATTTATTGTTGTAATATATTAGGATATAAGCCAAGGTATCCTAATATATTTCTTTTTTGTCCTTTTTCCACTACATCTTATTTTGTCATCTAGTGGAATATGTGAGGACAAATATATATTGTAATTTCTAATTTTAGATTATTCCTCCTTAAGAGGAATCTCACACTTGGCCTCACACACATATGAATGGTGGCATTCATAGACATGGGAGTTACATTCTAACTCCTCTCTCTCATCTCTATTTAAGAGATGACCCTCTTCTCTCATTTAACAATGAGGTTTCTTCCTCTTCTCTATTATTGTATGAGCATTGCTCTCTATCTCTCTCTCTCCTCCTTCTTAGGCTTTTGATGCCTCATTCATAATATCACAAGGGGTTTTCTTTGCTTTCCCCTTTCCAAATATCTTGTCTCATGGTGTTGGAGCTTGAAGCTTTCTCTCTCCTATTTTATGGTAATATCCTTTCATGCATTTACTCACTTAGATTCTTTCCTGGTATTGTTTATTTACAGATTTCTTTTTCCATTTCTAACAAACATTAGTGGTTTAAGCCTAAGATGTAGATTAACTAGTTCAAATGTATGCAAATTTAGAGGTTCGATGACACAAAAGTATGTAATAGGTCTAGATTCAAGTTCAAGTTTAGTTAAAAGAGGAAGTAATGTTCTTGAAGTGAGAAATATCTCTCAACAAATTAGTCTTTAGGTTGATATGACTCACCCTCAATCTTAATTATCCTGATAAGTCACATTATACTCATTGTCGAACATATTCATGTTCATTATAGACAAGGGATATCGGTTGCATTTAGAAAATGGAGATAAAGGGGTTGAAGGTTCAATAATGCAGATTGAAATTGCTAAAGCTTCTTCTCATCATCTTTGTATCCTAGAACTTGACATGAATAAGTAATTTTGATTATATAATGTTTCTCTAATTGTGCCCAAGTCCACCTCCCAATACTCATATCCCCCAATGCAAAGACCAACACTATACATGTGAAATATGACTCAAAAAGAAGGATTAGATTCATTGGCGATGATGAGCACTTTGCGCCAATTATTTGATGCAATTCATCAATTCCCAAAGGGGAATTCAATACATAATCCATGATCTTCATAATGGGATATTTATATGCCCTTTGTCTATAGGAAAATATAGTTGTGGTGATAATAGATATATCCCTAAGCTCATGGAGTTGGTCTCTGTCGACATGAGCACAGTCCAAAGGAATGAAGATAGATTACAAATTGATAAGAGAGGGAAGTAGAGCACAATACCAAACATTCAAACTCCAATATGTGACTCCTAATCTAGACACTCATCTATCTTGTGAACCTGTGATATGTTAAGAGACTGATAAAACAAATACCTACTCCACATCCAAGGAATGCAATGGTTTTTGTTCCAATATCCAAAGGGCTCATCGAGATGCTTGTTCCCAATGTAGTCTCCTCAAGACAAGTTATTCACATGTTCGTGCCTGTATATGAGAAATGCTACAATTAATTACATGGCAAGCAGCCATGCTCTGAGATCCAAATAAGCTAGGCAAAAGTGGAAAATGGTTAACATGTTTATGCGTGCACTCCATGCAAGTAATGTTTTGGATAGTGTGCTTGATTCCTTCAAGGAAGGCCATGGGTTCCCCTTTATATAGAAGATCTTTCATTATCCCGAGTTACAATGAAGCCATAGTTTCATCAATTGAACGAAAATTAGTTGTCTAAATGGGAAAATGACATATGTTTGATACAATATCAGTGTGTGAAGAGTTGAGTTTGCGATTAGATCATGATGAGTCATGATAACACAGATAAGTTGTGAGGAAATCAAAGGTGATGTTCCAAAGCAAGAAAGATTGGTAAGCTCAGATGGAGGCACGACTTCATACCAAATCACAAGTTCAAATTCCACTGGGGGGTAGGGTATGTACGCCTTGTTTGTAGCGCCAAGCGCTTCTGGAAAAAGAGTACGAGGTAGTCCCATATCACTGTCACCATATGTAAATCCAAAAACTATGACATAGTGTCGTGAACTATAAAACCACCTTTCCTTTCCTTTTTATACATCAGAAGAAAACATTGATGATAATGACTACTGTCATTGGAAAATTTTGACACCAAAAGACAATCCAAGATTCCTAATACATTATAGCATTTATAATTTCTTGCGCCTCGGATATTTTGAGCTCCAAAAGTGTAGAAGGGCATTGACATACTAAACGCTGATTCAATTGAATGGTGTAAGAATCGATGAAATATTATATGGAAAAAATAGTGAACCATTTATCGGGTCCCAATGACATATCTCTTAGATATGTTTTAGGTGTCATTAGAGTTGGGATTTTATCTAATGCCGAAGATAAAAATGATAGGTTGAGCTTCAAAGGTTTCCATTTTGAAAGTATCTTATCACAAAATGATGAGCCAAACAGAATCATTAGCATAAGAAGGAAAACCCATGCCTACTATTTGTATTGGGAAGAGATAGCCTATGAAATGGAAGTATTTCTAGAATTTTAATTTCCAAAGCACCCTCGTATCATATAATAATAGACATGATCGAGCTCTTTCAATTAAATATACAGTCTCTAACATTTGATAAAGGGATAATAGAAAAAGTTTATAATAAAGGTGGGCCTCCACAAGAAAGATCACTGGAATCTAATAAAGATGAGGGAAATTAGTTATCGACCTCTAAAATGATTCAATTACGAACTGTCAAATGGGAAAGTCCTATTTATTGTAATTTTAGGGGGTAAAAAGGGATTCTTCTAATTTTTCATGCCCATAAGTCATAAGGTTGTTTGGGGAGATGAATGTTGTGCGGATTGTAGAAGGGGATAGAGAAATTGGTTTGTTATTTTGTATTTCATTGCAACTGTAAGGGGATATGTTAATCATATGAATTTCTTTTATAGATTCATAATAATGATACATTATGTTTATCATTGTTGATTGTATGGTCACAATTTTCATATTTTGAATTCACTTTATTCATAATTTTAGGATAATATAATGGTTTTCTCCATTTTTATGTAATGTTGAGGGGATCAAGTGATTGGTTGTATGGCTATTATCCACTTTTTCTCTCTTTATTCTATTGATTAATCTGATAATTACATTCATTCCATGTTGATGGGTGAACATTAGAAAACCTTCATATCTTTAGGTAAAAGACATCGCTAGTCATTTAATTCATTGTAAATGTTTTTAAGAGGGAGTTGTACCTCTCAGTTTAGAGGAGAGTTATCAATCCATGATAACTCGTCCAACTATTAGTACATTTTGTTCTTCTTTTTAGACATATTGAGTAATTATTTATTTTTCTTTCTAAATGACAAATCTGTTCCCTAACAATTTTTTGGCAACTCTATTGGGGAAAGAAAGCGAAGTACCAGTGCTTTCTTTCTTTGGATATTTGAAGGTACCTCCTAGAGGATAGAGTTTGGTGACTTTGATTCTATTTGGTAAAAGAAGTCTAGTGTGAACATGGACTCCATTGCAACTCAATCATGGAAGCCATATTCTGGTCCTTTTGATTTATCTAATTACAAAAACCATGCCTACTGAATCAAAAAGGTACTTTCCTAAGTTTTCTAGAGGAGGTGATCAAGATCCTAACAACTACATTCATAAATTCAACACTACCTATGAGATTCTTGGTGTCTTAGAGGAGGATGTGTATATTTATCTATTTGTTAGATCCCTTGTTGGTGATGGTGCTATCTAGTTTCAACATTTAGAAGGTGGGGGCATTCACCTTCTATAAAGAAACATGATATCAGAATGTGACAGTTCAACATTAATGACAAAAAAAATGGTATTTGTCTTTAAAATATGAAGATAATGTAAACTGATAAAATGTGTAGAATTGGATGAATTTTATGCCTATAATTTTTTATAATTTTTTTGTGTAAGAATTTATTCATTTCGTTTTATTTTGAAGTCCCTTTTTTTAATTGTAAAAATATAGGGTGTAGTTCCCATCAAACAAGTATATGTAAATCATCTTTTTTTATTCTAATTTGAAAATATCCTATAGATGACATGTATAGCTAGTGAATGAAAAAAGAAATAATTATTTTTTATGTATATTTTCTTTGTTATAAGTACTCAAGTTTGACCTTATCAGAATCCAACAGTTTTTGCCTTCCGTCAAAACTTCCTTATGAAATCTATACCTTCTTGAAAAAAATTACATATTCATGAAGAGTATTCTCTCCTCTAGATATATATATATATATATATATATATATATATATATATATATATATATATTTGACAAGATTTACTATTTTTTTTTAATTTTTTGAGGGAGCATCTTCTAAAATGTTGAAATATCGATTTATAATATTTTGAGATTATAACATATTATAACTAATCAAAACACTCAAAAATTTATATAATGATGATATTGAATCTGAGATCAATAAAAGTGTATTTTTAGTTTTTGAAAAAAATTGAGTTTTGATAGAGAAATGAGATTTGACCAAAATAGGTTTTGAGATCATAAATGGTGACACAGATCTATGCTTTTACACATTGGTGATGTTACTATCTAGTTTCAGCATTTGGAAGGTGGGCACACTACTAGTTGGAGTGCGCTAGAAAATAAATTCCTTGGGAGACTCAAACCAACAATCTATGTGGGCTACCTATTATGCCAACTTTTCAAGATACAGAAAGGAGAAGATGAGGAGACAAGAAACGTTGCTAATAGATTCAACCAAACTTGGCTAAAGATTCCACAAGTTGACAACCAAGATAAGATAACTTGTTGTCAATATTTATTGTAGCATTGCATCTAGAGGTCAAATTCTATCTCAAAAGGAATAAGGTATGTGATTTTGAAATTGCTAAGAAAGAAGTTGTTAGAATTGAGGATAATTTGTTGTTATCTAGTTGGTTTTAATAAAATAATATCACAAAAGTCACAAGTTTGGATTTGAAATTAAAAGATGAGTTTATATTTGATAAATTTAAGTCCTCGATGCATGGCTTTTATAAGATAGGAAAAGATAAATTGAACAATAGAGAAACTTCAGATCATGGCACACTATTGGATGATGATATGATCATTAGTGGAGTAAAATGTGATAAACCTTTGTAGGAAGGAATTTGTCTCTATGAACAATAGTGTCATTTGGAGGTAAAACCTAAACAGAAAAGGCTTGTTCTCAAAACAGTGAAACGAACACCTCCTACCCTTGTTTTGTCAAAACATGTCAATTTTTAGTGCAGAGGATTTTCTCATGCCTCCTATGATTGAAAATAATCCCAATAATGTGTTTGGAGTATATCATATACATGTTGAGTATGATGATGAGGATTTTCAAAAGTCCACATCTACTGAAAATAATTCCTTTGACATTGAAAAAGGTTGTTGTTTGTGCATTTCGAGTAATGTTGAACATATTTCTCAATCAGATGATCTAATGAATTGTCTAGGTGCACCTCTTGTAGAGGAAGAAATCAATGAAGATAAGTTGAATGCAAGGTTAGCAATAGCTGCCTCTTATTCAATATTTAATTATTTTTCTTCCAAAGTTCCTAATACAATTGTAGTGATTAATGTTTATCCAATAAGTATGACCAATCATCATGAAAAAAGAAAGATTCATGGGGAAGAGACCAAATGCATCCTTCAAGTTGATGGAGAGGTTGAATATGAAACCTTTCTATTCATTACCCACCATATCAAGAGAAATGATCGCAACCTGAAATACAATAGGAACATGAGGACTTGTACACTCCTATGAGGTGCTCAAAAGGTTCAAATGTTGATTTGCAACCTAAAACTAGATCCCAGTTGGACAATCTTCAAAAATTAGAGGAAATCACACTCATTCATGACAATAAGGATTTCCAAAAGGGAGAAGATATCACATGCTTAGGTGAAGGAGGCATTCTCGAATCAATTGATAGATCAGCAAGTGAAACAAAAACATAATTTGAAGGGTTGGAGGATAAGGTGACTTAGAGTGAGCTTAATTCATTATACCTACCAACAGGGTTTCGCGAGGATTCCACTATTAGAGAAAATCATCTTTTCCAAACATTGGAATCATCTTTGGGTGGGAAGGATTATTTTCCTTCTTGGAATAGAGAATGCTGAAACAAGTATACAACAAGGAGAGTTCCAAGTCTCCAAAGTAATATAGTCTCAAGTACCATTGAAGGTTTTAGCAAACATATTGTCTCATGATGAAGAAGTTATAGCCCACTTTCTCTCAGTCAACGAAGAAGGAATTTCTCTTATGGAAACTCCAGAGATAAGCCCTTCCAATTTCTCTATTTTAGATAAAGAATTTTTAGACTTATTAGCAAGAAAGGATGATGAATTATATTGGCCAATATTGAGCCTATGCTTGAAGAAGCTCACTTCTATTTTGAGGGTGTTTTGAATTATAAAAATCCTCTCACTAGTGTTGATATTGAAAATGATATAATCCCCACTATGGAAAATTTTGAACAAGTTTTGTGGTTTTTTGGGAAGGGGCTTGAAAGTTTATGTAGAAGGCCCAAGAAAACTTAGAATTTATGATGTGATGTGGCTCTTTAGGCATGGTGATTGGTTAATAAGATTCCTACACATGATCAATTTGAGTTACCTAGATGAAGAGTTTTCCGAATGGAAGTGGTGTTGGGTTGTGCCATACTAATGCAATTTCTTGTTCCAAAAAGGATCTTTCTTCTCATAGCTAGTGAATGACTTTGTGTAAGTTTTCTTCATCTTTGATAAATGGTGAGTTCTTCTCACATGTATATCTCTATAAATCTTACTACTCTCTGAGCTTTTGGTGGTGTTTAGTGTAGCTAGTTGGTTTTTGTCTTGTTGGTAGTTTAGTTGTTTTTGGGTGTTCCTTTACCCTTTCTCCTCTTCGCAAGAAATCCCTTTTGATCTATGTTGTATGCCAAATATTTTTCCCCAATGGATAAGTGTTGGTCTCCTACTAGAGGCTTCTAGATTCTTCATGTCCCTTATAGTCCACATCCCTAGTCAGAGCCAATTGTAAGCATTATTTTGCACCTAAGTTTTTAAGCTTTGAAAATCAGCCTAGTGGGAAAAGATTATAAGTTGTTTAAGTTTCTCATTAGTTTTGTTAGTAATGATATCTTTTATAAAGTTTGATATATGAAGACATGGTGTTTTATGATTATATTGAACTTGAACTTGAACCTCAAAATAGTTTAAAGTTCAAAGTTTGAAATGTAGATTCATATATTAAAAAGTTCAAGTTCAAGGTGAAGCATTAGTGGTTCAAATGTGAGATGCAGATTCACTAGCAACAGGGGATAGAGAAATTATTTTATTATTTTGTATTTCATTGTAATTGGAAGTGTATAGGTTAATCATATGATTTCTTGTTATGGATTCATAATGAAGATAGCTTATGTTTATCATATCTTGTGATCTGAACACATAATTCTTGGATCGCTTCTGATTATATGGTCACTAATTTCATATTTTGAATTTAGTCCTTTGGTTATTCATAGTTGTAGAATAATATAATGTCTTTCTCCATTTTTTTGTAATGTTGAAGGGATCAAGTCATTGGTCGTATGGCTAATATCCACTCTTTCTCTCTTTACTCTATTGAATAATCTGATAATCACATTCATTCCATGTTGATGGGTAAATGTTAGAAAACCTTTGTGTCCTTAGGTAAAATACATAACCAGTCATATAACTCATTGTAAACCTTTTTAAGAGGGAGTTGTACCTCTCAATTCAAAAGAGAGTTATCAACAAATGATAACTCATCCAACTATTGGTACATTTTCTTCTCCTTTTCACACATATCAAGTCATTATTTACATTTATTTCCAAAGGAAAAATCTATTCCCTAATAGTATATTTAATTTCTAGAGTTATTTAGATATTTTAAGTTTCTATTTGTGAAAATTGCTATGTATTTTTTTATGGTAGTTAGCCACTAATTTTTGGAGATATATTATTCTGTTAGAGGGTTGTTGGTAACTCAAGTGATGGAATATTTTATTGTGATATCCTTCCTGTGTTCTTATCCATGGTTCTTTTTCATGCTACATGTCTCTATTATATGCTTTGGAATTATATATGGTTGATCTAGGGGTTTTTAACTAGTATGACCTCCTACTTGAGTTTTCATGCTCCCAATTGTAATTTAAGACACCAGAGGGCCAATGCACAAGGTTGTGGTGCCAAAAAGATGACAACCATCTTGATTTTTGAAAATTTCCTATAGTATGCACACACTTGTGGATTCACATAGCATGTGCATGTTATAGTGCATACGAGCTATGTTTTCACATAGAGCACAGGGTGATTTCACAAAAGTAGGTATCACTATTAGTGCCACGACGAAATTCTTGAAACATTTGAAAGAATGCAACATTCATTTTTCATATGTTCATGCAAACATATTTATTATGTTCACATGAACACATTTATTATGTTCATGCAAACACATAATACTCATAAGAGTATTATGTGTTTGCACAAATATATGAAATCAACGATTTGCAGCATAAAAAGCTCGTTTTCCATTTTCATTCCTCATTTTTACATCGTGTGAATTTTTTTTTGGACATTGGAGCAAACGTATCAAAGTGGTCATCAAGCTGTGTCACTTTTCATCATTTTCCTCTAAATTTTTGCCTTTGCACTATTTTGGGTAAGTTTATATGTCATTATTTGAAATTTTTAATGTTTTTAAAGAATATTTTCATGTTAATTTAATATTTTTATGAATTATTAATTATAGTTAATTAGTTAAATTTTTTGTTTATAATTTTTTTGTATTTGTTAATTATTTTTTAGTGATATTAGAAAATATTAGAAAAACATTAGAAAATATTAAAAAAATATTAGTCTACAATATTAGAAAAATATTAATTTAACATTAGGAAATAATTTTAGAAAAAAATAGTGTTAAATTAGATAAATATTAGAAAATACATTATAAAATATTATAAAAATATTACAAAATATTTTTAAAAAGTAGTCTCAAATATTAGCAAAAAGAGGAATAAAAATTTATTAAGACAAAAAGAAATACAACAAGGAGAGCTCAACAAGGAGCTCGATTCTGAGCAACAAGATCATCAAATTCTTGCACCATCTCAAAGGATAGTTGCCTCCTATCCCTAATATTCCAACCTGGATCATGACTAGATGCCCATTTGGCTAAACAATCAGCATTTCTATTCCATTCACGAGGAATATACGTGAACCTAATGAACTGAAAAGAGGAAGAGAAGAAAAGAATCTGCTTAACAACAGTGGCCAGCTGCCAACTAACATCCTCAAGCTCTTGCGAAGAAAGCATGTTCACCACCACCTAGGAATCAAACTCACAGATAATCTTACTCCATCCCCGCAAGAAACACTGTTCCATAGCATATAAAGTAGTCTCAAATATTAGAAAAACATTAGAAAATGTTAAAAAAATGTCAATCTAGAATATTAGAAAAATATTACTATAACAAAACAAGTTTAGATAAATATTAGTCTTATTAGAAAAAGCATTAGAAAATATTAGACAAATCATTACAAAATATTATAAAAACATTACAAAATATTATAAAAACATTGGTCTAGAAAATTAGAAAATATTAGAAAATAGTTTTAAAACATTATTATAGAATATTAGAAATTATTTGAAAAAAATACAAAATATTAAAAAAATTATAGTCTAGAATATTAGAAAAACATTAGAAAATATTAAAAAATCTTTTAATCTAGAATATTAGAAAAATATTAGTCTTATTAGAAAAAGCGTTAGAAAATATTAGAAAAAATTACAAAATATTAGAAAAATATTAGAAAATATTTTTAAAAATTTACCTTGAAAAGTAGAAAATACTAGAAAACATTACAAAATATTAAAAAAATAATAGACTAGAATATTAGAAAAACATTAGAAAATATTGAAAAAGTCAATCTAGAACATTAGAAAAATATTACTATAACAAAAAAAAAAAAAATTTAATTTATTTAACTTTTTTGAATTATAAATTGATTGATCAAGAAAAAAAGGTTACAAAAAGGAGAGAGGGGGAAGCATCACCCCACAAAGCCCACTAAAACAAGTAACCACTACCTATATACGACCATCATAATATAGTCATTTTCAAATGCACAATACAAAGAAAGGAGAAGCAACAGTCAATGAAGAACATTGTTGTGATCATCAACCTAGGAGGTCCATCCTTGATCCCCCTCCATCCAGAAAACTTTTTTCCTTTCCAAGACATGAGTGAAGAGTTCTAGCTGATAAAAAAAAGGGCCTCTAGTTTCTTTGATTTCATTAATGAGCTTTTTAAGAGCATTGTCAAAAGCATCCTAGCTATCCGGTATACTAGCCCATTGGAGATCATTCTTCATTTCATAAATAAACATGGTAGTGTAACCATCACGTAGAATTCTTTCCAGCTTTCCTCTTTCAAGCTGCATCACACAACAAACCTACAAGACGATTTTAAAACGTATGAGTTTTTAGAAAACCCCATGAGAACTCTTCCATTACCTTGATATTTTTCCTCATTTTTAAACTTCCAAATGAACCAAAGGATCTATGATGACAGAATATTCTAGAAAAGGTTAGCATCTTTTTTAAAACTAGGAATAAAACCTATAATAATATCAAATGTAAAAACATGTTGAGTTAAAGATAAACCAAAAAGCCACCAAATTTCTATAGCAAAAGAACATTCAAAGAAAATATGTCTCATATTTTCAAGCATGTTACAAATAGTGCAAGTATCATAGGCACCAAGATTAGTTTTAACAGGCAATCTATCCAACATCAGCTGCCACCTAAAACATTTAATTTTGGGAGGGATAGGAGATTTCTAGCATTTGCTGAAGATTTTTTTACCATATGTGGATATCAAAATTAACATATCATAAGAAGTTTAGAAGATCCAGGATTTGAAGATTTTTATTGAGAATCTTATATATGTCTTTATACTTAAATCTGGGAAGGAGAGAACCATCATCCCAAAAAAAGGTGAAGTATCTTTGAGAGTTCACATCCATGAACCAAGGAATATTAAGAGAGGAACATACACTTTTAATCATATTGAAAGTCCTTTTATGAAAACCATGGATATCAAAATTGCTATTGAGTATTTTGCCAACTAATAAGATTGTCATTATCAAGAATGTCCATAAAACACTTGATACCTTTATTCTACCAATATGTAGTAGAACATCCTTGAGTCAGGGCAAGAGGTTTTCCATTATGATGAAGGTTCCACCAAATTGATCATTCACCATGAAGAGAATTGTAATTATCAAATCTAGAGTTATAGATGAATCCATGAATGTACTCCCAAGCCTTCCAAATAGATTTGAAGACCAAAGCAACCTTAACTGAAATCAAGAAGGAACCAACCACAAGATTGCTAAAGGGGAGATTCTTCCAAGTTTTGGCCAGCTTAGGGACACCTCCCTGAATATTATTTCGAATGAGAACTTTCCATTGTTCCTAACCATGAAGGGCCTATAAGATCCATTTGGCTGCTAGGGAAATCCCTTGAAGTCTAAGGTCCTTCAAACCTAGCCCACCTAGGTCTTTATTCACATGGAACCAACTCCATTTAACACTATGAGCCTTTCTTTTCCCTCTTCCATCAGACCAAAGAAAGCTTCTGATAGCTTTTTGAATTTTATGAATTTGATAGTTACTAAACATCCAAGCATAAGAGTATTATATGCTATAAGAGGACAGAATTTTTTGATAGACTTGGATCCTTCGAGCAATGGAGAGCACTCTATTATCCCATTTATTAAGTTTCTTAGTGTTTCATTCCTTGACCCAAGCCCACATTTCTTTAAGAGAGGGCAAAATAGAGAAGGGAATTCATAAATATCTCACAATTTTATGAGGACCCCCCCATGAGAAGCCAAAGTGTTGAATCTAGATAGGGGAATCAAAGAAATCAATTTTAAGGGTAAGGTTATGAATGTTGCAATCAGATAGCTCCACAAAAAGAGAAGTATCATTAGAAAATTAGACATTAAGAAACTCAAAATTATCAAAAAGAGTGATACCATGAACCTTAGGAGAAAGGGTGTTGTCCCCAAGAAGATAGAAGAGAGCATCAAAGGCAATAAAAAAGAGGGTAGGAGCCAGAGGGAAACCTTGCCTAATGGATTAGGAAAAGGGAATGGGGCCGGATAAGTTACCATTAACTTCAATAAGAGTAGAAGTATCTTTTAAAAGAACTTGGATAAATCTATAGAATTCCTCAGGAAATCAATAAGCTCTTAGCATAGTAAGAATGAACTACCATTCGACTCTGTCATATGCTTTTTCAAAGTCAAGTACAAACATAGTAGCATGTTGGTTAGATTCCTTAGCCCATTCCATAGCCTCCCAGCTAGTAATAAGGTTTTCCAAGATATACCTCCCTTTGATGAAACCAGTCTAGGTAGAGAAAATAAACTTGGGAAGAATATTGACAAGTCTAGAAGCAAGGACTTTAGCAAGGATTTTATAGGAGACATTAAGGAGAGTGATGGGGTGCCAATTTTTTATAAGAGCTTTGTCACCAACCTTGGGAATCAGCTTAATGATTCCCATGTTGATGGAGTTTCCAAGAGCATCTAAATCAAAAGCCTCTTAAAGAAGTTCATGAAGATCTTTAGAAATCCAATCAATATTGGCCTCAAAGAATTTTGTGGGAAGACCATCAAGGCTAGGAGCCTTGTTATCTTTAAGAAAATTAATCGCATTCATAATTTCTTGAAGGGAAATTTCAGATTTAAGAATAAGGGCATCATCCTTCAAGGTTCTCTTAGGAATAATGGTTTTGCATTTTTCACAAATTTCTCTAGAGGCATTTTTATCTTTTGATGAAAATAAATTGCTATAGAATTCCTCAAAGTCACGAATGATATCCTTAATGTCAATGATATCCTTGTTATCAACACAAATTTTGTCAATCTTCTCTTTATCTTGGTTCTACTTGAATAGATTGAAGAAAAATCTCGAACCTTTGTCACCATAATGTAACTAGCTCTTCCTGGCTCTAACACAAGCACCTCTAATGGTGTATTATTGGTGTTGTCTTAGAGCATCTCTAGCAAGTGAGACATTTTTATAGAGAGCTAAAGAAGTGGGATTAAGTTGGATTTCATGTTCAACAACCTAAAATTGTTCATTTAGGAAATTTTCCTGGGCCCTATAATCCTTGGCCTTCTTTTGACCAAGAGTCTAAATAATTTTTTTCTAGGAGTTGACATTCAAATTCTAGTGAGCATTATGGGAAGTAGTTTTATTAAGTAAATTAAAGGATCTACCCATCTTAATGGTGACAAGAGCATCCTAAACCTGAAGAATGAAGGAGTTAAGAATGAAATTTTTATTCAAGGGATTGCAATGATTGATAGAATTACTAAAAGAGATAGAAGAAATGATAGGAAGAAGATCAGATAGGGTGGCAGGGATGACAGTAACAGGCAAGTTCAGCTAGTTAAGGGAGAAGGAGAAATGATTAGCACTAGCATAAAATCTATCAAGTCTTGATTATATTTGATTGTGCCCTTTCTGAAAATTACACCAAGTATACCAAAGATCTAAATTCTAAGATTTTTGACCTTCTAGAGGGTCCTAGAGGTTCATTTTCTACTTGAGTTGATCCTAATACACCTTTTCTAGGGATTTCCATTGGAATGGAAAACCCCCTGATTTATCTTCCTAGTTCTTAATCATATTAAAGTCTCCAGCCAATATCTAGGGGATATTAGGGAGATTGTACAACCATTACCACTGAAGCAACCTATCATTGGAGTCATTAGGAGCATGCAAAGAATGAACACCAAATTGGGAACCTTTAAGGTCCAAGGTAGCCCAAGCAACATGGTTACAAGGAGAGGTGTCAGAATTTGAGATGTGTCTAGCCCAACAAGGATTAATAAGAAGAGCCACACCACCTTTACCCTTTTGGTGATTAGTGAAAATTTTGATAGCATCTCTCCTAATACAATCCAGAGAAGTATTGAGGAGAAATTCAATCATCTTAATCTCTTTAAGCATTAGAAAGTCAGTGATCTTTTGGTTCATCAAAAATCTTTTGGCTATAAATTTTCTATTAGGAGACTCATGTCCCCTTATGTTCCATGATATACACTTCATGATTAATAGTGATTAATAACACTACTAGAGGGAGAAATAGGCACTCCATTCTTCTTCTTGTTTTTAGAACCAAAAGGTATACCTTTCTTTTTAGAAGAGTTAGGTCCCACTAGAAGGTCCTCCTCATCCTCCAATGATTCAGGTTGAATATCTCTAGATTGAGAGTAATTTATACCACATATATCATTAATAGAGGATTCTAAAGGATCCTAGATTAATTTATCTATAGGATCTGGTGTGGCATAAATTACCTCAATATAGGAGCTATCATCTAATTTATTTAAAATAAAGATAGTAGGGTTAGGGGTGTTATTATTAGGGGGTCCCTATATCTGGAATAAGGTTAGGTGGTAATCTAGCCATCTCTAAATTATTATTTCCATTAATAGGAGAATCACACAAAATAACATCCCCAATCCTATTGTTAAGATCAACTTGTTTAATCTGAACCAAAATAGACTAAATAAAATTATTTTCAATCATAATATTGGAGTGCTCTAAGTTAATAATATCAATATCAATGGAAGGAACATTTTCAATCAGCAAAGTAGGTGAGGCCAATGCTAAGAAAGAGTTTGAGTTATGGTTCCCAGATAGAATTTGGTCTAAGGTGAGTTGTTGAGCGTTCTTCCTTCTATGATTTTTATTGTTAACTATTTGGAAACCATCATTATTAGTTGGAGGAACAATTTTAGTAAGGGCATTGTAAATAATAGGATTGTTTTTCTATATATTGGCAGCTTTAGAAAGAAAGGAGTAGAGGTAGAAGATGACCTTGAAAAAGAACCAAGGGATGACCCACTATTTTACTTACTCTTTCTAAGGTTGTCGAAAGAGTTTTTATTGTTAGGGTTATCACACACAACAATAACATTAAGTGTTTTCTGAATAGGAGGAATAGCTTCATTGTTGGAAGTAGTAGGATTAGTTTCACCTAAATTGGGTTTGTGTTTGTTTTTTAGAAATAATGGGGCAGTTCCTCCTAAGCTTCTCTTCCTTTTTGCAAAGAAAACATGCATTCAACCCTCCAAGGATCTCAAAAGGATAGGGGAAGTTATCACCACAGATATTAAGTTTTAGCCTTTAAGGGATATCAACTCCTGGCTTGATGGAGACAAGCATTCTAGCATCCAAGTTTGAAACCAATTTGGTAGTTTCATTCATTTGAATAATGCTACCAAAAGGTTCCATTGATTGGGGAAGAAATCACCATAGGAAGGGGGGAACATCCTTAAGGATGACCTATCTTAGGCTAGATAAAGTAAGAACTTCTTTACAAACAACCTCCTAAGACCAAGCACAAACCCAAAATGAGGATTTTCCAACCACACAATACTACCTTTTTAGGGCTTCTAATTGAGACTCATGGTTGTTGAAGAGAGTAATATAAAGCCCTTTTTTAATCTGACAACAGAATGAGATCTTAAGCCCTAATTTAAGGTTCCATAAATTATGGAACTAGTCATCAAAGAATTTTGTGGGCGAGCATTTATCAACATTCACACAAGAAAAAAATATCACAATATCACTTTACTTAGTTTTCTTCAGGATAATTTCCTTCGACATATCATAATTGGGTGAAAAGAAAAAAATCTTCCAAGGAAATGGAGGAGTTCTTACCTTGTTCTCCTAGTTCTTCTCCTCTAGCCACTCAAAGAAACCTCGCATTAGAGGAGACTTCATTGTTGGCAGGGGCAATGGTTTCTGCAAAAGTCTTAGTAGGTGATCGATTTTCTAAAGGGTTATTACCAGTAGAGTTTGGATTAGCCACTCCAAACACCATACCAGTAGATGTCAGAGGTGAGATATAGGCAACCAAACCTAGCTTAGCATTTAAAGAAGGCATTCTCACAGTAGGGCAACTAAATACAGAGCTGTTGGATTTGGGCTCCATAAAAGAAAATAGTATAGAATAAATAGAGAGTCTTTAATTAAGGGGAGAGAAAAGAAAACCACATGGAGGAGAGATCTCCTCCACAAAATTGCCTTTCTACTCGAGTCTATCACATCAAGGGGTTTGCAATTGTCTTCCACATTCATTGCAAAAATTTGCTAATTCGCTCTCACAAAACAAATTTAGAAAAATATTAGTCTTATTAGAAAAAAGCATTAGAAAATATTACAAAAATATTACAAAATATTAAAAAAACATTGGTCTAGAAAATTAGAAAATATTAGAAAATATTTTTAAAACATCACTATAGAATATTGGAAAATATTAGAAAAATATTACAAAATATTAGAAAAATAATAGTCTAGAATATTAGAAAAAAATTATAAAATATTTTTAAAAATTGGTCTTGAAAATGAGAAAATACTAGAAAATATTTTTAAAACGTTATTATAGAATATTAGAAAATATTAGAAAAGTGTTACAAAATATTTAAAAATAATAGTCTAGAGTATAAGAGAAACATTAAAATTTTAAAAAGACATCAATCTAGAATATTAGCAAAATGTTACTATAACAAAACATATTTAGACAAATATTAGTCTTATTAGAAAATATTACAAAAATTATTACAAAATATTACAAAATGTTAAAAAAACCATTTTTCTAGAAAATTAAAAAATAATAGAAACTATTTTTAAAACATTACTATAGAATATTAGAAAATATTACAAAAATATTACAAAATATTTTTAAAAAATAGTCTAAAATATTAGAAAAACATTGGCCTTGATAATTAGAAAATATTAGAAAATATTTTTAAAACATTATTATAGAGTATTAGAAAATACTAGAAAAACATTACAAAATATTCAAAAAGCAATAGTCTAGAATATTAGAAAAATATTTAAAAATATCAAAAAAAAAAAGGATACAATATTAGAAAAATATTAGTATAACATTACGAAATAAATTTAAGAAAATGTTAGTATAACATTACAAAATAAATTTAGAAAAATATTACTCTTATTATAACTCTAATTTTAATTTGTAACCCTCACCCTAAGCCAGATCCTAACTCAAACTCAAACTTGAAATCAAACCTAAACTCTAACCCTAATTCAAACTCGAACCCTAACCTAACCCTAATTATAAAGTTATAATTACATAACAATAACCCTAATGTAATCCCAACTAAAAACTCAAACCCTAATCTAACCCTAACTTACATTTTAACCCTAATTTGACCTTAACTCAAGCTTAAACCATAATCTAACACTAACCATAGCTAAAATGCTAATCTAACCCTAATCTAACCATAACCCTTGAACTCATACCCTAATCTAACGCTAACCTTGACTCAAACCCTAACTCTAGAACTGTAACCCTAATCTAACCCTAATCCTAACTCAAACCCTAATCTAATCATAACTAAAAACTCAAACCCTAATCTAACCTTAACAAAAACTCAAACCCTAATCTAATCCTAACTAAAAACTCAAACCCTAATCTAACCCTAGATCTATAACCCTAATCTAGTTGTAACCCTAGATCTCAAACCCTAATCTAACCCTAACCCTAACTCAAACCTTGATCTAATACTAAAAACTCAAACCCTAATTTAACCCTAACTCTAACTCAAACCCTAATCTAATCATAATTGAAAACTCAAACCCTAATCTAACCCTAAATCAAACTCAAACCCTAGTTTAAGCCTAACTAAAAACTCAAACCCTAATCTAACTATAACCCTAGAACTCAAACCCTAATCAAACCCTAACCCTAAATCAAACCCTAATCAAACCCTAACCCTAACTCAAACCCTAATCTAACCCTAGAACTATAACCCTAATCTAACCCTTGAATTGTACCCCTAATCTAACCCTAACTCAAACCCTAATCTAAACCTAACTCAAACTCAAACCCTAATCTAGTCCTAACTAAAAACTCAAACCCTTATCTAACCCTACAACTATAACCCTAATCTAATTGTAACCCTAGAACTCAAACCCTAATCTTGTAAGGAAACTCAGGTGCGGAAACAACTTCATACACTAATCTCATAAGGAAAGTATGGTGCAAATCCTATTAAAATCTTCTACACTTACAGATTCAATATCATGTAAACAACAATATTGCAACCAACCATGCATACAGAAAATAGACAGAGAAAGAAACACATAACACAAAGATTTGTCGGTGGGGAAAAACCTTTCGGTAAAAAAACCCCACCCCTCCAAAACCTGCATAATGTATTATCTTCAACACAATACACTTGTAATGCAAGTTCAATAGCAACAATAGAAGACTCCAACAACACCTCAGTACCTACACACTCTCTTCTTCCTTTCTTTCTTGCAATACTCCTTTAATGAACATCTTAAGACCCAACAAAATACCCATAATGGAGTTGGGCATTTTTCATGGCTCAACCACCAAGAAACATGCAAAATACCACATGTACATCCAATACCAAGAAAAGGGTGTCCATCCCTTGAATAGGCAATGACAGCTTGTCATAGAATCTACCAAAAATAGCGGTCACAAGAGAAGTGTAAGGGAATCTATCATACCAACCTATTTTTGGCATATTCTCTTACACACACCAACCACTCATTCTTGGGCGCCCAAATAGGCCCCATGTCATAAGATGCTATTACACCTATCATAACTCATTCCTTAAATAGCTCTTACGCGTCATAGGAATCCATCATAACCATTTTAGTCATGATCTCCTTCACACACTTCAAAATGCTAACACATGTAAGTGATCAACATGCCAACTAGACATGTACACTCATATTTACATATTATTTGCAAAAATACATTTTACAAAACAAATAATAATAAGAATAGGAATTATACAAGGTTGAGACACCTTATTCCTAACATTCTCCCACTTGTCGAACACCTTGTAAGAGCAACAAGAACATAACAGGAACTAACCTCTATAAGCCAAAAGGCCCATAGACTCCAAACACCATCTAAACTTCTCAGTGCCCACTGGTTTCGTTAATGCATCTGCAACATTCTTCATAGTATCTACCTTTTCCAAATTTACCTTTCCATCTTCCTCCATATCTCTCACAAAGTGAAACTGCACATCAATGTGGTTCATTCTGGCATGGAAAGTTGGATTCTTTGCAAGAAAAATAGCACTCTGACTGTCACACCAAATAGTAATCTGTTCTACATCAACACCAACACCAGAACACAATCTCTTAAGCCAAATGGCTTCCTTACAAGCATGAGTAGCAACCATGTACTCAGCTTCTATAGTGGACAAAGCAACCATAGGTTGTTGCTTACTCATCCAAGTGATGGCACCACCAAACATAGTGAGCACATAACCACTAGTGGATCTCCTACAGTCAATATCACCTGCCCAATCTAAATCCACAAACCCCTGAATACAAACTGAATGCAGAGATCCAAAAGAGTTACCATGATAACATATGGAGTAATCTGATGTACCCCTCAAATATCTGAATACTCGCTTAACTGCATCCCAATGTACCCATCTAGGATTAGCCATAAGCCGACTCAGGACTCCCACTGCTTGGGCAATGTCTGGTCTAGTATAGACCATAGCATACATAAGACTACCAACTACACTAGCATAAGGTACTCTACTCATGTCCTCCACCTCACTAGAAGATTTTGGACAATCATCTATAGATAACTTTGTTCCCACAGAAATAGGAACACATGGTGGTCTACAATCTGCCATGTTGAACCTGTCCAACACAGACTTCACATACTTACTCTGACTCAACCAAAGTTTTCTTTTAGACCTATCTCTACTAATTTCCATACCCAAGATGTACCTAGTTGCCCCAAGATCTTTCATCTCAAACTGTGCTGACAACTGAGATTTAAAATTAGAAATCATACCCTTACCCTTCCCAAACAACAACATATCATCAACATATAATGCAACAATAATAAGGCGATCATTTTCTACTCTGAAATAAACACAATGATCTGATTTTGATCTTACAAATCCAATTGACAACACAAAGGCAATCCTAGGAGATTGCTTCAAACCATATAGAGATTTCTTTAATTTGCAAACTAAGGATTTTTTACCTTTAACAATGTAGTGCTCAGGCTGTGACATATGAATCTCTTCCTCCAAATCACCATGAAGGAAAGTTGTCTTCACATCCATCTATTCTATCTCTAAATCATATGATGTAGCAAGAAATAATAGAAATCTAATGGATGTCAACTTTGTAACAGGAGAGAATATTTCACCATAATCTATTCCCTCTACCTTTGAATACCCCTTTGCAACCAATCTAGCTTTGTACCTTTCAACACTGCTATTTGCACAGAATTTCTTCTTGAACACCCATTTATAGCCAACATATTTTCTCCCTTTAGGAAAAGGTACAAGGTACCATGTTTTGTTTTTCTCTAATGAAGCCATCTCATCATCGATAGCCTCAATCCAGGAACCTACATCTTCCATGCCCAAAGCCTCTTTCATAGATCTAGGCTCATCAGTGTTAGTAATCAAAGCAAAAACACAATTGGAATCTAACATAGAATAACCAAACCTTTCTGGTTACTTTCTTTCTCTCCTAGATCTCCTCAAGAGATGAGGTTGAGGTTTTTCTTCCTCTTCTTCTTAATTGTCAGAGCTGCTAGAGCTCTCCTCATCATTAGACCCAACATGGTCTCTCTATTCTGTCTTCTCAGGGGTAGGAGACAATTGAACAACATCTTTTTCCTTTTCTTTTTCATTTGGTTGTAGCACAATAGGAGAAGATGTTAGCTCTCTAAAAATAACATTTTTGCTATACAACACCTTACTAGTCACAAGATCCCAAAGCTTGTATCCTTTCACACCAGCGTTGTACCCGATGAAAATACATTTAACAACTTTGTTTTCCAACTTAGATATTTTCTCCTTTGGAACATGTGCATAAGCTTCACAACCAAAAACACGAAGATGTCTAATTGAAGGCTTCTTACCAAACCACACCTCCATATGTGTCTTACCAACAAGAGTTGATGTAGGAGATCTATTAACAAGATAGCAAGCAATGGCCACAGCTTCAGCCCAAAACCTTTGTTCTAAACCAGCTCCACTAAGCATACTCCTAGCCTTCTCCATTAATGTCCTGTTCATTCTCTCTACAAATCCATTTTTCTCTAGGGTATAAGGAGTTGTCTTATGCCTCTCGATACCTTGTTCTTTATAGAACTGTTCGAACTCTGCTGAGCAAAACTCACCACCATTGTCAGTTCTCACACACTTAATCTTCTTACTAGTTTGATTCTCTACAAGGGCTTTAAAATCCTTGAATTGACTAAAGACTTGTGTCTTACTTTTAAGGAAATAAATCCATGTCCTTCTATTGTAATCATCTATGAAAGATACAAAAAATACAGACTTGGAGATCGAAGGAACTTTTACAGGACCAATAAGATCCAAAACATCAAAAGATTTGTGAGAACTAGAGTAAAATTGAACACAATTTTGTTTACCATAGATACAGTGTTCACAGAAGTCAAACTCAAGATTGCAATCATTTAACCCCTCAACGAGATTTTTATTTTTTAGGGTTCTGAGACCCTTCTCACCAATGTGGCCAAATCTCATATGCCACAACTTTATCTTTTCTGTAGGAAGCTTTCCTTCCAAAGTATTTGCATTTCCATCAGAACCAATAACCACATAATTCTTCACTACTCGTTCAGATGGTGAGGATGAAGAACTATTACATAGAGGAATACATGCATCTAGCTGAAATAAGGTACCTCTCCTAGTACCCCTTGTAAGCACTATCAATCCTCTAATCATCTTACATCCATCTTTAGAAAAAACAACTTGTGCACCTACATCATTCAGCATACTTACAGATAATAGGTTTCGTGCTAAACCTGGAATGTGCATAACTCCATTGATTCCCTTTACTCATCCATCAGGAAATTTGATAGTGACCCTTCCACGTCCAACTATCTTTAGGTGAGAATCATCACCCAAGTACACCTTTCCACCATCAAACTCTTCATATTTTGAGAACCAGTTTCAATGAGAGGTCATGTGAAAAGATGCACCCGAGTTAACTAACCACACATCATCAGATACATGGGCTGCCAAAGCTACGATGAATGCATCGCCATCTTCTTGAGATTTTTCAGAACCAAAATCTGAGGCTTTCTTCTTCTTCTTAGGCTCTTTACAGTCTTTACGAAAGTGCCTAGTCTTATCACAGTTCCAACATTTTGCCTTGGACTTGTTGGAAGTCTTTGACTTCCCACGGGATTTGGATCTACCCTTATTGTCAGACTTATTGTCATTTTTCTTTCCTCTTTTCGTGGATCTCCCATGAACAGCAAGGGCTTCTTTTTTTGAAACGAAAGCCTTTCTCCACATCTCCTCCGATAGTAGCAAAGACACCACATCATCCATTTTGAAGGTGACTAATGTGCTTCTGAGAGCCATCACAAGATGGTCTCATGAATCCAGTAAAGAACACAAAAGTGTGTAGCAACGATCCTCCTCCTCTAACTTGACACCATCTGATGTCAACTATGCAACCAACAGATTAAATGCATTTAAATGATCTGTTAAGGATCCACCTTTCTCCATTCACAGAGAATACAAATTCTTCCTCAGGAATAACTTGTTCACCAAAGATTTGGCCTGATACACAGCCCCAAGTCTCTCCCACAAACTATATGTAGTTTTCTCATCTAGAACATTTAGAAGGACTGCATCAATTAAACAGTCATATGAGGCCCTTAGCTTTACAATCTTTGATATCCCAATCTGCTTGAGCTATAGTTTCTGGTCTTGTAGTAGTTGGAGTCGCTTTCCATAGGTTACAATCTTCCAACATGTCTTCCATCTTGAGTTTCCACAACTCAAAATTAGTGCCATTAAATTTCTCCACCTCCATTCTTCCATATGATGAACTTGCCATCTCAATCTACAAATAAGATTCAGGATGCTCTACACAAGACTCCCACTCAACTTGAGATTATGTCAAAAAACCCTACCCAACAAGTAGGATCAAAAGTTGATCAAGCTCTGATACCACTTGTAAGGAAACTGAGGTGCGGAAATAGCTTCCTACACTAATCTCATAAGGAAAGTATGGTGCAAATCCTATTAAAATCTTCTACACTTACAGATTCAATATCATGTAAACATCAATATTACAGCCAACCATGCATACAGAAAATAGACAGAGAAAGAAACACATAACACATAGATTTGTCGGTGGGGAAAAAACTTTTAGTAAAACAACCCCACCCCTCCAAAACCTAAACAATATATTATCTTCAACACAAGGTTACAATACACTTGCAATGCAAGTTGAATAGCAACAATAGAAGGCTCCAGCCGCACCTCAGTACCTGCACACTCTCTTCTTCCTCTCTTTCTTGCAATACTCCTTTTATGAACATCTTAAGACCCAACAAAATACCCATAATGGAGTTGGGCATTTTTCATGGCTCAACCATCAATAAACATGCACAATGCCACATGTACATCCAATACCAAGAAAAGGGTGTCCATCCCTTGAATAGGCAATGACAACTTGTCATAGAATCTGCCAAAAATAGCGGTCACAAGAGAAGTGTAAGGGAATCTGTCATACCAACCTATTTTTGGCATATTCTCTTACACAAACCAACCACTCATTCTTGGGTGCCCAAATAGGCCCCATGTCATAAGATGCTCTTACACCTATCATAGCTCATTCCTTAAATAGCTCTTACATGTCATAGGAATCCATCATAACCATTTCAGCCATGATCTCCTTCACACACTTCAAGATGTTGACACATGTAAGTGATCAACATGCCAACTAGACATGTACACTCATATTTACATATTATTTGCAAAAATACATTTTACAAAACAAATAATAATAAGAATAGGAATTATACAAGGTTGAGACATCTTATTCCTAACAAATCTAACCCTAACCCTAAACCAAACCCTAATTTAACATTGAAAACTCAAACCCTAGTCTAATCCTAACCCTAACTCAAACCCTAATCTAATTGTAACTAAAAATTCAAACCCTAATCTAACCCTAACTCAAACTCAAACCCTAATCTAATCATAACTAAAAACTCAAACCCTAATCTAACCCTAGAATTGTAACCTTAATCTAATCATAACCTAGAACTCAAACCCTAATCTAACCCTAATCCTAACTCAAACCCTAATCTAGCCTTAACCCTAACTCAAACCCTAATCCAATTATAACTAAAAAATCAAACCCTAATCTAACCCTAATGCAAACTCAAACTCTAATCTAACCCTAACTCAAACTCAACCCCTAATCTAACCCTAACTCAAACTCTAACCCTAATCTAACCCTAACATAAAAACTTTAACCCTAATCTAACCCTAACTCAAACTTAAACCCTAATCTAAAACTAACCCTAACCTTAATCTAATTGTAACCCTAACTCTTTATCTCAGGTATGATATATTGATGTGTAGATTAGATGATGTACTATTACATATCTTTTAAATAAAAAATTGTATACTAGACTACATGTATGTGTATGTGTGTTTACAATATATATTAGCTCCATCATTGTACATATGACTTCACACGATTAGCCTACTCATCAGCCTAAGGGTGATGAGGTTCCTTTTGTGACTCCTACTATTGCTCCTATTGTAGTTCCTATTGTGGATCCTCTTGTGGATCCTACTGTGGCTCCTAGTGCAGTTCATGGTGCTACTTATAGTGGCACTTGTGTGGATCGTGCTACAACTCATCCTAGGGCTTGTGGCAGGGCTCATACTGTGACTCCTAGTATGACTCCTACTCTAGCTCCTAGTGTGGCTCCTAGTGCATCTCCTATAGGAGGCCCTATTGTCACTCCTGTGCAGGACCTCCATGCATTGATATTGATGCATTATTTGTAGAGCAAGACATTATTAGATTAGAGCAATCTATATTATCCTCTGATGGTAGTTTATATAGAGACATATGTGTGACCATATATAGGAGTTTATAGGATCTCACAACTAGATTTGGAGCACATCATTCATTTACATTTGAACATATTAGCTACCATATCTAGGGAGCTTAGAGCTAAGATTTCAGGAGATGCATCATTTGATGACGTCAAGAGGGAAGCCCATAAAGATGTCATCGAATGAGATTTTTTTCCATCATATGATGATACACAAGATAGGGTGAGAGACTATTGACTGACCCATTGTAGGCATCCTATTGTCGCTAGTATGATATATCCTCATTTCTTAGCCATGCATGGTCATTATCCTAATAATGATTAGATACCTCTTTATTTTGCACAACAGTTGTATGTTGAGTTTCATATGGGGCTCAACATCAACTTCATAGATATTCTAGATTATTATAGACATGGGGATGGTTAGATCACAGATCATGACCAATATCATAGTCCAAAATGTTTTCCACCTCCAAATGTCAGACAATTCATTGGCCAGAAACTTCCTCTAGTGACTCTAGCACTTGCTCCCAGCGCTGATAGAGTTATCACTGCTTCCTAGAGGGGAGCAATTGTCAGTATTGGACACATTGCATCTGCAATTGCTAGTATCACATCTGACTCTCTTGGTCACTATATTCACACTCAATAGTGTTATCAAGGTCAACCATCTTCATAGGCATCGACTAGAACTTTAGGCACCTCCCCTAATGAGGCATATAGAGCTGCTGGACTACCAGTACCAAGTGATATTTGTTCTCTTTGTGGACAACACACACATATGGTTCTAGTGTTGTATTTTTTGGAGGACCTATTGCAGGGTATCAGTTATATTTTTGATACACAAGGGATACAAGTTCATTTAGCGATGGACACCATTAGACTGCATTAGAGCCCCATAGTTCCATAGGTAGGTTCCACACCAGTGATAGTTACTACACAACATAGCTCACAACATTCTTCACCAAGCTCATGACACTCTACAAATGGCTTAGGCATACAAGTTAGAGATGTTAGGATTGCAACTGAGAGCCTTGATGATTTTGGTAAGCAATTATGAGGGCTATCTAAGATTAGTACTAGTAAAAGCATGGGATTTTCATCATGCATAGACATGTTATTCTGATCCAACATTAATTCTATACCATTACCTAGCTAGTTACACCCACCACTTCACTCATCATTACTAGCAATTGGAGATTGTGGCACTGAGGGTACTTGAGGAGATTGTGGTGCTAAGTGTGGTTTAGTAGATGTTGGAGTTTGAGGAGATGATGTTGGTTTATTAGGATGAGATGTTGACACTAGAGGTGCATTGATAGATGATATGATGGAGTCTGATAATCATCCTCTAGCTCCTAATACTTAAGTACATATATATAATATTTTTAAATTTAAATATATGAAATTTAAAAATAGTTCAAATAGATATTAAAAAGTTATAATAAATCGTGTAGGCATAGGTCACCGAGCATAATATTACATCTAGTGTTGGGTTAGGGCATGCACATTAGAGAGAGGAATCTACTGAGACACCTAGTAGCACTCAGATAAAAGTTTTAAATAGTTTGTAAAGTTATTTATGATTCAAACTATATGCACTTGTATTCATGTACACATGTATATATATGTCTAGATAGTTCTAATGTGTATATATTTGCAGGGCTCAGTTGTTGCACCTTGGCCACGAGATGTACAAGAGACTCAATCATAGGGTTGTTCTATTCATATGCATCTTGAGGGGTCCCTCCAGTAGTAGTAGATATATATATATATATATGAGAGAGAGAGAGAGAGAGAGAGAGAGAGAGAGAGAGAGAGAGAGAGAGAGAGAGAGAGAGAGAGATTGATGCATTTATATATTAGAGACTTTGTATATTTTGGAGACTTACATGCATGTATATTTTAGTACCTCGATGACATGTACATTTCACTATTTATTTGACTATTGAGTAGTTTAGTAGTTGGATGACATGTATCTAGTTATTTATATTTTACATATACATGTTTATTCAAGACTTACAATTTACATACATGCATTTCAGTATAGATATTACATCTAGATGTTCATTCTTGAGACGTGTGTGTGTGTGTGTGTGTGTGTGTGTGTGTGTGTGTGTGTGTGTGTGTGTATTTAGCAAAATATTCTTCAAATTTGTTTGTGATCATTATAAAATAATCAAATTAACTTAGATCTTTACCTACTTCAATGGTTAAATATGAAGAAGTCCCAAATTGATCTATGAACCTAATTTATAATTTTAAAAAATAATAATAATATAGGATGATTGAATTGAATTCATTACTTGTTTTTTTTAACATTGAAACTGACATCTAATTAATGTTGTATTGTTATCATCACTAGCTTATTTTATCTAAGCGATTGAATTATTTTTCATGTCAATTATATTAATATAGGTACTTAAAACTATTAAATTAAGCCAAATTAATTAAATTATAGATTTAAAACATTATAATTATTTATAATCTTTATAAAATAATCAGTTAGTAGGACTAAAGATACAAATTTCTTAAATCAATTAGTAGGACTAAAGATTCATATTTGTTTTATGTGGATAAAAATATGCTAACTAGGTAAGCCAATACATTATTTTAAAAAACTTTTACAAAATATAATATTCATAAAGACCTTCATCCATGGTAATTAATATTATTAAATTGTATATATTTAAAGGTTCTAAAATTTGATATATCAAGGTAAACAACTTTAAATTAATTCAAATTATTATAAAATAAATCTTATGAAGAACTAATATCTATTTAAGATAATATTATTAAATTAATATAACATTTATTTCTTCTAATTGTTAAATCAATTAGTAGGACTAAAGATGCATATTAGTTTTATGTGGATAAAAATATGCTAGTATGTAAGCCAATACATTATTTTAAAAAAACTTTTACAAAATATAATATTCTTGAAAACCTTCATTCATGGTAATTAATATTATTAAAATATATGCATTTAAAGGTCTTGAAATTTGATATATCAAGGAAATGACTTTAAATTAAAAATAGCATGTTTGACAACTTTAGATCAATCAATTGGCTTTTTCACGAATTAGAGGAGGTGAAAGAAAGAATGGGATAGTTGGAAAGTCAAGAGAAGAAGATTGAGCAAGGGAACTCAATAGATCAGGGAGATCGCATCAGGTTGGTTGAGAAAACAATGCATAATTTGGAGACTTTCAACCAGAACATGGCTAATTAGATATCAATCAGTATTCTAGATTCTCTCATTGAAAACATTATCACTCTTAGTGGTAAGCTAAAAGCTAGGGGTTTTTTTTATGGAGAAGGAAGGAAAAGGCAAAGATGAAGATAGGATGAAAGAGGACACCATAACAGACATAACCCAAAGCTACTTGGATTGGACCTTTGAGAAGAACTAGGAGCTAATGGCAAAGGAGACTTAGAGAGCCTATCAAGTAGCAGACACCATCTAGCACCTTGAAAGGAAGGCAAGGGAGTAAGTGAAAAATTATCAAGTTTTGTCTTTGGTTTTTCTAGTCTCTGTAGGTTTCTTTCTTTTTGCTTTTTTGCCCTTTTTTTGTTTTAGCCTTTGTATTGGCTGTAGTACTATTGTTGGGCTTGTTTTTATTAATTTGTAGCCCTTTGTTATGTAAGAACTTTTGGGTTTCAAGATTCCTATGAAACCTATTTTTCTTATCAAAAACATTAAATTAATTCATATTATTACAAAATAAATCTTAAGAAGAACTAATATATATATTTAAGATAATATTATTAAATTAACATAAAATTCATCCCTTCTAATTGTCTACATTTAGAGTTCTTAAAATTTGATTTAAATTAAATTAGCTACCATCTCAAAGGTTAGTTCAACCATGATGTACACTTATAACATGTAATATCTTCTCATGATCTTCACTATCTAGTCTCCACTTGCAATGTACACACTTAAATTTGACTGAATATAGATAAAGCTTGCTAGCAACAACCAGGTGGTTGTATTGTATAACCTTGTTGTCAAGTTGATAATCAACATAGTCTATTCCATGTTGGACTATTTTGTCTTGCTTGAAATATGTTCCCCATATCACAATAGAACCTACACCACAAATTTAAATATTTTAAAATTTGATAGATATAAGTTACCTAGATATATAATTCATATATGTACATGCACATGTATGTATAATACCTATGGGGAACAACATTTCATCACTTTCTTCAAGATCATATAACTATTTCCTCTCTATAGTGCATCACAATAAATAATAACTGTCACCTTCATGATTTCCAAGTTCAACAACCACTACAAAGACATCTCTTATAGAACAAGTATACATATGTGTATAGTATATAAGACAATTCATTAATAATTATATAACAAGTTGAGATTAATTTTTATGATACTTACCCACTTTTACCAATCCAAAATATGATTATAATCATCAAAAATTAATGGAATATCATCAAATTTTCTATCATCTTTATCAAATGTATCGGTAACATCAAGTGATACCAAAATCCATGCCCCTATATGTATAGGTGTTTGATTGATACATTTTTTGATAGTCTTCATCAATGCAACTACCACAAAACATGAGTATTCTCTTTTCTTCAATGTCCAATTGTGATTATCTATACTCATGACTGAATGCAAGGAACATGTCTTTTCTATCCTCTTGTAACCATGCATATTTTTTCTACTAACACCTAAAAATTCATTACATTGAAAACATGGACAAATTATATTTTAAACTTCAATGAATCAAGATAAAACTTAAAAATGAAATTTGAAAACTTAATTGCATATAATTTAAACAAATGTACACATCCATACCTATTATCTCCCAAAAGACTTTATATGGTACCTATTGACTCATTCTTGATGATGTCTCGACCTCGTATAATGTAACATGTGGCTCACACCATTCAACAACATCATGTGCATCATTTATACAGACTCCTTGATAATCCATTTGATACTTTCATAGAGCACATTTGATGTAGGCTTGAACACCATCATGTTCACCTTTTCCATGCGCACTCTTGAAGAAATTCCATATGTGTTTTATATTCTCATTACAATGATATCTACATAATGTATAAAATGGTCTAGAGATTTCAACTATGTGGCACAACCATTAGACCAAACATAATGTTTATCAACATTTATGTCTCTTTCTTTAAAATAAGAAAAGAACATATTGAAGCAATGTTCTACATAGTGAATGTCATGTTCTTTATCATCACTTATATAAAAGTGATATTCCCTCTTAATAACATGTGCTTCAAGTGTACTCTGAACACATCTAAATCTAACTATGCATGTCTATAACAAACATGTACCATAATTGTGACCTACTTATAAAAGAAATAATCTGATTGAATTGTTTTTTGATGAATAAAGGAATAGTTCTCTACAAAATCAATGATTGATACAATCATTCCAAATGGGAAATTATCTCTCAAAGTTTGAAACTGTTGTGCTTGCCACTTTACAATAAATGCATGATTACTATAAGGTTGAATCAAATTCTTAAATCTGTCCATAAATGCTATAATAGGTAACTCCTCTTCAACATATTCCAACCCTTTTGTCTCTTTCCCCAACTTTGTTTCATTCTTCACATACTTGTAACTTTTTCAATTCAACTTTTTTATTACATCAACGTTTTTAATTTTCAAAGGAAATAGAGCCAATTCACCACATGTTTCACATAATCCTTTAATGCAATTTATTTGACCAGCTGGTCCATTTATTTTGTCACATTTAATGGATGATATAAACTCACTTCTCCTGCTAGGAGGAGCAACATGAAAACCATATGTGTCTTGTAGAATCTTTTAAAATACTTGATAGTGGATATCAAACTCAATATGATGATGACAACATGTTTCAAACACTTTGTTTGATCTCACAAAGTATGGCTTCAATTTTTCAAACAATGTTTCCCCAGTTTTTACATTAGGATGTTCACTACAAAATGACACATATAACTCATGATATATTGTGTCCAACCAATATTTTGTATGATGTTCATATTGACCAAATGCAATACTATGTCTGATAGCATCTCTACTATTTGATGAATAATGAGTGTTATCAATCCAAAATGATATGAATAAATTTTTGAATCCCTCATCAATCCTATCAGAATGAGGTTCTCTACACATGATTGCCCAATTACCTTCCATAGTACTACCATTCAGAATTAATCTTATCTTAACATATTTTCTCATTGCTTTCCTACTAAAACCCATTTTAGATGAAATTAAAGATATTGATCTATTTTGGGTCATATTCTTATTTACAACAAACAAAAGCATCAGTTTTATTGCCATGGACTTATCTTTAGTTCAAGACTGGTTTCCTATGTTTCTCAAACCTTCTTCAACATTTTCAATCACATTACTTTGCATGTTAGAAAATCTTCTCTTCTTTGATGTTGTGTCTACATCTAACAATTTCAATACCTCTTGCAACTTCTTTTGTGTAAGCAAAAGTGAAAGCAATTGATCTTGTTCACGTGTGTCAATGCTATCAAATTTAGTCATTATTTCTCTTATTTTCTTATTCATTGACCTTTTCTTAGACAAACTTAAGGGTTGAACAATAACTACGAATATTCTCAATTTATCCATATCCATTTTAAGTAAATTATGATCTAAATGAGGAATTCCATTGTTGACAAATTGGGAAATATTTATAAGTTAGTCCATACTAGTTCCTACACTTGATCTTGACCCTTCTCTGGCTTCTATTACTAGAATTTCTATAGGAAGCAATCTTGAGCCTTCTCCAACATTCATTGTTTGAGATTTTGCAGGGAAAGATTCTAACCCTTCTCCAACTTTTGCTACTTGAACTTCTATAGGGAATGATCTTGAACCTTCTTCAACATTCATTGTTTGAGATTCCATAGGGAACAATTTTGACCCTACACCCATATGCACTTCTTCTACTTTTGTTGAGCCTCCTTCAACATTTCTTCACCTTCACCTTGTTGATTGTCTACAACAAGTTTATAAATGAATCAAATTAGATAAAAAAAATAAGATTGATACATATAAATTCAAAACCATTAAAATTTAATATATATATATATATATATAGTTTAATTTGATGACAATGTGCCAATGTTCTCTAAAGATTTCTTTGTTTTGCTTCATGAGATTTCTTCCTAGCATGTTTGTTTTATCTTCCTTTCTTCTTTTCCATCAAAAAATCATAAAAATAAAAAAGTTGTCATTGCCTTAAAAAATTCACACTAACTTTATTAAATTTTCATAGTAACTTTATAAAATTCAACTTTTCAAGGGAAAAGAAAAAATAATTAAATATTGCTATTTTTTAAAATTAAAAAATATGGTTACAAAGTAGGAACAGAGTACTAGAAATCACTAGTTTATGTCATCTTTAGATTATTCATAGTTTTAGAGATATATTCAATCGAATGTCAGGTTTGTTTTAAAAATATTGATTTTAGTTTCAAAATTGGTCAAAAAGTGGTACCCACTATTGTTGGATCACACCGTACACACTATATTTTCACATATAGCATACACACTATGTTTTTACATGGAGTGTATGTGTTAATTTTTCACATAGCAGGCATGTGCTATGTGAAAACATATTAATGGACTACAACCCATGACCCATGTCATTTCTTCCATTTCATTTTTTGATTTCCTTCTCTACCCCCAAAAACACACATGAATTATCTAGAAGGGGAAATATTTACACACTCTACTCATCAAAATGCCACCTTGTTGGCAAAGATAAAAATCAGGTTCAACAACTATGTTTTCTAACCTTGTTTTTGCATTGTTTTGTATATTCTTTTTAGTTTTGCTTAAAGTTTATTTAGGTTTTTTAAATGCAATTGGTTTCTAATTAGAAAATGCGAATAATCAACCACCAAATCCCTAACCTAATTAAAAAAATCCTCTACAAAATCAAAATGAAAACTCTCCACAAGATCAAAATGAAAACCCTCCACAAGATCAAAATGAAAATCCTCATGAGGAAGAGAAAGAACCTCCATAACCTCCACCAATTGAAATACCTCCTCCTGACACCTAGGATAATATAATGAATAATACAGAAAGAGAGAAAATTAGAACCAATGATTAGTAGGTTAAAATCTTGCAAGAAAATTAATCCTATGAGAGCACAATTGGCATCTTCCCTTGAGTCCATTGTGAGCCAAGTAGCCTTTGTTACTAGTTAATTGCATATTTGGCATATTAAGAGAGAACAATAAAGAAGATATTAAGAAAACAAATTATACTATGAAGATGAAAGAAAAAGACATAACGTAAGGTAACATATGTGCATTGTTTAAAAAGCCAAGAGAGCAAGAAATTGTTAAAACAACAACTAAAAGGTTCCCCATGCAATGGTGCATCCCTGATGATATTAGAAATAACTTTTGGGATAGATGGTGGATGGTCTTTGATGCCTCTCCCTACAATAATCATGAGGTTCCAATATATTTTTTAAAAAAAATTGTATTGTGAATTTTTCCTTAGGGAGATCCCCAATTATTTTGACATGTGTTATTCTTAGGGTAGAGGTGATGGGTCAAATTTTGAGAGGTTGGGGGAACACCATGAACTTAGTGTAGTTAGGGTACTTTTTTTCAAGCCACGAGGTGAGCATGTCATTATTCCTTTAGTTGTGAAGGAACATTTAGAGACTAGTACTCTAGTGACTATCAATGCTTTGACACAAACCCTCATTAATTAAACTAGTCCATTAGTTGAGGAGGAGCCTTCTTTTCACCATGGTCAAATGTGTACATCATGTGGATCCTGATGCATGTTTCACAGTCACATTGGAAACACTATGCATGACTAATAAATTAACATGTCTTAACATTGTTCAAAATTTAGGGTAAGAGTGTTGATGGCCCTAGTATAGATTCCATAGCCCCCATTTTATGTCCCATTGATGAGTCAATGGGTGTGTATTAATTTAATATTTTAAAGTAATACATATATTTATTAAGTAATCATATGAAGGATTGACAATTTTTTTTTTATCCATGTGCATTAGTTCTTTACTAGACCATCGACATTCACAAGGGACTCTGAGCCTAGGCGTGATACAAGATTCATAGAGGTAAAGTTGTTTCATGTTAATTTAATTCATTTGATTATATTATATTCCATAGAAAAACATGTAAATTTTATTATATGATTTGTAGTTGCTGATGCTAGAGACTCCTTATCTTTGTTAGTCCATTGATTGCGGAGTTGCTACCATGATGGCTAGTTTAGAGCCAGTGACTAAGGTATGAAATATTTTTTATAGTTTTATTTTTTATTTATAATAGTTAGTATTGAAATTACAAATTGTAGTTATAAGGATGATCAAGTGATTATATTGATTGAATTGTTGTAGGGCCTTATTACTCCTGATCATCCACAAGCCTTTGAGGTGGATGTATAGAGTGACTATTTGATGGCATTAGGAAAATAATTAATTTTGTGTCTACATATATTTTATTTCAATTTATAATAAGGTAAAAGCATAAACCTTTGTCACCCTTTTGTAAAGGAAAATGCTAATAGAAGTATCACTATTCACCTTCAATGACATAAAATTGGTATTATTACTTAGAATTTGAAAATGAAGTAAACTAATGAAATATGTAGAAATGGATGAAGTTTAGGATTATAATTTTTAATAATTATTTGAAATAACAATTGATATATTTTCCCAATTTTTATAGATGATTTTTTAGTTGCTGAAAAATTCTGAAAATTAGAAGTTTAGTTCCCACCACAAAATTATATGGAAATAAACTTATTTCTATTTGAGCTAAGACTATGTTATATATATCATATATAGCTAGTACAATCAAATATAAAAATTGACTTTAGACCTATATTTTCTCTTTTATAATTATTCAAATTTCAACTCACTTGAAATTGATAGTTTTCATCTCCCACCACATTTTTGAAAACAAATCGATTCTAACCAAAAGAAAAATTATGCATTCTTGAAGAGGACTCTCTCTTCTAGAACATCATATAAATATTTTTTTAAATGATTTAATATTTTTTCCTTTCCCAAAATTGGCATCTTTTCAAGTGTTAAAATACGTGCTTATAATTTTTTTTAATTACAATGTACTATATCTAATTAAAACACTGTAAACTCTATATGAGAATATTCTTGACTTTGAGCTTTATAAAATGGTTTTTATATGTTACTAAAAAAATATCATAAAAAATAGTAAGAGTTATTGAAATGTTAGTTTTCTAAAATAATTTTATTTCTTTAGTAATTGGATATAAGCTAGTATAAAACATGCATTTAATAGACATTTCCAATTGGAAAAGTGTCAAAACATATATAACTTAGCTAGAATGAATTTATTTGGACCATATATTTGAAAAAAAATGATTTTTGGATAGAAAACTCAAATTCAATCATTCTAATAAGTTAGCCTAAAAGGTGACACAACTTTTTACTTTTACCCAATAATTATTGATTCATATATACTTTGTTTGTATCGACTCTAGTTAGAGAGGAGCCTAAACAAGATGATGAGAAAGCATTTGAGGAAGACCCCATAATCTTCATCATCTCCCTCCATGCAATGGCTGAAGACCTCTAGGGATTTGTTTCCTTCCTCTCATGGGAAAGAGAAGATATAGAGATGGACACACATATAGGCATTAGTGGTTATATATCTTGGATTTTATGTTAGTGGATATATTCAACATACATTTGATGTATACATGACATTATATATTTGATGCATGACATTATTAAACTTACAACTTTGATGCATCAGTTTGTTCATGTATAACATTATTGGTTATCATAATATATATCCTATTTTTCTTGTTTATATTTTAAGTATTTCATGTATTTCATTTTAATGTAATCTGGATCCAAAATAAGGGTAGGAATCATTATAATAAGATTTGATAGCATCTTTTGACATGTGAATAAGGTTTAATATTAATTTACTTTAGATTGTACAAGTTATGAGTACTTTTGATTATGAGTAAATTATTTGGAGTTTTTGTTGGGATGAGAACAGTGAAACTTGAGTTGGTTGCATAATGTAAATGTCTAAGATTGAATCTTTGTGTCATCATAAACATGTTCAGAGTTTATATAGTCTTTATCTTCACAACATGAGAAGACTTGAAATAACTTTTTTAATTTATTCATGAAATTTGGTATCAATATTGCTTGCTTATCCATCTCTTTGAGAGCTTCATTCATGGAAATACATGTGATATATGCTCTTCTTATGATTCCTATTGTTGAAAATACAATGGGAAAGTAAACTCTAAGAGGGAGGGGGGGTGAATCAACAATTTAAAACTTCATCCTTAAAATCATTCACCACGGATCCATCTCACAATCTATGCATGTAAACTAAAATTTACCAAATTAAGCATAAACAATTATAGCTTGAAAGTAAATAAACATTCACACATATGATACAAGATATGATTACCTAGAAACCCTCCAATGAGAAGGTAAAACTGGTGTGAGGATGACACCCACAAATCTTCACTACTATAGTTGTAAAGTGTATCCAATTAAGGTTACAATGTTTGATCATAAAATATGATCTACCCTATTAAAATTCTACCTTGTTAAAGGCTTACAAAGACTATTAGGCCTTACTCTGTTAAAGGATTTCAACATCCTATTAGAAGTGTTCCTACTAAGAGGACTTCAACTCACAATGAAGTAAGAACCCTGTTAAAGGATTTATCTTAGCCTATTAACTAATTCACCTATTAGAATGTCTTAGCAATGATCTATTAGTTAACACTCTATTGATTGATGTCAAATCAGATCTTTGCATGTATCCTTGATCCTTCTTTGATTAGATGTATCTCTTCGATCCTCTAACTCCTTTACTTTGTTCTCCTCTAACTGATTCTACAATTCATGTCTCTTGATCACAATTCCTTAGTCACACCTTGATGCTCTATTTGCACACACAAACTTCTTTCCCTTCTTATCTCCTTCTTACATTTAGTATTAGGGTTTACCCTCCTTATGAAGATATTTGTGACCTAAGGTTAGGTATGAATCAACAATTGTGATTCATCTGTATTGTCACTTAATCCCTTTCTTTTTATGATTGGTTGCATTTTTTGCATTGGTATTATCAATTAAGATTCATTCTAATTATCTAGGATCTCAAAATAATTCTTAAGTTAGCTCCAAAATGGTTTAGACAGTAGTTTAGTTCATTACAAACAACTATGCCAAAATTGTATAACTTGACACTTGAAGTCTCTATTTCTCGACATTAACTACAACTTCAACGCTAGAACTTGACATCTAAATAACTCAGCATCCTTTGATTACTCAACTTCTAAATCACTTGGTATCATCTATTTTCTTAGCACTTGAGTGACTTGGCACTAACTATATACTTGGCATACACTAAGAATCTCAATCAGTATGCACTATCTGACATGTTATGATTGGCATGTGTTACTTGTTTGGTCATGAACTAACTTGTAAATGATTTAAGTGTATAGACACTCATATGTCAAAACTAATCTAATATTGACAAAGCTATAGTTTTATTTTTTCTTGGATATCTTTTGTCTGTCATTATCCACTATGCATTAACTACACTATCTTTGACCTCCTTCATATGGTGGTGGATTTTACACCCTTAGGATGTCATCTTCAACTTCTTGTATCATTTTCATTCTTCTAAGTATCGACACACAATATTTAGTGACTCTTAGGCTCAATTCTATTTGGCATGCCCAAAAATGTTTGAATGGTCAACAAGATGGGAAAAGATTTGGACTAGGATTTACTTGGCCACTTGGAGCTAACAAAGTAGATAGTTTGATCCCATGATAAATGATTAGAGAGATTCACCAGTTGGTGACTTAGTATTGGCCAATACTACAAGTTTTAACATCACCTAAAATGGGGTAGAAAAATCAAAACTAAATCCAATCTTCAAAAAGAGATAAAGGTTATTATATGTGTTGACAAAATGATCCTTTAGCACTCAACAATGCATCCATGCCTCACACAAGATCTAATATATACCCCATCAAAGACTGTTTCCCAATGGCATTTAGTGACTCTTAGGTTCAATTCTATTTGGAATACCTAAGGATGTTTAAGCAGTCAATGGGATGAGATGAGCTTGGGACTAGAGTATACCTGGACACTCATAGCTAAAAAATTAGATAGTTTGATCCCATGACAAATTGTTAGAGAGATTTACTAGTTGGTGACTTTGTACTAGCCAACACTATAAGGTTTAACATCACCAAAGATGGGGCTGAAATATCAAAATGGAATCCAATCTCCAAAAAGAGAGAGATGTTATTATAGCTGTCGACAACACAATCTTTTAGCACTTAATATTGCATCCATACTTGACATGAGCTCTGAGATATATCCTATCGAAGATCACTTCCCTATGGAATTTAGTGACTCTTAGAGTCAATTCCATTTGGCATGATCGAGGATGTATTTGAGAAATCAATAAGACAAGAAAATCTTGGGAATAGGTTTTACCCAACCACTTAGATCTAATTCAATAGACAACTTGATCCAATGACCAATGGTTAAAGAGATTCACTAGTTGGAAACTTTGTACTAGCTAACACTACAAGTTTCAACATCACCTGAGATAAGGGTACAAAATAAAAATGGAATTCAATCTTCAAAAAATGAGAGATGTTATTTTAGGTGTTGACAACATGATCCTGTAGTATCCAGTAGTGCATCTAGAGCTCGCACAAGCTTTGAGATATGCCCTGTCAAATATTGTTGCCCTATGGCTTTTGGTGATTCTTAGAGTCAATTTTGTTCAGTGTGCCTGAGAATTTTTGAAGGGTCAATGGGATGAGATGAACTTGGGACTATGGTTTACCTAACCATTGAGAGCTAAAAGAGTAGATAGTTAGATCCCACAATGAACGATTAGAGAGATTCACTAGTTGGCAACTTTGTACTGGCCAACACTACAATTTTGACCATCACCCAAGATGGGGCTGCAAAATCAAAATAAAATCCAATATTCAAAAAGAGAGATAGGTTATTATATATTTTGACAACAAGATTCTATAGCACTCAAAATTGCATCCATAGCTCACACAAGGTCCAAAATATGTCCTGTCAAAGATAGCTAGTTTATGGCATTTAGTGACTCTCAAGGTTAATTCTATTCAACATGCTTGAGAATGTTCAAGTGATCAATGGAAAAAGATGAGCTTGGGACTAGGGTTTACCTACCACTCAAAGCTAACATAGTAGATAGTTTGATCCCATGAAAAATGGTTAGAGAGATCTAGTAGTTGGCAACTTTGTACTAGCCAACACTATAAGTTTTAGCATCACCCGAGATGGGGCCACAAAATTAAAATAGAATCCAATCTCTAAAAAGTGAGATATTTTATTGTAGATTTTGACAAAATAATCCTATAGCACCTAGAATTGCATCCATACCTTGCATGAGCTCCAAGATATGCCTCGTCAAAGATGACTACCCTATGGTATTTAGTGACTCTTAGGTTTAATTCTATTTGGCATGCCCAAGAATGTTTGAGCAGTTAACATGATGAGATGAGCTTGGGAATAGGGTTTACCTAGCCACTTAGAGCTAACATAGCAAGTAGTTTGATCCCATGATGAATGGTTAGAAAGATTCACCAGTTGGTAATTTTGTATTGGCCAACACTAGAAGTTTTAGCATCACCCCAGATGGGGCCGTGAAATAAAAAAGGAATCCAATATCTAAAAAGAAAAAAAGATTATTTTAGATGTCAAAAACATGACCATGTAGTACCCAACATTGTATCCATACCTCACATGAGCTCTGAGATATGCCTTGTGAAAGATCGTTGCCTTATGACATTTAGTGACTCTCAAGGTCAATTCTATTTGGCATGCCTAAGAATGTTTGATTGGTCAATAGGAAAAGAAAAGCTTGGTAATAGGGTTTAATTTGCCACTTAGAGTTAATAGAGTAGATAGTTCGATCCCATAATGAATGGTTAGAGAGATTCACTATTTGGAGACTTTATATTAGCCAACACTATAAGTTTCAGCATCACTCAAGATGGAACCACAAAATAAAAATTGAATCCATCTTTTTACTTTATTTCTTCATGATCTAAGGCTCTTTTGATGCATGTATGTACACCATCATGCTTTCCCTTTTCATGAATAGCCTTTGTGAAATTCCACATATATTGAATTCTAGACAACCTATGCATCCTACTCAACCAATATAACATTTGTGCATTCTTGAATTGAGATGCACAATTGTTTGACCAAATAGTGTGTTGGCAATATGGTATGCCCATATTAGCCAATTCTTCATAAAATAGTTGAAAAAAACCATGTAAAAAATCAATAGAATGTGATCGATCATTACTAATGTAAAAATGGTGCCCCCTCAATATATTCTTGTCATACTCTATAAATGTAGGTGAATGCATGAATGCTATGTGAAAAAATGCAGAAACTCATTGAGAAGTATAATACTTTTCTTGCATCTCTATTTGTGGTTTTCGTGTGTATTTCTCTACGAAGTTTACAACCAAAACAATGTTATCTAGTGAAAATGTATCCTTGCACAACTTGAATTACAAATCCAACCATTAAGATCTATATGTATGCTTTGCATTCTTGTAAATAATATTTTTAGAAAAAATCTTCATGAACTCATACATTAGAATCTTATTAATGATTGAATTATCACACCGTTTACCTTATTTCCCATTGTTTAGAGTATATGTAACTATCTTATATTTTTCATAATCTACTATTTGATTTTCAATTGTATGTGTACTATCCATATGTTCACAAGTTGAGAAAAGATGCAAAGAACCATAAAATAAGTGTGTACCATCCAAGTATGACATCTTGTAAAATTGTTGACAAACTCCTATTTCACATAAAATGTTGGATATGAATCCCCTTGAAGATCTAGGTGGTTCAATCATATCAAAATCCTGCAAAACAAACTTAGAATGCAAAAACATACATATATGCCTAAAAACATCAAAATGGATAGAAAATTCAATATATATCCTACAATAACAAGTTGTGTGTGTGATTTATCTCACATAAAAAGGTTAATCCATCTCAAAAAAACATCTCTGACTTATTCAAATTTGAGGATACATACTAATAAATTTTGCAAAAAATTGTGTCTACGCTAAGTCAAAAAAAAGTTTAGCATGTGGATTGCAATTTCGGCTACTAATCCTCTTTCTTACAACATCTCTTTGATTAAGGAAAACATGTGTGTTATTTGTCTAGAAATATTCAATCAATGATTTCAAAGCTTCACTAGTTTCTTTATCCTTTCACGGTAGTCTATAGCTAAATCTCCATAACTTATTTTTTGTTGGATCTTCCACTCTCTCACACCTTACCATGCCTCTCCTTAGAGTACCTCTATCAAATTTTCAGTGTTTTTCTTGTCTTTCTCATGAATTGAGATTTCTTAATTTGGTTAGTTACTATTGTTGATATAAGTACGCGTCATGTGATATTACTATCTTTGGTGTGTGATTTAGAACCCAATTTGTAATATGCACTCATTATATTCTTTACAATTCTTTTTTTTTTTTTGAATCATTTATCATTCTTAGCCAAAGAATCTTCATGATGGGCCTAAATTTCAAATTCCTCATCATTTGAATAAATAATTGGCATTGACCTATCATATTTAATTCTTTAAAGAATGCTAAAAGTGGCATGTTGTGATGGTTAAGTTGTTGAGTTGTTATCCTTGCCATCAAGGTTCAAGTCTAATGGGGATGACATCCCCTATTTGTGGTCTTACCAGTTCATAGCTCTAGGTCAAAGACTTTACCCCTTGTTAAAAAAAATAAAAAAATTCTTTAAAGAATAATCTCTACATATGATTAACTTTTCTTTGACAAGTACACTTGCTAATCTTGTTAGGCATTGATATTAAAATGTTAATATCAATATCAATCAAATATTTTGGTCTTCTAAAATGAATTCTAGAAGGTGTTATAATTTCTTCCATTCCCTCAACATTTTGAACATCAACATAAGGTTGTGTGATTTTTCGTACCTTGAACCAAAGATGATGTGACTTGGTAGTAAGATGCAAAAGATGGAATATCATCTACCTGATATGTTGATGTTGTGCCTTCAATATGATATGATGGAATTTGTACATCATTAGATGTAAAAATTAGTGTCTCTTCAACATGAGATGATGATATAACTCCAACATTGGAAGATGGTGTAGCTTCAAAATTCAATTGTCTTCTTGAGCATAAGAGTCTCATTCATTCTCTTTGTCTTTAGATTTCTTCCTTGGTTCTTTGTATTGGTGGTTCATGTTCCTCTTTGACAGACAATTCTTCATTATTGCATTCCAATTTTTTTGTTCACATAGTAGTTTCATTTTATCGCTTTTAATTGCCAAATTTCTCTCCTTGTCTTTCATTGTTTGAGTTTTTGGTTTCTTCCTTGGAATGAAGATGATTTATATATGTCAAATTATTCAAACATCCAAATTATTTACAATTTGTAAATGACAAAGCTCTCAAATACATTTACAAATTATAATTATTTCAATGAATATAAAATATATATTAAAAACTTTTAAAATTATAATGATTATTCATACATTAAAATTTCTATCCATTTTCAAATAAAAAATCATTCAAACATACAAATTTCAAATAATTCACTATATATTAAACAACTTATCAAATTGTAATTAAATTTGTCTCTATAGGAATATTTAAAAAGGATTGTGTTAACCTTTTCTATACAAAGAATATTTAAAAACCCTTCAAATAGTGTATCTAATGATTGAATTGGGTGTTTGCTAGCTTCCAATACCATGAAACCTACATTTTCTATTAGAAAAGTAGAACACACAATACACAAAAAGAGAATATGGGTCAATAGGGACCCAAACATTTCTTGCAACCATTTTTTAGTGTTTTCACTAGGTCAAAACTCTCTCCCTCCCTCTCCTTGTCACACCCTCTTGTTGGGTGGTCATTTTGCATGAGGTCAACAATAGGAATCCATTGTACAATTGCTCTCTTGCAAAGCTAATCTTTTGGGATCAACTCCAAGGTTCAGTATTTATCTTGCGACATACCAAAATCTACTTAGTTGAAGATAAATGTGATTATTCATGAGGATACCTTTGTTTTCTTGATTATGATCTCAGAATGAAGTAAATCTATTTGCTATCTCAAAATCACACACAAAAGAATAATATTTTTGTATTTTCTGGTTTTTTAATGAATGCAATTCTAATAGTGCTTCCTATTCTAACAAGAGGTTAGCAAAACAAATAACGAAACTGAAAGCAAATAACATGAAATTGAAATAATGTGAAATTGAAATCCTAAATGGACATAAGGTACAAAGAACAACACACTACGAGTTAAACTTTCAAAGAAATCAGTAAGAAACCAATGAAAATAGGAGTAACACTTCCTAGAATCCACTGATGCAATTGTCAATGAGAAACTTTAACAATCGTATGATATTTCACCTTTCACCAAATCACAAGGCCACAAAAAGTGTGCTCATGTGAGATGAAAGGCTATGCAGACACAATTTAATGATCTCTTCTCAAGCTCGTTATGTCAGTGGAATTCATAAATCTATAGCAAATACCAGAACTAAAAGATCACACAACCAAAAAAAATGCAATAAACCTTTGGCTCAAACACAATCTCATGAACAAAATTCACAAAAAAAATGACACATTCAGGTAAGAATGACTACACTACAAATGCGAGCACCAAAAGAATAATTTTATTGCATAATAATGGTGGCCCTTGTTACATAGTATAGTGGTGTATTTATAAGAAATCATCTCCTCAATTTGTGTTGAGAGTGAGAGATATTTTTATGCAATAAAACACATTTAAAACATTAAAAAAAAACTAAATATATATAGACTAAAAAATAATCTAGTGCTTAGAGGGAGTACATCCATATTTTATTCATTAATTGGATGCATGAGCCCTTTACATGTCAAAAAAAGAAGAAAATAACAGAGAAGAAAGTGGAGGAAGCATTCAATCAAAGTAGAAATGTTTGGAGGTGCCAAAATTAGAAGCTGGTCCTTCACTAGGCGTGTGTCAAACTTAAACTGCCATCAGAATGCATTTCTAATGCACGGAAAGTGCTATTTTTCAAAAAAGCAGTTAACTATCAGTGCAGCTCTAAATTGTAGAGTTGTGGACATGTGTACCTATGGACCTGCACACCTATGGAGCCATGCACCTCAACAGGGTCAAAAATCTCAAAATTTTACTAAGTGTCAAAATTGAAATTCTAGCATCTAGGTTCTATTCTTCTTCATCCCAAAGCTATGTTTGGATGTTTACCCTTGAATTTCTCCATCATCTTAGTAATCTTAGCCACATTAAAAAGATCTAAAGCCTCATATTTATCATTGACCTTCTATCTGTAGTTGTCCACCTCAATTTGAGTCTCTGTAAAATCTCTGAGTTTGGTGTCCAACTCTAACAATGCTTCTTCTATCCTAAAGGCTTGTTTGATGTCCTCATCATCTGCAACCTCCACAAAAATCTTCCTAAAATTCTCCACTACTATCTCTATAGGTAACAATTTCTCTCATTCCTCATCTTAAAAAAAATCCAAGCATGCATCATTGTAGCTTCTTTGTACTTTCAAAATCCACTCTCAGGCTTGGTCCTTGAGCCGATGGATCTCCTCATGTAATGTTTCCATTACTTTATTGCTATCCACTATTTTCTCTATCCAATCATCAGTCATGTCTAATTCTTCTCTGATATATACATCAATCAAAATGGGATATCTTTGGTCCTTTATGGCTTATAAAGTCTGCAAATCCTTACTCTAGACACATACCTCACCCATGATACTGAAGTCCTACTTCAAAATTGCTATGATCTTATTCATGTTCTCCTGCATAGCATGTAGTAACTTTGAATTCCCTATGATGATGGTGACACCTTTCTCCTCAAAACTTCCTCGCCATTCCTAACAAGCTCTCAAAAATGGGTCCAATTGTACACCTCCTCCTTCTCTATGTACAATGTTCAAAGTATGCTCAAGGTGTTCAAGATCAAGAGGACCAATGAATTCAACTAGATATCCCTTTAGGATCTGAACTTGCCTTCGAAGTGCATGAAGTTAAATCTCCTCTTGTTCCATGTATTTGAGGACCTCTTTGACTCCCATAGACATCATATTTCAGGCTTAATCTCGTGTAACCTTCCCAACATAATATCCTTCAATTCATAATCTTCAAGGTTAAGGCCTTCTACGTCTATGCCCTTAGGAGGGAGAGCTACTTGTACAAATAAATCTGGGTTCCATATGGCGGTGACAAATACCAATGGTACTACCTCATGTGATGGAGAATCAAGTTTATTTAGGATCATTGCAATATCACAAATGTCCTCCTCTGAAGCTCCGAATTGAGGCTTAATGCTCCTCATTATCTCCTTTTGGATCTACCTTGGAATGTGTCCTATTGAGGACCTAGCTCTTGATGAAAAAGGAGTATGTTCTGCAACTTCCTTCCCTTTGTCACTCCTATTAGGAGTTGTATCCTATTGGGAGGGCTCTCCTAGCATAGCCTCTATCTTAGTAGAACCTATAGCCTGCACCTCGGTGTCTTGGGAAAGTGGTTGAGAATATTTCACCATTTGTCCTTTTAACACTTCACCAGTCACTGTTTGTTCTGGTCTCTCCTCTAATAATGGATCCTTCTCAACCTATTCCTCTTCTGAACTTTGAGGTGGGGGAGTCACCGAGCCTTGTTCTACCACTAGAATTCAGGGTGGAGATGGAGAAGGTTAGGACCTTGTGTATCCGGCAGCATTTGTGTCCAATTTTCCTATTGAGGTTCAACTCTAAGGGTGTCCCTAATCTTATCACTGGTCAACTCTATACCTATGAGCATGAAATCCAAATTTGACATTGAGAAAACATCATCACTTTCTTCACCCTACTCATCCACCCACTATTGTACTTCATCTTCTGAAAAAGAGAGTTCTAATGGTTTTGCTAGAGTAGATGGTGGGGTACCCATGGCACTCTTTCTCCTTTGCAACTTTGTGGTTCTAGCTAACCAAGTTCATCCCTGTTCTTCCTCTTCCTCCTTTGATTTTGTTTCTTTTTCTTCTTCATCTCCTTTCGAAATGTTTTCAAGAATAGATGGATTAGGCACTAATCTTCTATCGATCCTTTGCCTTTTCTTCATTTGAATCTTAATTATTTTCTTTTGTTTCTTGGAGGTAGAAGGAGAAGTAGGCTCATCTTACGTAGGAGGAATGGAAACTTGTGGAATCTCTCCCTCTTCTGGTTGGTTAGACACAACAAGAGGCAACCATGATTCATTTTGGACTTGGGTAGCACCAGTATCTTGAGACCCTTGTGGACTTTGTTCCTATTGCTAGAGAGGCACCTATTGTGTTTCAATCCTCTAAAGAGTGGTCCTCTTTCTTTTTTTTTATCCCTTCCTTTCAGGAGGGTGATAATATCCAACCGAGCAATCAAGCTGGTAGAATGTCTCTGGCCTGATAGGAGACTATAGTGCAAAGGTAGGAATTGTGACTTTCCTTCCTTTACCCCTTTCTGGGAAAGCATGTGCATGAAAGACCACTGTGTTTGGAATTGGATCAAGTGGAAAAGGTTTCTTGATCCAATTCTTTGTCATTTAGATGACATGTCTCACTTAATGATTAATGTCATCTCCTTCCTCCCTGTCAACCTTGACATTCAAAATAGGTCTTTCACCAATTTTATTTGCAATTAATAGGCGGTCTAGTAATTCCTTAGAATCTTGTTGCCTTATCTCATAAATAATGTTCAACTAGAGAGTCTTTTCTACTAGATACAAAGTCATCCCACAATAGTCCCCAATGCAAACATTGTAGTCATTTGTGGTATTCATCCAGTGATCTTCAACAACATCCTCATGGTGGAAGTCTTATCTTGCTAGACTCTCCACTTTCCTGACATTGTCAAAATATGGCCGAGGAGAGTTGTATTCTTCAAGGGGATAGTTCTCCCACTCCCATTCAAAAGACAGAATGTCTTACTTTTGCTTCACCTGATACGGCCCAATGACCAATGGCCATGCCTAGCAAGGTTTTTGTTGCCTCTTTATCTTCTCATAGGCCAACTCAGTTTGCCAAGATATCTCCTACAATACTAGTTTGTCACTTGGTTATCTCGAGGGCTTCTTAGGATTGATGGATGCACCAGCTACTCGTAGAT